>CM055269.1:14002353-14602353 GCA_029237695.1 Conchocele bisecta | reverse complement strand
CCGAAGTGTCTACAACTTTCATGTGTATTATGCTATTAGGAGGATTCTGAAAGAACTAGGTATTCCACTACCTCAAGACGACGGCTGGGATCCCATTTTCAGCACATACCACCGTAAGGCGTTCGAAAGATTGTGTAACGAATTTGGGGTACCAAAAGACGCGGACTGGAGACAGAAAGTATACACCCCAACCAACAGTTTGGGGTTAGTTCACCTTAAAGGCTTAGTTAGTGGTGGGCATCTTGATAAAGTCCCTGTATATTTCTCAGGGTTGTGGAGTGATCGCGGAGCTACCCCACCACCAGTTAGAAAAATGGCAACATGGACTAAATATAATTATAAGTTGAATACGATGACGTTGGGTGATGAAGTGCTTGGAGGGCTTGCGTGTAAAGACGGTTATTGTCATTGGCTACCTACTAAAATAGCCCACGTGGAATACCTAGATCAGGGTGATACTCCACAGATGCGAAATGCGTGGACCACATTTATATTAGATAAAAGCACTGGATTTACACAGGGCGGGGTTATTCGCCTCAACGACTCCATTCGCGTATACGTCTGTGCAATCCTCGCCTCACAGAAGCAAACGCGCAGTGCTATACTGGGCACGGGAACGGCGTTTGACGCGCTAAAACAATTATTGGTACTTGTCGAGGAAGCCATCTCAGCTAAGGTGGACCTCCAGAAGGCGATCCAGAATTATCAAGACGTTTTGCAGACTGCCCGCACCCAAGTAGACTACGCATTTGGAATAGGTCTTTATATTGCGCCGAGCAATATGATACTACTAGACGACCCGGTTGACGGTTACAATAATCAGATCGTAGTCGCCACCGCCAATCAAAAAATAGGCCACAACGGGAACGTGAACACGGGTATCACCCCCCAGAGGTCTGGGTTCATTCAATCTCGCTTGGGAGATGAGGTTGGACATTAAAATAAATTTGAAAAAGATTTCATAAAACTGCAAGCACCTCCCTCAACTCCGTTGAACCCAGTACCCCCAATCCAACCATCAAGTTCCACCAATCGCACATTGGGTGAAATTGGAACAGGAGAGGGAACTAGTGTCACAACCCACGAGAGGAGAAATTAGGGCTCGTCGTCGCCCTCATGGCGATAGGACTACTAGCGCTTTGGTTTTAGGAACTCTCGGGCGAAGAATAGTAGGAGACCGGCGATCGCCACGATTAGAGCACAAGCATTCTCGGCGAGCCATCCGGCCGTTTTTGATAATATAGATAACAAGTAAAAAACGATACTTCCGATCAGTCCAAGTAGTGCGGCAGCAGCCTTTTCGGCTAATTTAGTCAGGAGACTGGCGAGGGCTTTTAGTTGTTTTTTTATCCACTCCTTAGCTCCACCGGATGATGGCGCGGGTGCTGGCGTGGGTGCAGCCCCCGCACCACCAGTGAAAGCTAGAACTATGGTTGATATAGTCATGCCGACAGCTGCGAGGATGCTTACTATCGTGGCGCCCTGTTCTCTGAACAGAGTGCGAAGACGCTCACCGAGTGTCGTCTCCTCGTGCAGAACCCTCGAGATTGTTTCGCGGATCCGACTTATTTGGGTGCGGAGAGCCTCACGGCAAGCCGATGCAGCCTCCAAGCGAGTTGCTCTTTCATCCCGCAATGACCGCAGGCGTTCGGTGATTCGCTCGGTAGATTCTCTATCGTCACGGGATTCCTCCAGTTTTCTTTCTTCTAGCGTGATATGTTCATCCAGCGCCGTGAGTTTGGAGAGGTTAAGGACCAGTTCGCCTCGGACTGTTTGCAGAGCTTTATCGAGTCCCCGGATTTTCGCGAAGAGGTAACGGTGGGTCATCGTTAGACCCTTGGTCGAGGTTGAGTATTCCGTCTATTTCGCTGAACGTGGACTCCATCGTTTGAATAGCGTCGGTGGCTACACGAGTGACCTCGCTGAGCTCGACAGTTTCTATCTCGGTGGCCGTCTTCGCAATCGTTTCGTCGGTAGAATGTAGGGTCTCTACAGCTCGGGTTGGCATAATGCTTCCAATCCGTGAATCCTAGTTCGCTCCTTATGATTTGGCCACCGCCCCGACTTCCGACAATGGTGCTCAGTGCTAGGGGTTTTCCGGTCCTCATGTTGACGATTGGGACATTTGATGCTTTTAGTCGCAATCTACCCTTCAGATCCAATTCGAACTTGGAGTAGTCGCGGCCGACAGATGGGACCTCACGTTTTTCTGCCAAACTGTTGTAGTAGTCGTCTACAGTTGACTTGACTAATTCCTGGTGTTGGTAGCGCCACCTATTTCCCCCAATTCATCCAATCGCGATTGGATTGGAACTGGTGTCTCTATGAAGGGTGTTTCGGCGAGGGAATCCTCGATGTCATCATCATCACCATCGAGGTAATCGTCTCTGCCCATTTCATCCATATCAATATCGTAATCAGCCATCTTTATAATTATGTATTAAAGACAAAACCATACGGGTTTAATAGAGGTATTTAGTTTCACTGAAAATATGTCTTCGAGTCAATACGGTCGCAAGCTCAATCCATACCGCAGAATGCGTGAGCCCCTCGGGGCAAAAGGCGTGAGACAGAGTGTCGTCATTACGAACAACCCATCGACGATCGACCAGAACCAGCAGCTCTTAGTCCGCTTTCCCAACCTCGGAGCTAGCGACGACATTGTATCGGGGACTGTTCGCCTCGCTTTCACTATTTCGTTGACGTCGACGGACGCGGACCGAACCGTCGTTCAGAACCTGGGTCGCGCCATCGTCAAGAAGACCATGATAAAGATTTCTGGTAATGAGGTGATGTCGATCGACGACAGTGACGTCTACCATTGCTATCAGGACTTGCGGAAGACGGCGCAAGAGTGCGAAAACGCGGTCTATCAGGGTATTGACACCAGCCGAAATAAGAACGTAACCAGACTTAGAATCGGGGCTGGTAACAAGGCAGATAACAACGCGAGTGACAACGCGATCGCGGCCGCTAACGGCAACCCCTTCTACATCCCGCTCAACTTTGAGTTGCTGGAGAGTCACATGCCCTACTATCAGAGTGCTTTGGCGGACTGCCTCGAATACGAACTAACGTTCAACGACTACGGCCGAGTTCTCATAGCCACCGACATAGCATCGACGTATTCGATCGATAATGTTTCGTTGGAGTACGACATGGTCACGATGCCCTAACTCGGGCGATTGATCAGATCCCAATATGCCGGGCGCGTTGCCATACTTTACGACCGAGTTATTCGCCACCGCAAGATGACGAAAGACAAAAGCGACACATTGTGGAATATTAATGTCAACGTACCCTGATGAAAGGTATACTGATGCTGTTCGAGGAGGGTCGGTTCGCGCTCGGGGCTAGAAAAACCGACAAATTCCAAAATCACAAAGGTAGAGGTGACGATTGAGGGAGTCCCCAATCAACTCTACAGCGCGGGTCTTCGCGCACACCAGCAGTGGGACGAAGTCAGAAAGCAGTTTGCTTCCGGCTCTAGGCGCTCCCCGGAGGTTGCCGAGGTTGCCAAAGACCTGCAGCTCTCGGACGTCTCCCTCGCGGAGTTCCTGACTTCCAAATACGCGTTATGGCTAGACATGCGAGCCAGCGACGACGACCAAATGCACGGTAGTGGACGCCAAGTTGAGTACGCTAGCGAGGGTGTAACGATCCAGATAACCAAAGAGGCGGATGGAGATGGGCCATTGAACGTGAACTTATATATAATTACAGACGCACAACTCAACAACGAAGATGGTCGATACGTCTCAGCACTCTACTGATTTAATAAATCAACACCAATTCACGATTGGAGATTCAACTCTACCGAAAGCGAAAGATGCCCACTCTGCCATAATATGTGCAGACAGGATGTGGAAAAACGGTTTTCATCCTGGACTTGCTCGAGGGGTCCAATCGCAATGTCTTTTGCCACATTGTGATCCTGTGTCCCACTGTGCGGCACAACGACACTTATCAGCGGTGCCCGTAGATATGGGCCGACCCTGAAATATACGTCTTTGACCCCGGTGACAGGCTTCACGATTGGTTTTTGTCTTCTACCAAATATTTCAGGGCGAGCCCACCCTATATGTGATTGACGACTGCTCGGCCAAGGCGGCGATGACCAAAAAGAAGGACATGCTCTCTGAGCTCGCATTTTCTGGCCGCCATGCGGGGCAAAGTGTATGGATCTCCACTCAGAAGTACAAGGCCGTCCTCAAGGATCTGCGCGAGCAAACGAAATGGGTCGCCCTCTTTCACTGCAAGGACCGAGACTCATTCGATGACTGTCTTCGAGAGAACGATGTTATCCCAACGCGCGAGGAGCGCCTGGATGTTTGACAGATGCTTTAGAAAACTAAGCACGCCAAGCTTCTGCTGAAGACTGATCAACCCACAAATTATGAAGTTATCAATTAAGAAAATTAATAATTGCTTAGATTGTGTTTAATCCAATAATATTGGTTAGTAACTGCTTAACAATGCTGAAGAAATGCTTAGCAATTGCTTAGCAATTGCTTAGCAATGCTGAACAAATGCTGAACAAATGTTGAACAATGTGGGATTGCTTCGCTTAATAATTGTTCATCAGTGCACTTTTACTGTTGGAATAAATAAATCAATATGTTAAACTTATGATACTTGTCAGAATAAATAAAATAATGAACTGCAACGAACTTCTCGATCAGCTAATGGAAGAAACACTCGTGCCCAGCACCAATCACGAATTGGGAGGAACTGAAACACAATCCCCGATTGTCCTGAAAGATGGCACGACTCCGAATGAAAATGAAAACGCGGCGCGACGCGAGCGGCTAGCTGCGCTGGTTGCTGGGTGACAATCGGAGCATTATCTCGGTAGGCGTCTCTCAGTTTGTCAGGTGGATAAGATGTCAGATGTGGAGATTGATAAAATGTATGCGCGATACGAATCCAAATTGGGGGCAGAGATGACAAAAACTCTTGGATCGGCGGCTATTCATTTGTACGCTACCACTGTTAGTATACTTCTCCCTATACCAAACACCGCGGGGTTGATTCGCGATCTAGAGACTGACCCTTTTATAGGACACACTCTTAGAACAGCCTGCTGCTCAATTTATCACAAGTTTTGAATGTACTTAACTCCGCTGACAACCTCGTTGACCACGGATAAACACTGTCAATTTGGACAGAGTGACTCTTTGCGAGAGTGACGGAACCGCAATCCCCGATTGCTCCAACCCAATCGAAATTGGAGTTGAACCCGATTGCACGACATAAAAACCCAAAAAGACAGGCAGCTGGGCGGGCAGCGGCTGCCACCCGAAAAGTTAAACAAGATAAAATATTCGCCGAGCTTCGAGAGGCCAAACGGTCGTTGCAATCCCCGATTGCTGTTGAAACAGCAAAACAGCAAAACATCCGAAGGCAGCTGTTTCTCCCCTAATCCACGAATTGGAACAGCAATCCCCGATTGCTGTAGCTCCTAACCCCTATTACACCAATCCTGATTGGAAAATCATCCCGTGGGTTGTTGGTGGCGGTCTGGCAGTTGTGGGCACCCTGTGTGTGCTGAACTACCTTTCGAAACAACCCACAACAGTGTTGAAGGCGGTTCCGAAGAAAGTTACGAAACCGATTGCGCCCCATTTAAACATTGATCGCGATCCCTTTTATATGCAATAATTATAGTTATCAACAATGAATGAAAACGATGGTAAAATGTTAGTTAATTCGTTTTATCACGTCGCGGTGATATCAGGTCTCAGTATCGGGTATGCTTGAATATCAAAGATGATCTTCGGAGGGTCCGCTCCCAAATTGGACGGGAACGCGCGAGACGCAGTGTTCTAGTGTTCTTGAGAATCACGCCGTACAAACTTTCCAGAACGTTGAATAAGCCAACCGCGAGTACGCGCTGGCATATCCACAGAGAAGTCTCAATCCAATGAATCCCGAGACCCAACTTTCAGATTTCTATGTACCGTCAGAGGCTCAAAAAGAACGCGAGATCGCGTTCATCGTCCTGGGAATGGGTGTGGTGGGTCTCGTCAGCTACTATATTGGAAAAGCAATAAGCAAAAGCAATAAGCAAAAGAAATTTTTTTTTTTTTTTTTTTAAATATATATATATATAGAACGATGTTAATTGACGAGCTTTATTTTGCTCTGATCGATGTAGGCTACACGGCCCTTAAACACCGTTTAGCTGGCGCAAAGGGTCTGATCCGTCTGACCCAAGACTCTCTACAGACGTGGCGTGATGATGAAAAAACGGCCACCCTTTTCGCAAACCGGATGTTAGATTCCTCCATCAACACTGTTGAATTAGATTCCTCCGAGTTTCTTCAGAACTTAACCTCCAATTGTGATTGGGATTGCACTGAAACTTCCAACAAAGGTTTATTATTAACGACGCAGTTACCGGTTCGCCTAGCGCGCAAGCTAGAAAACATATACTACAGCCCCCGCGGCTACTGGAAGGGACTCGCGGCCATCAAGAACCTCGTGGCGGTGACCAAGGTTTCCGAAAACGCCACAAAGCAATGGCTCAAGAAGCAGGCCCTCTGGCAGATCTATTTACCCGCGCCTCACAATATTCCGCGCCCGATATTCGACGTGCTGGTGCCGAACCAAGTTCACCAGGCAGATCTCCTGTTTCTCCCTCACGATCGCGTCGGTCGCAAAACGTATAAGTACGCACTGACAGTCGTTGACGTAGCGAATGGCTATAAGGGGGCTAAGCCACTGGCTACGAAAGAGTCTAAGGTGGTGGCCGAGGCTCTTTCCCGAATATATAAGAGGAGTTCTCTCAATTGGTCGAATCTTCTCCAGGTCGATCCCGGCCGCGAGTTCATGGGCGCGGTCTCTCATATATTGGCTAAACACGACGTTTCTGTCAGACGCGGCCGCGTCAACATCCACCAAGACCAGGGGATCGTGGAGCGGTTCAATCGAACCCTGGCTGAGAGACTGTTCGGTCACCAATATGCCAAAGAGCTTGTAGACCCTCATACGCGATCGACCGAGTGGGTGACCAGGCTACCCTCCGTGGTCTCTGCACTGAACGGCGAGGTGACCAGATTGATCGGTAAGAAACCCGTAGATGCTATCAAGGCAAAAACGGTGTCGCACAAACCATCCGCCGTCTCGCGCGGGCGCCCCGTTGGTTTAGCGGAGAAACGACTTCCATCGGATGTTGCCGTCCGGTACCTCTATCAACCGGGAGAGCTCGAAGGTGGTCGCCGCCGTGCGACTGATCCCGTGTGGTCTCTCAATGTATATCATCTAGATCGATCTATTACCAAACCCGATGAGCCCGTGCTCTACTATTTGGATGATGGTCCATCTCGCGGGTTTATTCGCGAAGAACTTCTTATGGTGCCTTCTGACACCCAGCTACCCCCGGATTGTCTTTAGTATTCATAGAGAGTTTCTGTATGTATTCCGTCTGGTAACACGCGTCTTTTATCGTAGTACGCCGAGAGTCCTAATGTTTGTTGACAGTACGTTTTCATAACGCCGTCTCTCATTTTGAATCCTCTACTTTATGCTACATCTATAATGTGTTTTCCATCTTCTGTAGTTTCACTTAGTACCCGTTTATATCTATCCCAATTTAAATTGTTAGTTCTCTTGGACATTCCTTTCGCAGAGTTTTTATTTATGGAATTAAATTTTTATACAAAATAACACTTACTAGATAACGCTATCGCCCTATCTCCGCTAAATTCCATTTTCAAAAGTCCTGGCTCTCTTTCACTCCACTTATTCCAAGCCAACCATTTCTTTTTTTCTTTTTCAAACTCGTCTAGTAAGTTAGGTCTAATAAATTCCTCTATTGTTTTTCCACTAACTCCTATATACATGCTATCCGTGTCCATCTGTATTAATTCAAAGTCTTCTCTTGTTACGTATTTGTCTAGAAATTCGTAGTAAAATTCCAACATTCTCAATTTAGCTAGTTGATAAACCACTATTCCACAGTGGAAGGGTCTCTTTATTACACACCGGGGTTTTCGGGAAGATATTTCGTACGCATCTCCTATCTCTTCCAAATCGTCAAAGAATGCAGATCTTAATGCTTTGTCAACACAGGTTTCGTTTTGTTTATATGTCGTATTTAAATGTCTCTCTGTTGCCTCTATAATTTTTCCACAACACGAGTTTCCTAATAATTTCACTATATCCGCTATTGGTTTCTTATTTGGTTCTACATCGCCTGTTCGTCTTGCGGCTGTAACTTCTTTTGCGAACCATTCGAATGGTTTTCCACTAATATAATCTATAACCCGATGAACTCCAGTTATTTCTAGGCCGTGTTTTAAATACCATTTCATTAGTGGTACGTACAGCAATACTTTAGTGGCGGTCATAGATCCCACCAATTTTTTCCATCTCCTCTTGTTCGGCCAATATCTTTTAAATATTTTAACATGTGTGCGGGAACTTCATCAACCTCAACAGCACGATTTATAAAAAGTGGAGACATTTCAGAAAAATTATCTTTTAAGTTATTGGGAACCTCTATATCCACCTCGGCAAACCCAAACCAGTCTCAAGATAAAACTCTTTTACAAAACTTTTTAATAAATTTAGGGTTATGTGGGGTATCTATATGGTGTATAGTTTCTCTCCCACACGGCATCTCTTTATTTAACGTAGATAAATATAATGCGTTTGTATCATACCCCAAAACGGCCTGGAATGTTTTACCACCCAATTCGTGAATTGGAGTTCTAATCTTTGAAACACCCGCTTCGGCATATCTTGTAAATACGATCGATGGGCCTCCGACTAGAGCACCTTTCATCATTTCGTATGTTTCTTTCTGTGGCGCGTATAGTGCAACCCGCGCATGTGGATGTACATCAGCCGCACTGGTGGTGGGTGGTTTAATGATTCCTCTCAATAAATATTGTATAGCTACTCCAGGTAGTGTTACCGCATCTTTGAAAATATCCACACCTCTGTGTTTATAAAATTCACACATTTTTCCCACCGCTTCTAGGAACGGTGCTACATCTGAATCGTTGTAATATTTCAACCAATCTCTGAAAGTTTTCATATTCTTTTCTTCGAAAATTCTACGACATTTACTTAATTTTGTTTCATCTATTAACATTTTCCCAGATAGTTTGGAATACCAATTCTCTATATCTGGTAGTCCTGGGTAATCCAGTTTGTCTCGAGAATCAAACCACTCGTAAGGAAAGAAAGATTTCTGTCCTTTGCAGTCGTAGGCTTTTATCCAACTATCGTAATTTACACCAGGTCCTAGGTAAAGTATTACATCAAGAAATGTAAACTCTGGAGTAAATAGAAATATTGTTGCGTTTGCACGTTTTTCGACCATTAATTTCTTTGTTGTTGATGCCAGTTCACCTACTATATATTTTGTTATTAAGTTTATATCGTACTTACTGCTGTTAAAACCTATAACCGGTATTGATATATCCACTGTTCGATCTTGGCGATTTGGTTTTTACGTAAATGTTCTGTATTAAACCCATATCTAAACCATACTTCTTCTCTTATAGCTTTTCCCCTGACTTTCAAATCTTCTACGAAGTTTTCTATAGTTTTGCAGGATCTTTATCACAAATATGAGTTACTGTTCCTGAAAATTATCTCCTATACTAACGCTTACCGGAACGTGCTCAGCTTCGTACTCTAGATTAGTACCAAGAGTTTCAAATTCTGGGTTGAGATATGCCTCAAAATCGTATACTATCTGATATGGATAAAGAGTAGTGTCGCAACCGATCTTTATGTCTTCACCCGTTCTTTGGAATTCGCATTCCCACATAACTACTAGGTTGAATTCTTTGCTTCTAATAAATGTATCTCTTCTCATAATGGATGCATGTTCTTCTTTTCTATGCTTTGCATGAATCTCACACCCGTGCCAGTAACAGCCGTGATATTGATATACGGTATTAGTTTCTGTACAGTATCCATCTACTGGAGCTCCAAAAATCCATCTTTAACCCCCGTGTCCGCACTGTTCGTGGTGAATGTGAATTCCCTCCTGCTTTTCCACAGAGTATATCCAATTGATCGCCCCATAACTGTTAGAACTTTGTGGGTAGAACGCTTTCTCGAACGACGAACGCGGGCGCTCTAAATAATTACCATCACATATTACTTTTGTCTCACCTTTCATACATTTTGGTCCGTGTCTCTTCGTATTACTCGCTTTCGTGAATTTCTGTTTGCAATTATCGCAGGCGCAAATTTTAGATATGTTTTAAAGGTTTTTTTTATCAGAAATGCGTGATTATTAAACAGTCCTATTGTCGTCGGTTTATTACCTATTGCCTTATAGTGCGCTGGTACATTTTTCAACCACCATACGTCACATTCGGTGGTTTGATATACTTCTATACCGATTTTAAAAAAACTCTTCAACCTTTTTCAAATCTGAAAAAGGAATTGGTGAAACCACATTACTACCGGTATATTCTTTACTAAGTTATTTTGCTTTGTCCGTGCATGTGTCAGGTCTTGCACCTGTCAAATGCATAGCTAGACACCTGAACAGACAAAGGTCGTCATTATACTTATCTAAAGAATACATACCTTTTTTTATTCTTCAACCATTCTGGAAGTTCTCCTCCTGCTGCTTCTTTGGATTGTAGTCCCAAATATATTCCCCTATTGCCCTGTATTAGCTTTACAAAAACCTCTACCCATCTTACAAACTTCCACTTTGTATTTGGTCTGTCTATTTTATCAGACATTATTCGTGTTTGCTCCTTATCTGACAACCAATTTTTAACGATTTTCATTGATGACAGTGGTTCGCTACCACCGAGATTTTTGTTAAATATTATAGTTATAGGTTTTCCATTTTTAGTTTCCTCCATATGTTCTAGCTTGTAAGAATATGAATATCTCAAATAAAAATTGGTTGTTAGATACGGAGCGAGTTTATCGGACATGCGTTCAGACTCGTTAATGCCAATGTTTTTACGAAAGGATAATGTAACTACCAGTCTTCCCTTTACTACCTTTTCCAATGTTTCATCATGAGCCCCCAATATGTCTTCACCTTCTTCCACTATCGCGCGAACGATAGATTTTTTTCTTATTCTCCAAATTATTTGGTATTGGGTCACCTGTGCGTCTGGAATTGGTGATTGAAGGTTTTATTACACTAGCCCTTAACCCCGCAATACTTTCTTTTTGAACTCTGTTACCAACTTCCTCTGCTAGTTAGAGGTCTTTAAAGGCTCCTCGTTTGCGTGCTCAGACTATCTACGAAGGGATCTATCGAGACGTAGACAATTTCCTTGTGTCACCCCACAATTTCAATGCCCCAGATGCCCTTGTAAATTCGTTAGTGCCCAAACTCTTTGTAGACATAAGCAACTGCGCTGTCAGGTGGCTAAAGGTGAACGTGGTAGACTACTAGAGCTGGAAGAATTAGTTGCTGATCTGCGAAATAAATTAGCTATATTGGAGGAGAAAAATGGGGTGTTGGAATATAAACTATCACGCGCGGACGCATTGAAATTGCATTAATGATTTCGAATTTTTTTCAAAAGTCAATTTCCAATATAATTGGGACTACAATACCACTTGTTATCATTCAATATCACCATCAACTTTTGGTTGGTGGTGGGAGCTACAATACAGCTCAATAACGTTACAAACGTTGGTGGTATCATTTTTATTCCCTACATACTACTCATCCAGATCCCGTCCAGCCAGGCGCGACCCCCCGCAGTACCACACTCAGGAAACAAAACCCGGCTAATTGGTGATTCCCTGCTAAGTGGTGTGAACAAGAAAGGGCTTAAAGGGGGGAATTCACAAACATGCAATTTGGGGTGCGACAATTCGGACAGTATCAGAGGAAATCAGAGTAAATCTACTACTGGCGAAAATCAAGGCGGTAAATAGTTACTGCCATATATACATATGCAGCATCGCTCCGAGAGGAGATATTGTTTTCGTGTGCCACCAACATGACCAACGAGGGTCTGACGACAGACGAGCCAGGGGGAATCGTGATCACCAAGACGTTAGTTGGAACAACACGAACCGTGGTTCAGTACGAAATGCACATGGAAACAATGTGAGGGCCAACTTGTTACTATTGTCGTTTAGCTGGTCACAAAATTGCAGACTGCCTAAGAAGGTAGCATTTAGGCATTAATGCCATGTCGTGGAATGCAGAAGGACACATACCATTACATAATAGATTTGCTCAATTAGAATCGCTGTGCTCCGTGTGTAAATGAAACTAGGTGCACCTGCAATGAAGTATATGTAGGCTACACCTCCCTGGACACTATCGAAATAAATGAATTAGACACTCCTATAATTACCAATGATTGTCAATCAGGTGGTAATTCAGCACAGCATATGAACGTTTGTGAAATTACACGACATGACAAAACATGCGGTAACAATATTTGTAATAATGTTTCTAACAATATATTACGCTCGCCACCGTATATGCAAAACAACAAGGACAATGAATCCACACATGTATTTAATTTAAATTTAAGCAAGAAAGGTTTAACGTTGGTTATTTAAATATACAGGGCATATGTGCGCGGAGTCTTAGCAAATTTGAAGAATTGAAATATATGTTAAAATGAAACGAAAATAAAAATCTGCATATTTCGGCGTAAGTGAGACTAAACTGAAAGATCACAAAACTACAGGTTTATTTAAGATAGACGGATTTCAAACTCCGTTTCGTAAAGACAATATTGACAGTGCAGATGGGGGGTTAATGGTCTATGTTCGTGAAGGTGTAAATGTAAAGCGTAGGGATGACTTACAAATGTTTAATATATCATGTATCTGGCTGGAAAATACCCCCGAACAAAGAAAGTCATTTTTAGTAGGATGTCTATACAGACCCCCGCACTCCAAAGTAGAATGGACTGACAGGTTTGAACAATTAATGGACAATACAATGAACACAGGAAAGGAAATAACTTTATGAGGAGATGTAAATAAAAACTTGTTATGCGATACCACTAATAGGAATGGTAAAATTACATTCACGCGTTGGGCCTTAGCCAGTTAATTAGTGAGCTACTCGTGTAACGGATATCTCACGTACGTTAATTGATCATAGCTACGTAACCCATGAATAAAATATATCGCAAATTAGTGTTAAAGAATTAAATATTAGTACCAGTGTGCAATTTTCTGTAATCGGAAGCTAAATTACATACCTAGAAAACACGCGCATCATGAAATCAAGTATAGATCATTTAAGCATTTTGATGAAATAGCATTTGTTAATGATTTAAACGCCGTAATGATTTAAACGCCGGCAAACTGTACATAATTTTAAAATCATATTGATGACATTCATGACGCATGGACGACACTGTTTCTTAACGTGATTAACACTCACGCTCCTTTGCGGACACACAGGATTAAAACTAAAATTCAACCTGACTGGCTATCATCCGGAATTTTAGATTGCATAAAAGACAGAAATAAGTGTAAAATTAACGGTAATTATGAACAATACAAATTATTACGAAATAAAGTATCAGCTTTAATAGAAAAATCTAAAACGGATTCGTATAAATCTAAAATTGAAGAAGGCAAGGATGACCCTCGTACTATCTGGAAATTATTCAAAGAAGTTGGTGCATCAAAACATGATGGTAAATCTGAACAGTTATTATGTATAAACAGTCTAACTACTCAGCTATGCACAGAGAATACACACGTGGCGAATATTTTTAACGAAAATTTTTCCACTATAGCATCTAATCTTAAAGGACCCATTCCAGAATCATATTTTGATCATATTAAAAATTTCGTAAACGAACATACACCTCAAAATTATAATTTTAACATTCCTTTGATTAATGAAATATTCATAAAAATGTATTTAACATCACTAGACATATCAAAATCTACTGGACTAGTTTGTTTGTTTATTAGTGTTTAACGGCCTATCAACAGCTAAGGTCATGTAAGGCCGGGTCTAGATTTAATAGGGCCACGATTGTTAAAATTATCTGCCACCGCTATCTCAAAAGGTATTACATATGTAGTAAACATGAGTTTCACTTGTTCTATCTTCCCCAGTGTATGGTAACAAGGAAAAGTACATCCCCTGTATAAAAGCGGTGCAAAAGACGAAGTAAATAATTATCGTCCAATATCATTTTTGCCGACGCTTTCACAATTAATTGAAAAATTGGTTCAGAAACATTTTATGGGATATTTAACAACGTTTAAACTATTGCATGTAACCCAGAGTGGATTTCGTACAGGTCACTCGACAAAATCAGCGTTAATTGTTCTTCTTGAAAACTATTTACAAGCAATACATCGGGGTAAATTAGTAGGGTGTATTTTAGTCGACTTTCGTAAAGCCTTTGATCTTGTTGATCACAAAATTCTCCTGGATAAACTTCAACTATACAAGTGCAGCAACGTAAGCCTGGGTTGGTTCAAATCATACCTGGAACAAAGGCACCGACTTGTTTCGGTAAATGGAGAAACATCTGAATATCTACCTATCAACCGTGGAGTACTCCAGGGGTCAATTATTGGACCGACACTTTTTCTTTTGTTTATAAATGATTTGCCACTTATTCTCCGTCAGCACGTAACAGGAACCGATCTCTATGCAGATGATATAACAATTTATGACATGCAATCAACTGTAGGGGACTTAAAACACCGTTTACAACAAGCACTTGACAGTTTATAATTATGGTGTGAGGCCAACGGCATGCTGCTTAATAAAGGAAAAAAACAAAATCATGTTAATAACAAGCAGACAAAATGCAAAATGATCGAACTCAAATATGACAATGTAAGCCTCGATATCACTACCGGTAACAAAATATTGGGTATACATGTAGATGAGAATCTCCAGTGGAATGACCAATTTAACAGTATCTCAAATCAGACCTAAGTTTATCTACTGAGCACCGAACATTATTCTATAAGGCCTATATTCAGCCACATTTCACATATTGCAATATCGTATGGGGAAAGTCGTCGAGTCGAAATATGTACATAATAACCAAACTTCAACGGCGAGCATGTAAAATCATTCTGGGAAACGAATATATTGATTTGCAAAACTCATTACAATTACTCAACATTTTGACATTTGACGAAAACGTATTTCTCCAAAACGCGAAGATTATGTACAAAATAACTAATAAAATGGCCCCCAATATGTATGTGAAATATTTGAAATGCGCACTAATCCCTAGCAAAATACGAGTATGGTATTAAGGTCTGAAACAGATATGAATTACGAAGTTCCCAAACCTAAAAGTAATCTATTTAAAAACAGCTTTTCATACTCAGCCGCGCTAATCTGGAATAGTATTCCTATTGATATAAGAAGTTCCACGTCGTTAAATACATTTTCCCGTAATTGCCTTAACTAGATGAAGGGTCGATAGCGGCTGAAGTAGCGGTATTATCAATGAATATAATTATAATTGTTAATTGTGCCCCCCGCCAGCGTCACTAATATCGAAATAACGATGTATGGTATACAGTTTACAATGACCGCATGTTTGATTTGCCATGACACAATAATTGGTATGGTGGAGCTCAGCGACCGTGTAACCCTATATCAGACGCACGAGAACAAATTTATCGTCTTATAGCAAAAACTGAAACTATCACTGAGAAATAAATGTGTTAGTCGCATTTCAAGCTGCGTCGATGCGCAGTCTGACATGGGACTGTCGGGACACATGTACCACTTTTCGTCATGGCTCATCATTATTATTTCTTCATGTTAAATTCACGTATGCATACATCATGTAATCATTGCAATATGTATTGTATATTTATGTATGTATATGCTCTTCTTAACAAGGCCTCGGGGAAGACCAACCGAGTCTCCCTTTATAAATAAAGAATATCTATCTAGTTGGAGTTTGAATTTAAATGCCGTAAAACACAGGAAAGTACATTTCGAAGAGCTCGAAAATAGGACAATCCCCTAGTTGCGAACGGTATCTCTTGCAATTACTCCCGTACCGTCCGTAACTCCACGTCGGATATATATCCATTTTTTTTAAACTTTTTTGAAATTCAAAATAAGCAGCTGTTTCTATGAACTGGATATATTTGAGTGCATGTTTGGAATGTACTCAATAACATTAACATTGTACATTAGACGACTCTCCAAATTTTCAAATAACTTTATTTTTACTGTAATAAAAGAGGGTGCAATTACGGGTGTTCTCTTCACGGTGTATTATTGGTAAGGAGTTGATTACAGGTTTTCTCTCACAGCGAAACCCATGAATATAACTCGCAAGAGTATAATAAATATATGTCGTCGTTTACTTTTATTTTGTATTAATCTGACACTTTCTGTTTTCGTGCGATAGCGGAGGGTAACGGGGTGACTGGGCCATAGTGATACTGTACATGTAGGTCTTACAGGTATATGCCGATTATAGGTTAACTAAACAGTACCGCTTTATCCATGTAAACAGTAGCTGGTAGAAATTATTCTGCTTTCATTTTGGAAGTTCCATGTCATTTAAAACATAATTGGGCCGCGCTCTGGGAAAACCAGCCTTAATGATACAATTTTTGATTTACACCTTTCACATTTTCTGATGCGGACACCTTTCAAAAACAATATTCTGAAAAGAAAATGCAATTATGTTTCATAGTTTTTGTTTTATCTCACTTTTTGTAGCACCATATGAATCACGCAAGGAAAGAAAACGTAATGTCATCGAGAAAATGACGTTATTGAAACGGCGACGTTTCTACAATGCAACTCAACAGCCTACAGTAGAAATGAGTGTTCATAGACTCATTGACGGTGCTTGCTGTACACTGTTTTGCTGATAAGTTACACTAAATATATTTACAAGTGTTAGTATGTATACTATCAAACATTGATCAGAATAAAACTTTTAAATCTATAATTAGTCGACCTGTGGCTCAGTAATTTGCCACCATCGCCATAATAGATTCATATACGTTTGTCGTCAGAAATATACATTGTACTTATTTCAGAATTGATGTCATTTACAGTTAATTGTGACGTCATTTATTGATTTAGACAATATGTAACCAAAGACCAAAAAAACTAAACGGCATGCCTGGTGTTGGAAATTGTAACTTATATGCACATCGTATCGGTGATTGAAACAAATGCATTTTATTCTGTAGAAATGAATCACCAGAATTTGGATAGGCCTATCACTGCACATATCAATGACTTCAGCGCCCGATGGGGTCTAGAGGGTAGTCGGACACCCCCGGGCATTTATAAACAAAACAAAAATCGACTGTCAATTCCCCGATTCTCGGAATTAAATTTACATCTCAGAAAGCGGTAAGAACATTTTCCTGTGTAGCCAATGTGACTGGCGGACGGGCTAATGTACCCCGTACTAGCAGGTAGCAGGTCTGTGGGAAAATGCTGCGCAGACCCACACTCCCTCAGCTGGCCACCACCGCCACTGCCGGGAAAATGTGGAGATGTAACATACATGGTTGTATAATTGTTAAATGTCCCGATAAAAATACCGGCAGTCGATTCTCTCGTCGTGAATAATTAATTTGAAAATGTAACAAGGGCGGATTCACGTAGGGGAAAACCCGGCGCTCCCCCCCCCCCCCCTCCCTCCACCTCTAAGATTTGGCGAGTAAAGATAGTTTTGCTCTAAAATGCGCTATAACGCAGCAAAATGGGGTGTAAATATAACAAAAATAGTCCGGAGGGCATACCGCCGGACCCACCTAGCAGTCTCCCCAGCTCCGCTTGGTCGACGAACAAACGGTGCTAGTTCTAAAGCATAGTCAACTATTTAAATTAAGTTTAATTTAAGTTTCGCCGCCCACCCCCCACCCTAACCTGAAATCCTGGATCCGCCCCTGAAAAAGCACCGTAGCGTACGCACATGTATTTTGCATAACTGCACACTATAACCCAGTCAGTGAGTTACACACTAAATTTGTCCAGATCACAACATTGATTTTGTTGGAATGACGCTCCACACATGCGACTATTGTTCGAAGTGGCTCATTTCAATTTAGACGCGTTTAATCTGCAAATCTGGAATGAGTGCGTGTGCATTTTCTTTATATTATTTACACGCCTCCGACTAGAAAGGCCCTTTGATAACAAACAAAGCACGCAGACGTGCATTGTTTGGTACAATGTAGAACAGTGTAAGAAAATTAACAACAATCTGCCAAAGTCGGACTTCTTAAATGTGTAAATGTTGGAGACCTGTGCATCAGGAGCGGCGTATATTTTGGTACTACCATAATATTACATCTGTGATACGCTTATTTTTCTGAAAATTTCCAAATTGTATTTTTATGTTGATTTTCGAAACATTCGACAGGCGAAACAGTAAATTAAACGAATTAAGCCCTGTGCCAAGTTCTATTTGTTACATAATACTGATTTTGTGATAGTGTTACCGGTTGTATGGTTATTTAGTTTCAAATGTCAGGGCACAAGTCGTTCATAAAAGTTGTCTGCTTTTCGGTTTCCTTCAAGGAAACACGTAGTGATTTTGTCGATTATTTTTTATAATAATGAAGGAAACTGAAAAAACAGACAACTTTCTGAACCACTATGAAAACAACTAAAATTCTGCTACGCGTATCCAACATTAAAATGTTTGTGAGCCACAAATAGTACGGTTATAAATAGGACAACGTCAACTTATTGCAATGACGCAACTATTTCAAGTGTCAAAATCCGACTTGACGTTGGTAAATTTAAACGTAACTTTGCAACGTCCTTTTCAGGCTTTCATGACGTTGTCATTAAGGCTGGTTTTCGCAGAGCGCGGCCTATATATATTCATGACAATTGAAGGGATCAGTGGAAGAAGGGGGTTAACTCCATAGCCCCGTTATTCCACTGACCCCTTCATTTAGGAGCATCGCGAAGGGGAAACATCGACACACGAGCATGCAATTATGGGAGAGAACTCGGATATATCATTCCCATAGGCCTGCTTGAGTAATGCAAAGCTAGCCCCGCAGATATGTTTAATATACAATAACATGTATGTTCTCGCTCCAGATCGGCAGGCTGATGAATGTAGCATATATTACGTATTTATTACATCCGTACTTCCGTTTCCCATTGAAACACAATGCAACGCAAGACGTCAATATGTTTCATATTCATATTGGTCAGCGCCGGAACTACGATTCACAAAATCACAAAATAGTTCCTTCTAAATCACCATTGATTTGTTTATTTTGATTATATTTTGTATATATCTTGCGGCGCATATAAATTGCGAGTGATTTACGTACATAATAAAAAGGTTATTAGATTTGTATGTGGATATATGCCACTCGTTCCGCCGTGCAACGATATTGCACTCCTAAAGTAGCGCAATATCGCACGCTGCGGAACTCGTGCATACAAAACATATATCCACATACAAATAAAATAACCTATAAATATATATGTATACTGTTCACATGATAGGTGCTTCAAACGTGGAGACACGCAGGTGAACGCGACCGTTAGTCTATTTTTCTACGAACAATTGAACTCGAGTTTGTGGCCATTGTAGCTCTTCATATGGCTGTCACTGTAGAAATGTGGCTTATAGGTTTTGCGATCAGCTTGGCCCCTGATCAAATAGCACGTTCCTGCAGCTTGATACCGATCTATATTGCTAAAGGCGAACGGTGTAGATCCTGATCAGACTATGTGGATGCACAGGCTGATCTAATTTACACTGGTCGCTAAACCCATAAGCCCCATTTCTCCAGTCGCAGCCTCATATAAGAATCTGAGTGCATAAGAGACAGGTTCCCTGTAGCCTATTTCACCAACATTGCAAAATATACTTATCTAGCAAAGTATATTTTGAGGGAGTAATCATTTATTGTTCCCGAAATGCATTATTTCACATAGAAGTAACGACTGCATATATTTGATGATTAAAAATATGCAGAATCATTATACTGAATTTATTACATTATCACAGCCAAAATGGCTGTGATAATGTAATAAATTCAGTATAATAAAAATTAATATTTTTGTTTTTTCCATTTCCATATGTATTCAGTATCATATCACAAAGAACAGGAAATAGACACGATATACCTCAAAAAAATGTCAAGCATGAATGGATACTGTTGTCGGACATATATTAAAGAACATGCTTTGTATCGTCACATAATATCAACAAAAATAAGAGTTTCTCAGTGCACTTGGATTATAAACGTAAAGTAGATCCTTTGTAACATTTTACCTACTGATTTAATTGTGCAAAGGAAAATACTAGAAATATAATTTTGAGGTGATATGTCCGAACACAGTATCATATTACAAGACTAAACTAAATGATATCAAAATCTACACCAGTTTCATGACAACATAGTCAATGATGTTTTTGGGAATGTGATTCAATGCAAGAAAAACATAAAAGATAATGGAGCCATTTCCCACCCTTAAATATAAGAAATACAAATGGAGATAATGGATAATGGAGACAGGTACATGGAGTGATGTATTTTGTTTGAATCATAGTAGTAGGTAGAAAATAGTGAGGTTAATTATAACGCCAGTATATTCTTCAAGTAGGTCAGAGTTGTATGATTAAATATTTCTAAAAGTTCCTGACTATCAGGGTAATTGCACCATTGTAACTTAAGTCTTAAGTCTTAAAAAAGGTGTGTTCATGACTATGTAATAATGTACTGATAGTATTAGATAGTTAATATAAAATCATTCCATTTTTGGTTGAATAAATTCATTTTATTCTTCATAAAGGCAATTGTTTCTTCTATTTTGATTGTGTTTGTGATATATAATTTAAAAGATTGGATTAGTGGTAGAGATGTGTTACATTTACATTTGAAAATAAAGTATTTTGCCAAAAGAATTATGAGCTCAAAATTAATAAATTTATCCTTAAATTGAAACCTTCTCCATCAACGTATACTTTGCCAGATAAGTATACTTTGCAATGTTGGTGAAATAGGCTACAGATGTATTCCACTGACCGAATAGCGAGCATTGACTACCACAAACTGGACCAGGCCCGTACGCACGCAGGGGGGTGCGACGAGTGCACACCCCCCCCCCCCCTAACCCATTCAACACCACAGGCCTGTATAGTGGTACATGTATTGGCAAAAAGTGTAGATCCAGATGAGCCGGCTCGTGACGAGCCGTCTCATCAGGATCTGCACTTTTTGCAAGTAATTTTCATAATTTTGAGAACAAAAACACCTCATGTTCATAAATGGACTGGTCTCCAAATCATTTTGTGATGATTGGAATGGGTTGCAAAATTAACATATCAAAATCCATTCCAGTTATTTAGGGGTGAAATGGTTAATCTGCCGAGGTCTGTCCGTGAATGTGCGAAAAAAACAATGTTTAGCCCTTCGCGCCGTCGATAACGCACCCCCCTAAAACAATTCCTGCGTACGGGCCTGAGGAACTTAATGAATTTGCTACAGTCTTAGCCTAGATTATCCACCTCATCTCATCTTGGTATACATACTTCGTTTAATATTCACTTTATATAGACTATTGGGGTTGCGTCCACGAGTTGATCATATATAGAGGATATTCATATTTTTGGAACGAATATGCCAGATATGTTCATCGTGTGTTGTGAAATATGGATGCTTTATATGAACTTATAGTACACCTTACTTTATAAGCCAATCGCTGGGCAGCATTGTGCTACACTTATTTCACATATTGCAACGTTTAACCCCAATAAGTTACATATTACTAGATTTAATGATTAACTGATCGACAGGAAATGGAAAATCAATACTCGCATGGGACATTGCATTATACACTTAGCTGAACCATACTATACGTATGTTATTTTTTCACATATTGGATTTTTCGGGAACTAAATGCTGCGGTCGCTAGCGCTCCCTCGCATTTAATTCCTTTAAAGTCCAATATGTGAACAATAACTTATACATAATGTTACATTCTTTGAAAAATGTGAATATTCTGCTTATTCTCTTCACCAAGTTAGTTTTATAGATAATAGTAGGTTAGTGCCGTGAATGGGAAAAAATATATATGGCAAGGCTGAGGAAATTGGTTGGGCGAGGCTCTGCCGAGCCCATCCCGTTTCCGTGACGCGCCAGTTATTTTCCCCATTCACGGCACTAACCTACTATCAACAATACAAATCGGAGAATCGACTAGTATGATAACCGCACATAGTCATACATGTACGCAGTGATTATGTCGCATTGACAGGATATCAAAACTATTTCACTGCACCGTGTTTCATGGCACACACATAAGCACTGTGTTAACGGGAAAATTGAAGGTATATACACGGTAAGGAAGTAGTCCACCAGTTTTTACACCAGAGCTACAAATACTTTACCGGAATTTGGCATAGCTATGTATTTCGTAGGTAGGTATAATAAGTATCAGAATCTACTACTTTAAACACTCAGAATGATATCATCGACGGTTTAGCGAGTTTCCTATATTCATGATGGCAAAACAATCCGAAAATAAAAACGCTGAGTTGTGATTGATGCCCGGTTCAGCGATGTTATATTGTACATTATATATTCAGATCACGTTCTGGGGCCCGTTTCACTAAACTTCGTACTACTAAATTGTTCGTAAGTGCAAATTTAGGATCGTCTGTAAATTTTAATTGATGGATTTACATTCATTGAGCATAAGCTTCATTTGCAATCTATGCTCAATAAATGTAAATCCAATAATTGTTTACAAGAAATCGTTGTTAATGTGAAATTTACTGACTATCATAATTTTGCACTTACGAACATTTTAGTCGTACGAAGTTTAGTGAAACGCGCCCATGTTCTCCGACGGCGGCTTATATGGGTGTTTATAGACCAGATAGGTCTTATAAATAGGTTACCGACCTTGGTACATCGCGAGTAACGTCCCTTAGAGGTACTTCCGGGGAATCATCAGCATCAGAGTTGGCCGAGTTTATCGGTGTGACGTCACATTGCTTTAAACCGAGTGTGGCGAGTGTGCTCTTCGCTGGTGAATTACAGATGTACACAATCTGATCCGAGTATGTTCCACCAGAAACAGACATATTCTGTGTTGCTGGGGCCCGTTTCACTAAACTTCGTTAACGTGAAATTTACAGAGTATCATCATTTTGCACTTACGAACATTTTAGTTGTACGAAGTTTAGTGAAACTGCACCCTGGTTCTACTGACTAAATAATGATATGAGCATATTACGCAAATTCTAAAGCCGATGATGTCCGGAAACTAAGTAAAGTGACGATAAACCGAACAAATTTAAACCGACAAATTCCGTCAATTCCGCCGCCAATGATACCCATAAAGTATTTCTAATGGGAGTTACTCCTGAGTTTCACGAGTGGCTTCCCTTAGAACTGCTTTCGTGGGTGTTGCATAATTAATACTCAATTAAAATTAAATAACTATAAGGCTGGTATATTCTTTCAAGCCACCTCAGCAACTGTACTGTTTGTGTCGTCTATTTCAGCTTAACTTCGATCAGCTCGATGCTGCCAGTTATGCGAACACAGTTGATCGTATGGATATCAACTCTGTGGGCGAACGTCAAGATGATTGCTCCATTCACTTTAACCTGCAAACACATTATTATATTTTAAGTATAAGTTAGATAATGTACTGGAGTCGAATATGGTTAGTTAACAGTGCATGGGGGAAATTCAGAGGGCCGAACAACGTCGAGCCGCCAGGCGATTTCGCCGCATTCGTGCAATAATTGGTAATTTACAAATTTGACCTGTGACCAAGTTATGGGTATTTTGACCTGTAAACACATGAAAGGTATATGGATATTTAACATTATTATATACGTACTTTCGTTTCCCATAGAAACGCAATGCAACGCAAGACGTCAACTATTGTTTCCATATTGAAGCCTCTTGCGTTCGTATTGATCAGTGCCGGAACTACGCTTCACCTCGCAAAATAGTTCATCTAAATCACCAATGATTTGTTTATTTTATTTATATTGTGTTTATCATTTGAAGCGCATATACATTGCGAATGATGTATGTATATAATACAAAGTTTATTTGATTTGTATGTGGATATATGCCACTTGCTCCGCCGCGCAACGATATTGCGCTCCTAAAGTCAAAGTCACGCAATGTCGTACGCTACTTATAATATTTTTAACAACTTTGACCTGCAAACATGTCAATGTTAAGGAAGTGAGTTTGGCGCCAATACTTGTGGCTGTGACTGGAGAAATAGGGCTTGTGGGATTTGTGACCAATGTAGCTCCTGATCAAATAGCACACTAACGCAGCCCGAAAGCGATCACATTAGAATCAGTGCGGGTGTGGAATGACGAATATTATAGTTCCTGATCAATCGGTGCGGATGCACAGGCTAATCTATTAGGGATATGTTACTATACGGTATACCCGTTCATATGTGAAAGAGAATGTAAAGCACTACTAGCGAAACCAACTGGTCCTCGAGAATGAGTTTCGGCGTCTGGCTGCAATATATCCCTTCTGACTTTCCTATTAGAGATATCGTAATATATGGTATACCCGTTCATATGAGAGAGAGAGTGAAGGACTGGCAGCCAAACGAAAGGGTCCTCGAGAATGAGTTTCGGTGTCCTGCTGCAATTGATCCTTTGAATTTTTCTATTAGAGATATCTACTATATGGTATATTTGGACCGAGCATGACGTGAATCGGCCAAAAGTAGAAGTAGTACAAGGAAATGTGTCTACTGACAGACGGACGGACAGTGGGAAAGAGTAAACACTATATGCCACCGACAACTATCGTTTCGGTGGCATAATAATACACTTGTTTGATATATGTCATTTACTGTGCATGCAGCGCCGTTTTATATATGTGAGACACCATCTGGGACACAGTGCCTTTAACAATACGTATAATATTCAACGGTAACGCAGGACTCAAGATAAGGAATTGTTAATTGAGTACTGTCAATCCATCATTTCTGAAGCAATTGCCAGGGTACTTCAAAATTTTAATTGGGTAAAATAAAATGACACAACTGTTTACATACAGCAGACAACAATTATTGAATAGTCTGCTTAGAAATGAAAACATGTCTTGGCATTTCATTAGAATTGTCTCCTTGGAGACAATTCTAATGAAATACCAAGATTTGTTTTCATGGAAAATAAGAAAAAATATGCTATATTTGTGGACTGTTTATAGTTTTCTATAGCATGATAAAGGTACATTACTACAAAATTTGTATTGTTTTTTGATACTCGCTAATTCTGATTTCAATTGGGTTTTTGGCAATTTTAATTGGGTATTTCAGCAAATACGCAGCTTATCTGGAGCGCTGGTATGTGTAATACCTTGGTCGAGTCTTCTCCGACAACTACATTCAGATTAAACTCCTCTTCCTCCCTGAAGGGGAAGGCTATGTCTCTGCTTTCCTCCGGGCCCCAGGCGCCGTCCTTCTTACAATTGGTGACGATCATATTCTGGGCATTGCCGTAGTTAAACCGGGCATCAAAGTGAAAGGCGATGTCCGTGTTGTCGTGATCGTCGCCGGTCTGGAGATTCAAGGAGAACCTGTGGAAAGAAACGAACGAATGACATGTGTGTATGACTGTACTGTGTATGAACACCGTCATGGACAATACAATGCTCAAGATACTAGTGCACTTTGCTACACAGTGGAACCTCTCTAAACTGACGGACTCGCGACATCGATGTGTTAAATTATGACCGAGTTCACTGTCAAATATTACTTATGTGTATCAGTGATTGCAATGCACACAGGCATGCGTTTCAGTGCTCATACATCGGAATTACAGTGTTACCTCTCTAAACCTGACACCCTGTGGATCTCCTAGTGTGTCCGGTTTAGAGAGGTTCCACTGTACTGGGGACCTCCCATAGTGTCCGGGTTAGAGAGGTTCCACTGTACTGGGGACCTCCCAGGGTATCCGGTTTAGAGAGGTTCCAATGTACTGGGGACCTCCCATAGTGTCCGGGCTATAGATGTTCCACTGTACTGGGGACCTCCTAGGGTGTCCGGTTTAGAGAGGTTCCACTGTACTGGGGACCTCCCAGAGTGTCCGGTATAGATAGGTTCCACCGAACTTGTGACCTCCCAGGGTGTCCAGTTTAGAGAGGTTCCACTGTACTGGGGACCTCCCATGGTGTCCGGTTTAGAGAGGATCCACTGTACAGGGGACCTCCCATGTTGTCCGGTTTAGAGAGGTTCCACTGTACTGGGGACCTCCCAGGGTGTCTGGTTTAGAGAGGTTCCACTGTACTGGGGACCTCCCATGGTGTCCGGTTTAGAGAGGTTCCACTGTACTGGGGACCTCCCAGGGTGTCCGGTTTAGAGAGGCTCCACTGTAATGGGGACCTCCCAGGGTGTCCGGTTTAGAGAGGCTCCACTGTACTGGGGACCTCCCATGGTGTCCGGTTTAGAGAGGTTCCACTGTACAGTGAACCTCCCATGGTGTCCGGTTTAGAGAGGTTCCACTGTACTGTGAACCTCCCATGGTGTCCGGTTTAGAGAGGCTCCACTGTACTGGGGACCTCCCATGGTGTCCGGTTTAGAGAGGTTCCACTGTACTGGGGACCTCCCAGGGTGTCCGGTTTAGAGAGGCTCCACTGTAATGGGGACCTCCCAGAGTGTCCGGTTTAGAGAGGTTCCAATGTACTGGGGACCTCCCAGGGTGTCCGGTTTAGAGATGTTCTAATGTACTGGGGACCTCCCAGGGTGTCCGGTTTAGAGAGGTTCCACTGTACTGGGGACCTCCCAGAGTGTCCGGTTTAGAGAGGCTCCACTGTAATGGGGAACTCCCAGGGTGTCCGGTTTAGAGAGGTTCCACTGTACTGGGGACCTCCCAGGGTGTCCGGTTTAGAGAGGTTCCACTGTACTAGGGACCTCCCATGGTGTCCGGTTTAGAGAGGTTTCACTGTACTGGGGACCTCCCGTGGTGTCCGGTTTAGAGAGGTTCCACTGTACTGGGGACCTCCCATGTTGTCCGGTTTAGAGAGGTTTCACTGTACTGGGGACCTCCCAGGGTGTCCGGTTTAGAGAGGTTCCACTGTACTGTGGACCTCCCAGGGTGTCCGGTTTAGAGAGGTTCCACTGTACTGGGGAACTCCCATGGTGTCCGGTTTAGAGAGGTTCCACTGTACTGGGGGCCTCCCACGGTGTCCGGTTTAGAGAGGCTCCACTGTAATATCAAATGACTAGTAAATGAATTTCTAGGTTTGATAGTCCTACATTTAACAAATGTTTAATAGATTTTTTCAAGTGTATCACGTTAAAGAAGGAACAAAGATGGTGGCGTATTTTTGCGATATTTTTTCGATATGGTAAAATATCGCAAATTGCAGCCACCATCTTTGAATGTCGATATCTCGAAACGTCGCGACTTCCCATAAGCCCCGTTTCTTCAGTTCCTGCCATATAATTATGAGACAAGTCATGTGATGTTGTTTGTTTGTTTGTTTCTTTCTTTCTTTCTTTATTTCTTTGCTTTTTTGTTTGTTGGGGTTTAACGGACTATCAACAGCTAAGATCATTTCAGGCCGGGTCAATGGGTTTAGTACTAAATCCCACATATTACCTGTATAAGTACATGTACATGTTCAAGTACATGTACAAATGGAGGGAAAATCCCAAAATCAGAACTGAATATTTACAATAAAAAGAATTACATGTATATATTCAGGCCTGAAATGAGAATGATCCTGATCTGATGCCAGGTCCTCGCCACACCAGAATCACTTGGCCCCCTCCCAAAAGCAGTATGTTCAGTAATAATATTACTACTTTTATAATGGGCAATAACCCAATTCAACTCCCAGGCAACGAAAAGATCCAAAGATAAAAACGTACCTGAGGGCCAAACCAGGCAAATCGTGATTCCTATAAGGAGGAACCCCACCGTTAATTTACACCATCGCGTTCGCCCGACCAACCACCCACTTTGTGATGTTGTACCTAAGCAGATGTGCGATATCGCATTAAGAATGTTTTCAAAATTTACGATATTTTCGGTAAATGACGTCGCAACTTGACGACCTATTCAGAGCAAATGCGGAATAGCTATGGCAATTCGTCTACTTTCGACGTCATTTACATAAAAATATCACAGTTTATGTAAATATTTTCATGAAAAATCGCACATTTTCTTAAACATAAAATACCATGGCTTGCATCATATGTACTTGCGCCTGGGGAAATGGGGCTAACGGAATGTGTGACCAGTGAAATTTCTGATTAGTTAGCACACTCATGTAGCCTAATAACATTTATATTGTATGCTAGAAGCATGACGAGTGTTTTACTGATGGAACGGCGAACAGTGCAGATCAAGCCCAGGCTGATCAGGATCTACACTGGTCGCAAAAACCCATAAACCCCATTTCGCCAGTGACAGCCACATATGTAAGCGGACATACCTCGATGATCCACCCGGCGCTCGTCCCTTGACACAAATCTTCTGAAAATCTTCTATGTCCAGCTGATGAACAAACGGCGTCTCCTGCAACGGTCAAAAGTATAAGTGAATGGGTTTTACGTCCCAGCTAAGGCCATATAGAGACGGGACCTTGATTTCAAGTTTCATTTGAAGGACCAGAGGGATGGAAATACTATGAAAGTATTCACGCCTAGTGCGGGAATTAAACTCAAAACCTCTGGTATTGAAGTGTCCTAACCTCTACGCCACAATATATCCATGTGTACAAAAATGGTGTAGTTAAATTGACACGGGCTAATGTAGCTTGTCATTGGGACATTAAACAATTGATTCCTAGTTCGTTCACGATAGCCCATGTAATTTAATATCTGTTCTAGCACGCAACCTTCGTACATACGCATAAGGTCAGTGAGAATTGTAACGAATTTGGATATGACGTAGTATTACAGAATAGAGGGGAAGTAACTCTTGTAAGCTAAAGATATATATTTGGGATACAAATTCATGTTTTACGGGGAAAACAATGCCATCCAGACTTCAACTGTAAACTAAAGTTATGCATACATATTTGTATATGTGTCAGTGATTGTGCATTATTAGTTAGATACTTAATATGACCAATTCGCAGACATCATTTGAACACCACTGAAGTTAATTATTTTTCTACGTATATAGACCAAATACAGCAATCAGTTGCCTGACATGTTTTGCACTGACCAACCGTCAAATATAAAAAAAAAGTAAAATAAAAAATAAAAAAATCTTCATAAATCTTGTATCTTGTATCTTGTATAGGATAACACTGTTACTTATCGAGTCTTTCAGTATCAAATCAATTTATTTGGCTTCTATCTTGTGAAAACACTAATATTTTGAGAGAACTACGTTTACGAAGCGATTTAGCCGAGCCCACAAACGAGGAGCCTTTAAAGACCTCTCACTAGCAGAGGAAGTTGGTAACAGAATTCAAAAAGAAAGTATTGCGGGGTTAAGGGCTAGTGTAATAAAACCTTCAAGCACCAATTCCAGACTCACAGGTGACCCAATACCAAATAATTTGGAGAACAAGAAAAAATCTATCGTTCGCGCGATAGTGGCAGAAGGTGAAGAAATATTGGGGGCTCATGATGAAACATTGGAAAGGGTAGAAAAGGGAAGACGGGTAGTTACATTATCCTTTCTTAAAAACAGTGACATTAACGAGTCTGAACGCATGTCCGATAAACTCGCTCCGTATGTAACAACCAATTTTTATTTGAGATATTCATATTCTTACAAGCTAGAACATATGGAGGAAACTAAAAATGGAAAACCTATAACTATAATATTTCACAAAAATATCGGTGGTAGCGAACCACTATCATCAATGAAAACCATTAAAAATTGGTTGTCAGATAAGGAGCAAACACGAATAATGTCTGATACAATAGACAGACCAAATACAAAGTGGAAGTTTGTAAGATGGGTAGAGGTTTTTGTAAAGCTAATACAGGGCAATAGGGGAATAGATTTGGGACTACAATCCAAAGAAGCAGCAGGAGGAGAACTTCCAGATGGTTGAAGAATAAAAAAAGGTACGTATTATTTAGATAAGTATAATGACGACCTTCGTCTGACAGGTGCAAGACCTGACAGATGCACGAACAATGCAAAAGAACTTAGTAAAGAAAATACCGGTAGTAATGTGGTTTCACCAATTCCCTTTTCAGATCTGAAAAAGGTGGAAGAGTTTTTTTAAAATCGGTATAGAAGTATATCAACCCACCGAATGTGACGAATGGTGGTTGAAAAAGGTACCAGCGCACTATAAGGCAATAGGTAGTAAACCAATGACAATAGGACTGTTTAATAATCACGCATTTCTGATAAAAAAAAACTTAAAAACCTATCTAAAATTTACGCCTTCGATAATTGCAAACAGAAATTCACGAAAGCGAGTAATATGAAGAGACACGGACCAAAATGTATGAAAGGTGAGACAAAAGTAATATGTGATGGTAATTATTTAGAGCGCCCGCGTTCGTCGTTCGAGAAAGCGTTCTACCCAAAATGTTCTAACAGTTATGGGGCGATCGATTGGATGTACTCTGTGGAAAAGCAGAAGGGAATTCACATTCACCACGAACAGTGCGGACACGGGGGTGAAAGATGGATTTTAGGAGCTCCAGTAGATGGATACTGTCCAGAAACCAATACCGTATATCAATATCACGGATGTTACTGGCACGGGTGTGAGATTCATGCAAAGCATAGAAAAGGAGAACGCGCATCCACTATGAAAAGGGATAAATTTATTAGAAGCAAATAATTCAACCTAGTAGTTATGTGGGAATGCGAATTCCAAAGAACGGGTAAAGCCATAAAGATCGGTTGCGACACTACTCTTTATCCATATCAGATAGTATACGATTTTGAGGCATATCTCAACCCAGAATTTGAAACTCTCGGTAATAATCTAGAGTACGAAGCTGAGCACTTTCCGGTAAGCGTTAGTATAGGAGATAATTTCTCAGGAACGGCAACTCATATTTGTGATAAAGATCCTGCAAAACTTATAGAAAAATTCGTAGAAGATTTGAAAGTCAGGGGAAAAGCTATAAGAGAAGAAGTATGGTTAAGATATGGGTTTAATACAGAACATTTAAGTAAAAACCAAATCGCCAAGATCGAACAGTGGATATATCAAGTACCGGTTATAGGTCTTAACAGCAGTAAGTACGATATAAACTTAAACTGGCATCAACAACAAAGAAAGTAATAGTCGGAAAACGTGCAAACGCAACAATATTTCTATTTACTCCAGAGTTTAGATTTCTTGATGTAATACTTTACCTAGGACCTGGTGTAAATTACGATAGTTGGATAAAAGCCTACAACTGCAAAGGACAGAAATCTTTCTTTTCCTACGAGTGGTTTGATTCTCCAGACAAACTGGATTACCCAGGACTACCAGATATAGAGAATTGGTATTCCAAACTATCTGGGAAAATGTTAATAGATGAAACAGAATTAAGTAAATGTCGTAGAATTTTCGAAGAAAAGAATATGAAAACTTTCAGAGACTGGTAACACTACCTGGAGCAGCTACACAATATTTATTGAGAGGAACCATTAAACCACCCACCACCAGTGCGGCTGATGTACATGCACATGCGCGGGATGCACAATACGCGCCACAGAAAGAAACATACGAAATGATGAAAGGTGCTCTAGTCGGAGGCCCATCGATCGTATTTACAAGATATGCCGAAGCGGGTGTTTCAAAGATTAGAACATGAAGCACCCCCAATCCACGAATTGGAACAGGTTTCAACAGTGTTAGCCCAGGTGTGGGTGAAACATGCCAGGCCGTTTTGGGGTATGATGCAAACGCATTATATTTATTTACGTTAAATAAAGAGATGCCGTGTGGGAGAGAAACTATACACTATATAGATACCCCACATAACGCTAAATTTATTAAAAGGTTATTAGGAAACTCGTGTTGTGGAAAAATGATAGAGGCAACAGAGAGACATTTAAATACGACATATACACAAGACGAAACATGGGTTGACAAAGTATTAAGATCTGCATTCTTTGACGATTTGGAAGAGATAGGAGATGCGTACGAAATATCTTCCAGAAAACCCCGGTGTGCAGTAAAGAGACCCTTCCACTGTGGAATAGCGGTTTATCAACTAGCTAAATTGAGAATGTTGGAATGTTACTACGAATTTCTAGACAAATACGTAAAAAGAGAATACTTTGAATTAATACAGATGGACACGGATAGTATGTATATAGGAGTTAGTGGAAAAACAATAGAGGAATTGGTTAGACCTAACTTACTAGACGAGTTTGAAAAAGAAAAAAAGAAATGGTTGGCTTGGAATAAGTGGAGTGAAAGAGAGCCAGGACTTTTGAAAATGGAATTTAGCGGAGATAGGGCGATAGCGTTATCTAGTAAGTGTTATTTTGTAGAAAAATGTAATTCCATAAATAAAGACTCTGCGAAAGGAATGTCCAAGAGAACTAACAATTTAAATTGGGATAGATATAAACGAGTACTAAGTGACACTACAGAAGATGGAAAACACATTATAGATGTACCACAAAGTAGAGGATTCAAAATGAGAGACGGCGTTATGAAAACGTACTGTCAACACAAATTAGGACTCTCGGCGTACTACGATAAAAGACGTGTGTTACCAGACGGAATACATACAGAACCTCTCTATGAATACTAAAGACTCTGACGATATTGGGGTAGCTGAGTGTCAGAAGGCACCATAAGAAGTTCTTCGCGAACAAACACGCGAGATGGACCATCATCCAAATAGTAGAGCACGGGCTCATCGGGTTTGGTAATAGATCGATCTAGATGATATACATTTAGAGACCACACGGGATCAGTCGCATGGCGGCGACCACCTTCGAGCTCTCCCGGTTGATAGAGGTACCGGACGGCAACATCCGATGGAAGTCGTTTCTCCGCTAAACCAACGGGGCGCCCGCGCGAGACGGCGGATGGTTTGTGCGACACCGTTTTTGCCTTGATAGCATCTACGGGTTTCTTACCGATCAATCTGGTCACCTCGCCGTTCAGTGCAGAGACCACGGAGGGTAGCTTGGTCACCCACTCGGTCGATCGTTTATGAGGGTCTACAAGCTCTTTGGCATATTGGTGACCGAACAGTCTCTCAGCCAGGGTTCGGTTGAACCGCTCCACGATCCCCTGGTCTCGGTGGATGTTGACGCGGCCGCGTCTGATAGAAACGTCGTGTTTAGCCAATAGATGAGAGACCGCGCCCATGAACACGTGGCCGGGATCGACCTGGAGAAGATTCGGTCAATTGAGAGGACTGCTCTTATATATTAGGGAAAGAGCCTCGGCCACCTCCTTAGACTATTTCGTAGCCAGTGGCTCAGCTCCCTTATAGCGACTCGCTACGTGAACGACTGTCAGTGCGTACTTGTACGTTTTGCGACCGACGCGATCGTGAGGGAGAAACAGGAGATCTGCTTGGTGAACTTGGTTCGGCACCGGCACGTCGAATTTCGGGCGCGGAATATTGTGAGGCGCGGGTAAATAGATCTGTCAGAGGGCCTGCTTCTTGAGCCATTCCTTGGTGGTGTTTTCGGAAAACTTGGTCGCCGCCGCGAGGTTCTTGATAGCCGCGAGTCCCTTCCAGTTGCCGCGGGGGCTGCAGTATGTGTTTGCTAGCTTGCGCGCGAGGCGAACCGATAGTTTGGTATCAAGTTTGCGTGTGTCCATCGTATGCGAGGTATTCTAAAAGATCGGACAGTCTCCAACATGTCCTCGCCAGATCGTCCGGTAATTGCGTCGTTAATAATAAACCTTTGTTGGAAGTTTCGCTGCAACCCCAATCACAATTGGAGGTTAAGTTCTGAAGGAACTCGGAGGAATCTAATTCAACAGAGTTGATGGAGGAATCTAACATCCGCTTTGCGAAAAGGTTGGCCGCTTTTTCGTCCTCGCGCCAAGTCTCGAGAGAATCTCCGGCCAGACGGATCAGACCCTTTGCGCCCACTAAACGGTGTTTAATGGCCGTGTAGCCTACATCGATCAGAGCAAAATAAAGCTCGTCAACTAACATCGTTCTATATATATATATATATATATATTTAAAATCAATTTTTTTAAATAATTATTGCTTTTGCTTATTGCTTTTACTTATTGCTTTTCCAATATAGTAGCTGACGAGACCCGTTGCAACCATCCCTACGACGATGAACGCGATCTCGCGGTCTTTTTGAGCCTCTGACGGTACATAGAAATCTGATCCAGCCCCAATTTCATTGGATTGAGACTTCTCTGTGGATATGCCAGCGCGTACTCGCGGTTGGCTTCTTCAACGTTCTAGAAAGTGTGTACGGCGTGCTTCTCGCGGCGAAGCTCTTCGTTGACCCAGTCCAGATGGGCGGTTAGATTTTTAGACCATGCTGCGTCTGCGCTCTTGAGTTGTTCTTCAGCTAAATCGTGACGCTTGCGCTCCTCATCCGCGTTCGATTTTCCTATTAACGAGAATAAATATTTGCTACCGCCGAATGCCACAGCGCTCACGACAGCATCACCTACTATTACTGCGATCGAAGCCATTATTTCCATATATTAAAGGGTAGAATTCCAGCTTTACTTAGATAATCTCGAGTCCCATCTGCGGCCGCTACATTTAAGGTCACGAGCCCTACGTCTCTCACAGTCATGTCCAATTTGGGAGCGGGCCCTCCTAAGGCCATCTTTGACAGTCGAGTAAACCCGATACTGAGCCTGATATCACCACGGCGTGATAAAGCGCATTCACTATCATTTTACCATCGTTTTCAGCCATTGTTGATAACTATAATTCTTGCATATAAATGGGATCGCGATGAATGTTTAAATGGGGCGCAATCGGTTTCGTAACTTTCTTCGGAACCGCGGCTGGTTGTTTCGAAAGGTAGTTCAGCACATACAGGGTACCCACAACTGCCAGACCACCACCAACAACCCACGGGATGATTTTCCAATCAGGATTGGTGTAATAGGGGGTAGGACATACAGCAATCGGGGATTGCTCTTCCAACTGCCTCTCCTGTTCCAATTCGTGGATTGGCGGAGAAACAGCTACCTTCGGATGTGGAACCACCGGGTGTTTTGCTGTTTCAACAGCAGGAACAGCAATCGGGGATTGCAACGACCGTTTGGCCTCTCGATGCTCGGCGAGTATTTTATCTTGTTTAACTTTTCGGGTGGCAGCCGCTGCCCGCCCAGCCGTATGTCTTTTTGGGTTTTTATGTCGTGCAACCCCCAACGCCGTTGGAGGATCAATCGGAGTTGGAAGTGCTGCAATCGGGTTCAACTCCAATTTCGATTGGGTTGGAGCAATCGGGGATTGTGGTTCCGTCACTCTCGCAGGTGTGTCTTGTGTCATCATTTTCTGAGCTTATAGTTCGTGGGCATATATGTCCAAATTGACAGTGTTTACCCGTGGTCAACGCGGTTGTCAGCGGAGCTAAGTACATTCCAAACTTGTGATAAATTGAGCAGCAGTCTGTTCTAAGAGTGTGTACTATAAAAGGGTCAGTCTCTAGATCGCGAATCAACCCCGCGGTGTTTGGTATAGACAGAAGTATGCTAACAGCGGTAGCGTACAAATGAATTGCCGCCGATCCAAGAGTTTTTGTCATCTCTGCCCCCCATTTGGATTCGTATCGCGCATACATTTTATCAATCTCCACATCTGACATCTTATACACCTGACAAACTGAGAGACGCCTACCGAGATAATGCTCCGATTGTCCCCCAGCAAACAGCGCAGCTAGCCGCTCGCGTCGCGCCGCGTTTTCATTTTCATTTGGAGTCGTGCCGACAAGTGTTCCATCTTTCAGGACAATCGGCGATTGTGTTTCAGTTCCAACCACACCTCCCAATTCGCGATTGGTGTTGGGGACAGTCGGCACGAGTGTTTCTTCCATTAGCTGATCGAGAAGTTCGTCGCAGTTCATTACTTTTATTTATTCTGACAAGTCTCATAAGTTTAACATATTAATTAATTTATTTATTTATTCCAACAGTGTTGAGTGTAATAAAAGTGCACTGCTGAACAATTATTAAGCGGAGCAATCCCACATTGTTCAGCATTAGTTCAGCATTGTTAAGAAATTGCTAAGCAATTGCTAAGCATTTCTTCCGCATTGTTAAGCAGTTACTAACCAATATTATTGGATTAAACACAATCTAAGCAATTGCTAATTTTCTTAAAATTAATTAATTGATAACTTTATAAGCAGTTTGTTGATCAGTCTTTAGCAGAAGCTTGGCGTGCTAAGTTTCCAAAAGCATCTGTCGAACCTCCAGGCGCTCCTCGCGCGTTGGAATAACGTCGTTCTCGTGAAGACAGTCATCGAATGAGTCTCGGTCCTTGCAGTGAAAGAGGGCGACCCATTTCGTTTGCTAGCGCAGATCCTTGAGGACTGCGTTGTACTTCTGAGTGGAGATCCATACACTTTGCCCCGCATGGCGGCCATAAAATGCGAACTCAGAGAGCATGTCCTTCTTTTTGGTCATCGCCGCCTTGGCCGAGCAGTCGTCAATCACATATAGGGTGGGGTCGCCATGGAATATTTGGTAGAAGACACGCAACCAATCGTGAAGCCTGTCGCCGGGGTCAAAGACGTATATATCAGGGTCGGCCGATATCCACGGGCACCGCTGATAAGTATCGTTGTGCCGCACAGTGGGACACAGGATCACAATGTGTCGAAAGGCATTGCGGTAGGACCCCTCGAGCAAGTCCAGGATGAAAACCGTTTTTCCGCATCCTGTCTGCCCACATATTATGGCAGAGTGTGCATCTTTCGGTAGAGTTAAATCTTTAGATTGATTTATTAAATCAGTAGAGCGCTGAGACGTATCGACCATCTTCGATGTTGAGTTGTGCGTCTGTAATTATATATAAGTACACGTTCAATGGCCCATCTCCATCCGCCTCTATGGTTATCTGGATCGTCACACCCTCACTAGCGTTCTCAACTTGGCGTCCACTACCGTGCATTTGGTCGTCGTCGCTGGCTCGTATGTCTAGCCATAACGCGTATTTGGTAGTCAGGAACTCCGCGAGGGAGACGTCCGAGAGCTGCAGGTCTTTGGCAACCGCGGCAACCTCCGGGGAGCGCTTAGAGCCGGAAGCAAACTGCTTTCTGAATTCGTCCCACTGCTGGTGTGTGCGAAGACCCGCGCTGTAGAGTTGATTGGAGACTCCCTCGATCGTCACCTCTACCTTTGTAATTTTGGGGTTATAGAATTTGTCGTTTTTCTAGCCCCGAACGCGAACCGACCCTCCTCAAACAGCATCAGTATACCTTTCATCGATCGGGCGGGTACGTTGACATTAATATTCCACAATGTGTCGCTTTTGTCTTTCGTCATCTTGCGGTGGCGAAGAACTCGGTCGTAAAGTATGGCAACGTGCCCGGCATACTGGGATCTGATCAATCGCGCGAGTTCGGGCATCATGACCATGTCGTACTCCAACGAAACATTATCGATCGTATACTTCGCTGCTATGTCGGTGGCTATGAGAACTCGGCCGTAGTCGTTGAACGTTAGTTCGTATTCGAGGCGGTCCGCCAAAGCACTCTGATAGTAGGGCATGTGACTCTCCAGCAACTCAAAGTCGAGCGGGATGTAGAAGCGAATGCCGTAAGCGGCCGCGATCGCCTTGTCACTCGCGTTGTTATATGCCTTGTTACCAGCCCCGATTCTAAGTCTGGTTACGTTCTTATTTCGGCTGGTGTCAATACACTGATAGACCGCGTTTTCGCACGTCTTCCACATGTCCAGATAGCAATGGTAGACATCACTGTCGTCGATCGACATCACCTCATTACCAGAAATCTTTATCATGGTCTTCTTGACGATGGCGCGACCCAGGTTCTGAACGACGGTTCGGTCCGCGTCCGTCGACGTCAGCGAAATAGTGAAAGCGAGGCGAACAGTCCCCGACACAATGTCGTCGCTAGCTCCGAGGTTGGGGAAGCGGACTAAGAGCTGCTGGTTCTGGTCGATCGTCGATGGGTTGTTCGTAATGACGACACTCTGTCTCACGCCTTTTGCCCCGAGGGGCTCACGCAGTCTGCGGTATGGATTGAGCTTGCGACCGTAGTGACTCGAAGACATATTTTCAGTGAAACTAAATACCTCTATTAAACCCGTATGGTTTTGTCTTTAATACATAATTATTATATAATTATACCAACACCATTATTCTAAGTCGGGAATTACTCGAGTCAGCTGTAGACGACTACTACAACAATTTGGCAGAAAAAAGTGTGGTCCCTTCTGTCGGCCGCGACTACTCCAAGTTCGAATTGGATCTGCGTGGTAGGTTGCGACTAAAAGCATCGAATGTCCCGATCGTCAACATGAGGACCGTAAAACCCCTAGCGCTGAGCACCATTGCTAGAAGTCGGGGCGGTGGCCAAATCGTAAGGGACGAACTCGGATTCACGGATTGGAAGCATGGTAAAACAATTATGCCAACTCGCGCTGTAGAGACCCTACATTCTACCGACGAAACGATGGCGAAGACGGCCGACGCGACAGAAACTGTCGAGTTCAGCGAGGTCCCTAGAGTAGCCACCGACGTTATTCGCACAATAGAGATCAGCGAAAGCGAGATAGACGGAATACTCATCACGATGGATGACACACCGTTACCTCTTCGCGAACTCCGGGGACTCGATAAGGCTATGCAAACAGTCCAGGCGAATTGGTCCATAACCTGGCCAAACTCACGGCGCTGGATGAACATATCGCGCTAGAAGAAAGAAAACTGGAGGAAGCCCGTGGCGATAGAGAATCTACCGAGCGGATCACCGAACGACAGCGGTCTTTGCGGGATGAAAGAGAAGCTCGCTTAGAGGCTGCATCAGCTTGCCGTGAGGCTCTCCGCACCAAAATAAGTCGGATCCGCGAAACAATCTCGAGGGTTCTGCACGATGACACGACACTCGATGAGCGTCTTCACACTCTGTTCAGAGAGCAGGGCGTCACGATAGTAAGCATCCTCGCAGCTGTCGGCATGACTATATCAACCATAGTTATATAGTTATAGCTTTCACTGGTGGTGCGACGGCACCCACGCCAGCACCCGCGCCAGCACCCGCGCCATCATCCGGTGGAGCTAAGGAGTGGGTAAAAAAACAACTGAAAGCCCTCGCCAGTCTCCTGGCTAAATTAGCCGAAAAGGCGGCTGCCACACTACCTGGGCTGATCGGGGGTCTCGTCTCCTACTTGTTATCTATATTATCAAAAACGGCCGGATGGCTCGCCGAGAATGCTTGGGCTCTAATCGTGACGTTCGCCGGTCTCCTACTATTCTCCGCCCTAGAGTTCCTAAAACCTAAGCGCGAGTAGTCCTATCGCCATGAGGGCGTCGATGAGCCCTAATTTCTCCTCCTCGTGGGTTGTGACACTAGTTACCACTCCTGTTCCAATTCTTCCAATTTCACCCAATCTTCGATTGGTGTTGATGGTTGGATTGGTGGAACTTGATGGTGCGTCCAATTTTTTCAATCGCGATTGGATTGGGGGTACTGGGGTGGGTGCTTGCGGTTTTATGAAATCTTTATCAAATTTCCAACCTCAACTCCCAATCGATATTGGATGAACCAGGGCCTCTTGGTGGGGGGGGGGAGAGTTTGATGATACCCGTGTTCACGTTCCCGTTGTGGCCTATTTTCTGATTGGCGGTGGCGACTACGATCTGATTATTGTAACCTTCAACCGGGTCGTCTCGTAGTATCATATTGCTCGGCGCCATATAAAGACCTATTCCAAATGCGTAGTCTACTGGGGTGCGGGCAGTCTGCAAAAGGTCTTGATAATTCTGGATCGCCTTCTGGAGGTCTACCTTAGCTGAGATGGCTTCCTCGACAAGTGCCAATAATTGTTTTTGCGCCTCAAACGCCGTTCCCGTGCCCAGCATAGCACTGCGCGTTTGCTTCTGTGAGGCGAGGATTGCACAGACGTATACGCGAATGGAGTCGTTGAGGCGAATAACCCCGCCTGTGTAAATCCAGTGCTTTCATCTAACATAAATGTGGTCCACGCATTTCGCATCTGTGGAGTATCACCCTGGTCTAGGTATTCCACGTGGGCTATTTTAGTAGGTAGCCAATGACAATAACCGTATTTAGCCCTCCAAGCACTTCATCACTGAACGTCATCGTATTCAACTTATAATTATATTTAGTCCATGTTGCCATTTTTTTAACTGGTGGTGCGGTAGCTCCGCGATCACTCCACAACCCTGAGAAATATACAGGTACTTTATCAAGATGCCCACCACTCACTAAGCCTTTAAGGTGAACAAACCCTAAACTGTTGGTTGGGGTGTATACTTTCTGTCTCCAGTCCGAGTCTTTAGGTACCCCAAATTCGTTACACAATCTTTCGAACGCCTTACGGTCGTATGTGCTGGAAATGGGATCCCAGCCGTCGTCTTGAGGTAGTGGAATAACTAGTTCTTTGAGAATCCTCCTAATAGTATAATACACATGAAAGTTGTCGACACTTCGGAGCATGACATTCTTGGATGTCAGATGGTCTTTATGTGAAACTCCACATCCAGCTGTTGCGCACCATACATCGAAATTTAGCTGGTTCTGCCAGAAGTTCATATGGGAAAAATCCCATCTTATTATTACATCTTGACTAGTAGTCTTTGGAACTGCATATTTCTCAAACATGTTAGGGAAATTGGTGCTAAAACCACTGTCCGGTCTAACTGTTACAGTTGGGTGTACAAGGGGGTTAACAACGTCTTCTTGTGTGTATTTACCACGAACTTTGTACTTTGCATTTGAATTAAAGCTAAATGCTTTGGTATCCATTGAAAGATATTATTATGTTTGCTACTATCACTACTGTTCAAAAAGAGATTGTGAACTTCAGAAGTCAATCGACAACTGCTGCGGAAAACGGCTGGTTGGTCTCAGATCAATCACGTTCACGGTTGGGTGGAAAAACATCGAAACGGTCCAGGCTGAAGGGTTTGAGATGGGCGAGCACCGTGGCGTGACCCCGGTGAACTTTGGTGAGGCGGTGACCTTAGACTTCCCACACCCCGGGATGAAAGTTTTGGAATCGGGACATTTCCACGAATTTACGGTCTCTATTCTTGATGATCAAGCGAAAAAGTTGAATAACTATTACCCGACTTCGGTCGTCCTAGAACTTTCAAATTAATTAATTGTAAGAAAATTAGAATTAAACGCATGTTCGTAATAGAATGATCAACATTATTGAAAATGAGTATATACGGACCAGGTAGTTCTTCCAATTCAAATAATCCGAGTAACAACCCAATTGAGATTGGAGCTCCCGACGGATCCAACCCCACAGACGATTTGTTAACTATCGGAAAAACAAAGGCCTTGATCAATAGAGCTATATCGGTGGCCACGGACGAGATTCACAAGAGCCTACTATCACAACTTAAAGTATATGCCCTGGCTGTGACTACACAAAGTCGTGAAGAAACACATACAGAACTAAACGAACTAGGCGGGAAAATAACCGAATTTCGGGAAGAGGTCCGGTTGGGGATTGAGGGAGTCCGAACGGGTATTGAGAAAGCCCAAGAAGACCACCAGGCGGCCCTTAAGGAGGCTTATGGGGTGTTGCGCTCAGAGGATCATGCAGCACTTACTGAACTAGGCCGGAAAATAACCGAAGTTTCCGATAAACTGAAACGTGTTCGAAGAGTTATTGCAAACACAAAAACGTGTCAGCACAGTTTGGGCTGAGAAGCGGGGCCCATTGAATGAGGGGCTCTATGAATATTCGTTCGGTGCCAAAGCGAGCAATAAATATGGGGGATACGCCATGACAGCTCCAGGTACACTTCTCCGAATGGAGGTCTGCTCGGTTAATGCTAATGGTAAATCTGTGGGCGCGGTCATGGTAAATCTCGTACTGGATGGGGAAGAACGGGCAATTGGAGTCAATAAACTCGCTGGAGATAGTTCATCGGTGGTTTTGTTCGCTGGTGACGATCCAATTAGACTTTCCGAAGGTAGTGTTATTAACTTTGTTACGAAAATCGCTGACCCGGCGAGTTCTTCCACTATTGTGACATTGTTAATTGAACTTGATTTGTAAAATACCAATATATTGGATAATATGAACGAATCACCACTTCCGAGCACGCTTCCAATACCAACAATGTTGGATCCCAATCCATCAACACTGTATCCAAATCGCGAATTGGATGATATTGGTTTTGGTGTAAGATGTTCAGATTTTAGGTTGGACAATATCGTCGCGATGCAGGATATTTTGAACCGAGAGGGAGAAAATAAGAAGATAAATGCTAAAAAATATAGACGAGCTGCAAATATGGTGGAGGGGGTGAGCACCGTGCTGGCAACAATTTATATAATGGGTGGGGCTGGAACCGCCGCGTTGATATCTACAGTCGTGGCAATTCCTGTTGCAGAGGGTTTGAGCGGGGTATCCGCTGGAGCGGGGTTGTTATGTATGGCGTTTAGAGTAGTGGGAAGAAAAGCACGACAGAATATCGGTTCTCGCGAGGTCTAAGAAAAATAGCATCGACGTTATCGTGTCCAAAACGTTGGCCGATAACAATATATCTGATGTCGAGTTCGAATCGGTGGTGGAGGAGATGTCTCGATATGAGGATTTAAAAAACAATATTAGCATTAAGGCGCGGGCCACCATTCCAAAAATTGATAATATTAATTGGGATAAATTTTGTTCAAAACTGGGAGATAAAGTGGGGGGTAAAGCTAAAACACTGTCAAGGTCATTACCAAGGTCAGGAATGATCGAGACAAATTGTCTCCCCTATTATCATATGAACCAAGTATACTTCAATTGATATGACGTTATGGCCAATATAGCTTGATCTGACGAACGAAAAGTGGTAACAATGCAGTTGAAGTGTAAGGGATAGGCTAGAGTAGATAAGTACGCGTAGTCACTTAATCACTTATAATGTACACTATATTACATGGGGAACACACAGGAATACATGATACATTGATATGCGAACATCACTGTACTGTGCATGATACTATTCAATTCCAAGGTTGTAAGCCAATCGACTGTTATACTTTAACGCAACTTAAAAGCTATTGACGAATAAACTCAGTATGTGGTATCTCAATGGTCCCGTAGTGGACTATAGTATGAATGCACACGTACTTTGATGATTGCTAATCAAAGTGAAATAACATACAAGTACAACATGGCAGAACGAAACATTGGAGAACAAATGACAATCATCTGAGCTACCCCAGTGCTGGCGTATCTCAATAGATAGTGGTAACCTCTGAGTATCAAGGTCCCAAGGTCTGCCTCACCCGCAGTATGAGGTCTAGTCACCAATATGGCTATTATCCAACTTCAAGTGGGTTAATCCATAAACAATATATGTAGTCTTACTACAATCCCTTAGCCATGATATGCCATGATAGGAGTATTACCATACACTATCAAAGTATACATATGTATTGCCTATGCAATGTATTTCCAAAGTCTGAATGTCATAAGTCAAAACCGGATGTGGTTACATCACATGATAGTCAATAACGATAATGTTCCGGAAGCTGGTACCGGAAGTAAAGTTCCACAGGTAGTATTATTTCCGGAAATGGTGGACCAGATGTAAAGTTCCTATGGTATCACTCGACTGTAGCAACCCGGATGTGGTGGACCGGATGTAAAGTATCCATGGTGAATCAATGGGTTGTAATACCGGAAGTGGTAGACCGGATGTAAAGTTCCGATATAATACAAATGACGATTATCACGTTGGCTAAGACGCCGGGAACAAGTTTCACTTAGGTAACATTCAACTCGGTGGTAGTATAATGATATGATATGTGTGTATGGCGTTTCACTTCACTAATCTATGGCTGTGACTGTCTACTGAACGCGATGTAGCAATCACACACTGCTCTATACAGGCCTGTACCCGGAGCTGCTACACACACTGCGCCAGACAGACGTACGGACACTCGGACGACCTGGTACTCTGCACTGACTGGGGTGTGCGCTCAACGAGTGGACCAAAACGTCGAATGTTGCTCGCTGGAGCGATCTCAAGAGGCCACAAAATGAAATGAGCCTCCAATTACTGGACGAATACGCACAGACAGACAGACAGGATGCACAACGGACTAAAACGGGAATCGAACAACGGCAAATCACAGCTGAAATAAAATGTTGTAGGTACATACCAAAATCCTCCGTGTCACTGGTGAATACAGTACTATTCCTCTGTTACCAGAAAATATGTGTGCCCCCAACACATAGCGAGACATCGCTTATATACGCACCAGTGAAACCATGCACGGAATAATGAATATGCCTACCCCTCGTTCGACATCTCACATAAATATTACAAAACCATTGCTTTTGCCATTTCACCCGTGGGTTATATTTGGCATAAATATATGTTCCCACGCCATAAATTCAACCAAACCAGTGTACAGCCCTCGCGGAATAAATACCATCCAACATGGTATATCCCACACTAACATAAATCTGCACACTATAGACCCATATCTCATAATCCGAAATCTATTCGACTGGTCTCGACATGCGAAGGTCGCTTTTTGGCCCCGCCAAATCCCTACATATCGGTCCTATGGGCTGTACACTCAAATGAGAGTGTAGCACATACTAAACTCAAATATCGTGGTCATTTACGGAAATATCATGACACAAAGCATCACCAGTATGGGATCTGATATATCCGTGTTGGCCAGTACCAGGCTATGCTGAAACACTAACCCGTAGCATACATAACAGGGCAGACCATGGTATGGTCTGCGCTATATACTGGCTTCACCTACAGAAGGTCCCTTATCTGGTGAACAACTGACACGCGGACAAACTCGGCTGGCACGGATAGTGGACATCCGTAATACTAAAAGGGGTCTTTTCCCTAGCGAAACCAGCACATGCAGTCAACGAGTTCTCTACCACACACATGCATAGTCTGTGGCAAATATGGCGTGACATCAGTAAAACGTTGCTCATAAAATGGACGTATATTCAAATCCACAAAAAGGACACGCATAAACGTATTTCCACCAATACAACGTAAGCCCCGTTATTACACGCACATTGTACATGGCAAATGTACATGCTAAATCACAGGTATGTAAAAATCACAGGTGTGTGAAATCACAGGTATGTGGAATCACAGGTATGTGAAATCAATAGTACGCACAACCATACAACACAGTACCACACATCACAAATATACAATTATACGGAAATTCGGAATGTACAAGAATGCACGTGTCACGCGATATATCTCCCCCCTAAACAAAAAGTGTTTACACTTTCGTGCATAATCGCGAGACACGTTGGCACAGCTGAATCTACCCCGATATCCTGCTCAGGTAGTCTGCCCCCAGATTGTCGGCCCCTTTTATCGCAACAATACGCATTCGGTAAGGTTGCAGTATCAAGGCCCACCTCATTAGTCGGGAATTTGCAACCTTGGCTTTGTTTAGGTAAACCAACGGTTGGTGGTCCGTTTCTAGGATGAATTCAAACAAATAAATAAGGTGGAACTTCTCGACCCCCCACACGACTGCCAGACACTCCTTCTCTACTACCGAATAATTGCGTTCCATTGGCAACATCTTTTTGCTGGCATACGCTATCGGAAATGGGATACCATCCTGCTCTTGCAACAGTATTGTCCCTAACCCAATGTCGGAAGCATCCGTCCTGAGCACGAAAGGTTTGTGTAGTTCGGGCAGTTTCAGAACTGGGTCCCTAGTCAATAATCTCTTGAGGGCAACGAAAGCTTTCTGCTGGGGTGCCCCCCAGTTGACCTTGTTTGGTTGACCTTTCTTAGTAAGGTCAGTTAGCGGGCTCGCTATCTCTGCGTAGTTGGGCATGAACTTCCTATAGAACCCGGCTAACCCCAGGAAAGCCCTGACCTCCTTCTTTGTCTCAGGGACATTAGCTTCATTAACTGCCTTGACCTTTTCGGGATGGGCCCTTAGTTCTTTCTTACTGCTGATAGTATGTCCCAGGCACTCAAGTTGCATGTACCCAATGCTGCACTTGGAGGGTTTTGCCGTTAGATTTGCATCGGACAATCGGGAGAGGACTTCACTCGGAGCTCCCAGGTGTTGTTGCCACGTATGGGAGAATATCAAGATGTCATCAACAAAGCTGTCTGCATTGTGGACCCCCATTAATACTTTCCTCATGAGTCTACAGAAAGTGGCCTGTGTCGTGACCATTCCAAAGTGCATGACCTTGAACTGGAATAGACCCTTGGGTGCCTCGAAAGCGGAATATTCCCTGGAATCCTCATCCAATGGGACCTGCCAGTAGCCCTTACTCAGGTCCAGCTTTGAAAAGTAGCTATGTCCGGCCAACTTACAGAACATCTCTTCAATATTTGGCATTGGTTCCGCATCAAACACAGTGACTTTGTTAAGTTGCCGGAAATCAATGCAGAATCGGAGCCCCCCGTCCTTTTTCCTAACCAGAATTACTGCGGACGAGTAGGGTGATTTTGAAGATTCTATGACACCTAGCTTCAGCATCTCCTCTACTTCCTGCTGACTGTTTCCCTGACCTTAAATGGGATAGAGTACCCCTTAATTCTTAATGGGTCTTGCGTTGACAACTTTATCTCATGTTTCTCTATATGGGTGTGTCCTGGTGCGTCCCTCAGGACATGGGTGAATTCCGGTAAGATCTCTCTCACTTGGGTCTTTTGTTTCTTGCCTAAATCTGGCGACAGGTCAACTTTGCTCTCCGTATCGGACTCTAATCCCCTGGGACATAACATGTTTTCTTCGGAACTACACCCACTTGGACTAGGATCCCCCTCTACTGTGTCTTCTATCACGGCCGCATTTATTACAGTGAGTATTCCCTTCCCCGGGTGCTCAGGCCTAGTCTCGTACCTCTTTAACATGTTGCATGAAAGGTTTTCAACTTCCCTCCCATGTCAACCATATAGTCCCACTCATTAACTACCTCTGTTATGGGGTATGGTCCCTTCCACCTAAGAAGCAATTTGTTGTTGTCTGTCGGTAGTAGTACAAGTACCTGATCTGCCACTGCATACTGCCTACTATGAGTCTTACGGTTGTAGTACTTTGCGTACTTTTTGGACGCACTCTTCAAGTTCTCATGCACGATTTCGCACGTTTTCTCGAGCCGTTCGCGCAAGCCGAGGACGTACTGATACGTCGTTTTGACGTTGTCCTCTATGTCCTTCTCGGACCACAGATCTCTTAGTATGCTCATCGGATCCCGAACGGTCCTTCCGTACAATAGTTCAAACGGTGAGAAAGCCAAACTTTCTTGAGGGACTTCGCGATACGCGAATAAGAGCGCGTTAATGTATTTGTCCCAATCTTTGGGACGTTCGCTTGCCATTCTACGAAGCATTTGCTTTAACGTACCATTGAACCGTTCCACGAGACCGTTACACTGTGGGTGGTACGGTGTCGTGGTTAATTGTCTCAGCGATAACAATCTACTAACTTCCTCCATGACTGCCGACGTAAATTGACTACCCCGATCGGTGAGCATCTCCTCGGGGATAACCAGTCTACTGAAAATATCCACGAGAGCTTCCGCGACTCGTTCGGCCTCGATGCCTGGTAGTGGTATCGCTTCTGTGTACCTAGTTGCATAATCAACTAACGTTAGTATGTAACGATTCTTTCGATCGGTAGCTGGAAAAATTGGCTCTACAATGTCAACTGCGACTCGCTTGAACGGAGTGTCTATCAACGGCATAGTTCCTAACGGAACCTTGGTGATGTGTCCCTTTGACAAAGTCTTTTGACATATGTCACAAAACCTACAAAACCGTGTAATGTCACTGCCCACGCCTGGCCAATAAAATTCTGATAACACTCGATCAGTTGTCTTCTTAACCCCTAAATGGCCCGCCATGATTGATTCATGTGTCACTTTCATCACGGTAGTCCTAAGTGTTTTTGGGACTACCAGCTGATGGTACATCCTACCTGACCCTATCGATTCGAAATTACGATACAACAAGTCTTTTCGGTATGCGAATTTCGATTTGTTTCCGTTCTTACTTGACCGTACCGTTCCGTCTTTTGCGTTATTTCGAACCGACGTCAATGTGACGTCATGTGCCTGCGCCTCTTTGAATTCATCGCGTGATACGTTCGCAATTGCGGTAGGGACTTTGAGGGTCTTATATGAATCGTCTCGGGCTGTCGATTGCGACCTAGTTTCAACTTTGCACGAGTTTGCGCCTCTAAAATCGGATATCACTGGTAATTCTGACCTGTCTACATTACCTATGGTAACATCATTCATTGTATCTGTCATGCAAAGGGCTTCTACCCGACCTTTGAAAAAAAGTGTATCTAGATATACCCGGGCGGTAGGAATTCCACTCATTTTGCTCCTGTTTACCAGCATGCATGTTGAAACTTTGCTTAAAAACGGATCTGGTTGTACTAAACTTTCCCTGACGACCACCCCGGTACACCCAGTATCTCGCATTACTGTGAAATTTTTCCCATTTAAAGTGCCCTCTGCTACGGGTAGCCTATCCATACCAAATGTACATCCGTTAATCAACTCCGGCTGTATCTCGCTACCAGAACATACAATAGTGGTGTCGGTATCAACCATACAGAAATTTCCTTGGTTTTCCCCTGGTTGTTGCGTGTTTTGCCATCTACCTCTACCTCTGCCTCTAGTGTGCCTTCCACTTCTACCTCTATTTCTACCTCTGTACCGACCTCTCTGTTCTTTATCTGCAAAACTTACATGTTTCTCTTCCTCGACTGCTGCTGCTTTGTAAGCTGAGGACCGGTCACGTTTATGACAATCGTAGGACATGTGACCTTCTTTGCCACAATGGTAACATGTCCCGTGATACCTATCGTAGTCGTTCCTGCTGGTACTTCTGTCATAACAACTGCCTCTATTCGGGCTTCTATCATAACTACCCCTACTTGGGCTTCTATTTTGGTCTCTATTCTGATATCTGTCCCTATCTCGACTCCTATCTCTGGATCGATTATCCGCACTACTTACCTTGCGCCTCTGGTTATCTACTGACCTGTACTCAGTTCTGTTGCTAGTACTGTTCCTCATGACTACATACTTGCTACCTCCTCTAGCTTCCGCAAAGTAATCTGCCTGAACCGCCATCTGATCTATCGAGTCAAATGTATTCTCTTTGAGAAATAAGTAGAGCTCACGACTGCATATACTTAACATAACATCTGATCTCTGATCATGTAGTCTAGTACTCTATCATATGTTCTATTCACCTTACCTAACTCAAACCATCTATCTAAATAGTTCTTTGACCGACTGACATATTGCACAAATGATTCACTGTGATCAGGTTTGGTGTTTTTGAACATGCGTCTGAACCCATCTTCCGTTAGATCAAAACATTTCAACAATGCGGATTTCAACTTACCATAGTCAAGAGCATCATCAATAGGTAGTCTAGAATATAATTATAATGCCTTGCCCTTCAATAAAGCACTCAAGTGTAGTGACCACTTATCACTCCCCCACCTTTGAATGGCTGCGTACCTCTCAAATCTAGCTAAGTAGCTATCCATGTTGTCATTATCCTGATAAAAATGTGGCAGCTTCGGACCGAATGCTCTGCCATAGTCCCTATCATGCCTATCTTCATCTACTACTCCACCCCTTTCTACTTTTGCCATTTCTACCTGGTGCTTAGTGTCTAGTTCTCGCAATTTGAATTCTAGAGCTAACTGTGCTTCATTTGCTAAACGATGTGATTCCTTATCTAACCGCGCAGCATCTAATCTATCTTTCTCCATCTGTCGCTCAACTTCCTTAGCTAACTGCTCAGCATCTAACCTACCTTTCTCAGCCTGTCGCTCAACCTCTTTAGCCAACTGCTCAGCATCTAACCTATCTTTCTCCATCTGTCGCTCAACCTCTTTAGCCAACCGCTCAGCCTCTTTAGCCAACCGCTCAGCATCTAACCTATCTTTCTCAGCCTGCCTAGCCTCTAGTATTTCCTGTCTTTCTCTCTCCTGCTCTTCTTTTACAAAGGCCCTTAACTCTGAATCTGCTAAACCCAAGCTTTTGCCTATCTCCATTAGCTCCTTAATGGACGACATTCTCACTCTCAACTCAACTCCGGATTATCGATTTACACGCTTTACCCGACGGTACACAAGGTCTCTAGCGCACTCAAATCACTTGGTGATTTGTGCGAGTCTCTTGCTTCAGATCTATAAGGTTAAGTTAAATCAATCCGGTCTCTACTCCTAACGACGGTATAAGTTTCTCAATTCGGGTAAGTCAATCCGGTATAAGTATGGTCTAATGTAATGGTATATTTACAATACCCCCTCTATGGTACGGGACACAAAAATTGGGGACTGGTTATAGACACCTGGCAGGATATAGTATTGTTCATACACAATATAATAGTGGTAGTAATCTCGCCTCAGATGTAGAAGTGTCTAGTGATAACCTAGAACACCCGCTGTGCCATCATCACAGGGAGGTACTGTTCAACAAATCCAAAGTTACAATGACCCTTACATCGACTATCTCACAAAATCGTCTCAACTCTACACTTCTGTACCTAGGTAGTCAAATCCTGTATGTGGTGATGTATTAGTGCCTAAGTGTTGGAGGGCATCTTACATTAACTCCCAAGACAAACAAATACAAGATTGAATTTTGACGACGCTATGGGTACAGCTATTCTAGCCTCCTTACTTCAACTGCTTTGAAGAAACTGATTATAAAAAAAGGAAACAAATCCCACTTCTGACACCATTGTCAAGGTCATTACCAAGGTCAGGAATGATCAAGACAAATTGTCTCCCCTATTATCATATGAACCAAGTATACTTCAATTGTTATGACGTTATGGCCAATATAGCTTGATCTGACGAACGAAAAGTGGTAACAATGCAGTTGAAGTGTAAGGGATAGGCTAGAGTAGATAAGTACACGTAGTCACTTAATCACTTATAATGTACACTATATTACATGGGGAACACACAGAAATACATGATACATTGATATGCGAACATCACTGTACTGTGCATGATACTGTTCAATTCCAAGGTTGTAAGCCAATCGACTGTTATACTTTAACGCAACTTAAAAGCTATAGACGAATAAACTCAGTATGTGGTATCTCAATGGTCCCGTAGTGGACAATAGTATGAATGCACACGTACTATGATGATTGCTAATCAAAGTGAAATAACATACAAGTACAACATGGCAGAACGAAACATTGGAGGACAAATGACAATCATCTGAGCTACCCCAGTGCTGGCGTATCTCAATAGATAGTGGTAACCTCTGAGTATCAAGGTCCCAAGGTCTGCCTCACCCGCAGTATGAGGTCTAGTCACCAATATGGCTATTATCCAACTTCAAGTGGATTAATCCATAAACAATATATGTAGTCTTACTACAATCCCTTAGCCATGATATGCCATGATAGGAGTATTACCATACACTATCAAAGTATACATATGTATTGCCTATGCAATGTATTTCCAAAGTCTGAATATCATAAGACAAAACCGGATGTGGTTACATCACATGATAGTCAATAACGATAAGGTTCCGGAAGCTGGTACCGGAAGTAAAGTTCCACAGATAGTATTATTTCCGGAAATGGTGGACCAGATGTAAAGTTCCTATGGTATCACTCGACTGTAGCAACCCGGATGTGGTGGACCGGATGTAAAGTATCCATGGCGAATCATTGGGTTGTAATACCGGAAGTGGTAGACCGGATGTAAAGTTCCGATATAATACAAATGGCGATTATCACGTTGGCTAAGACGCCGGGAACAAGTTTCACTTAGGTGACATTCAACTCGGTAGTAGTATAATGATATGATATGTGTGTATGGCGTTTCACTTCACTAATCTATGGCTGTGATTGTCTGCTGAACGCGATGTAGCAATCACACATTGCTCTATACAGGCCTGTACCCGGAGCTGCTACACACACTGCGCCAGACAGACGTACGGACACTCGGGCGACCTGATACTCTGCACTGACTGGGGTCTGCCTGACCTCAACGTTGGACCAAAACGTCGAATGTTGCTCGCTGGAGCGATCTCAAGAGGCTACAAAATGAAATGAGCCTCCAATTACTGGACGAATACGCACAGACAGACAGACAGGATGCACAACGGACTAAAGCGGGAATCGAACAACGGCAAATCACAGCTGAAATAAAATGTTGTAGGTGCATACCAAAATCCTCCGTGTCACTGGTGAATACAGTACTATTCGTCTGTTACCAGAAAACATGTGTCCCCCCAACACATAGCGAGACATCGCTTATATACGCGCCAGTGAAACCATGCACGGAATAATGAATATGCCTACCCCTCGTTCGACATCTCACACAAATATTACAAAACCATGGCTTTTGCCATTTCACCCGTGGGTTATATTTGGCATAAATATATATTCCCACGCCATAAATTCAACCAAACCAGTGTACAGCCCTCGCGGAATAAATACCATCCAACATGGTATATCCCACACTACCATAAACCTGCACACTATAGACCCAGATCTCATAATCCTAAATCTATTTGACTGGTCTCGACATGCGAAGGTCGCTTTTTGGCCCCGCCAAATCCCTACATATCGGTCCTATGGGCTGTACACTCAAATGAGAGTGTAGCACATACTAAACTCAAATATCGTGGTCATTTACGGAAATATCATGACACAAAGCATCACCAGTATGGGATCTGATATATCCGTGTTGGCCAGTACCAGGCTATGCTGAAACACTAACCCGTAGCATACATAACAGGGTAGACCATGGTATGGTCTGCGCTATATACTGGCTTCACCTACAGAAGGTCCCTTATCTGGTGAACAACTGACACGCGGACAAACTCGGCTGGCACGGATAGTGGACATCCGTAATACTAAAAGGGGTCTTTTCCCTAGCGAAACCAACACACGCAGTCAACGAGTTCTCTACCACACACATGCATAGTCTGTGGCAAATATGGCGTGACATCAGTAAAACTTTGCTCATAAAATGGACGTATATTCAAATCCACAAAAAGGACACGCATAAACGTATCTCCACCAATACAACGTAAGCCCCGTTATTACACGCACATTGTACAAGGCAAATGTACATGCTAAATCACAGGTATGTAAAATTCACAGGTGTGTGAAATCACAGGTATGTGGAATCACAGGTATGTGAAATCAATAGTACGCACAACCATACAACACAGTACCACACATCACAAATATACAAGTATACGGAAATTCGGAATGTACAAGAATGCACGTGTCACGCGACAAACACCTGTAGGAAATTGTGATATTTCAAAAAATTTATTAATAATATTGGTGCAGTAAACAATTTAAATCAGTAATAACGCGCTTAGCCAAAAAAAAAGAGGAAAGTTTTAGGTCCAGCCGAGGCTCGAACTCGCGCCAGCAAATTTGAATTTTGGCGCGAAATCTAGGGGTTACTGAGGTCGCACTTCGCACTTCACCTTGGACACTGTGCGAGTCCACCCTATACTACTCGTATATAAACCTAACATTAATAAAATAACGAACCATCCCGAAAATTCGTGAATTATATAACCTCACTAAGTGTTTATAAATAACCTGTGTACACACCGTCTGTGTAAATCGATAGCCAGTTTACACACCATCGATAAGGAGATAACCCGTTCATAACCCGTGTAATTGGAACATTGTCGTCTGCTTGGTTTTGTGATTACAACATAAATTGATTAGTATAATTGGTAGTGTTTTTTCTGTTCAATTTCCAATAATAATTTTTCAATTTCTTCAAAAGCAATATCGTAGAAATGTATATTCGTAAACGAATCGTTGGGTTTTAACAATTTTATATAATACACCTTAGTTTCATATCCGATACGCATTATCCGTCTTAATGTTTGTATTTGCCCCTTGTATAGTTCGCATAATTGCCGGTATAATATTGTAAATGCAACGTTTTTATCGGAGCGTAATCAATTACGCTGATATTTCATGTATTCGATATCGCCTAGTGTTTTCAATTTATAAAATTTATATATAGGACTATAACCCCCGTAATCTTCGTAAACTTCTTCAACACAGTCATTATAAGCTTTCAATTCCCATTGTATTTTATTATCCATTTTGTTATAATTCCAATATAATATTTTTATTATAATTGGTAGTGCTTTTTCTGTTCAATTTCCAATAATAATTTTTCAAAAGTCAATTTCCAATATAATTGGGACTACAATATCACTTTTTATCATTCAATACCACCACCAGGGAGCTACAATACAGCTCAATAACGTTACAAACGTTGGTGGTATCATTTTGACTCCTTATATACTACTCCACTCGCTAAAGCTCGCGGATTATCTCCTCGTACATGCAGACGAATCTTGATCTAATTGATACATATGATACATGCAGAAGTACCACACCCGTGACAAATAGGCAAATAACTTGCAGACTATGCCGCGGCCACAAATACATATATCTGTACATGTATCATACACTTATTTATATCGCACAGTCTCCGCTTACTGACCACAGTGTGTACTAAGTGTTATAGCTCGTATTATTTAATAATACAGGAAAAATATACAGATATATACATACATATATACATACATGTACATCTTTTAACAGTCGACACGTCTAATCATTCTGAAATACAATATAACCTCTCTAAATCGAACACCAAGCAAATACCTGTGATCCTATTTTTGATGAATTTCTTCCGTCATTTATCTCAGGTGATAATATCTGTTCGTGATCGCAATTATGGCTCAGAATGATCAATTGCTTGATTTACAGTGAAATCTACTCTAAGCCGGACACCCTGGGGACCTCCCAGGGTGTCCGGTTTAGAGAGGTTTCACTGTACGATATAAGTAGAAACATATAGAATGTCTGTGGCTCTAGCTGGAGAAATTGGGCGTAATGTAGCTCATGATCAAAATAGCACACTCACATAGCCTGATAACGATCCATACAGCCTGTTAGAAGCACGATGGGTGTTGCATTGATGGTAAGACGGACAGTGCAGACCCAGACTGATCTGGATCTACACTGGTCCTCACACACATAAGCCCCATGTCGTCAGTCACAGCCAAATGTTATGCAATATAATAAATGTACACAACAAGTGGTGAGAACGCTTTCTAGTCGTGGTACATGTATACAGATAATTACACGATATAGCGTTTATACAACGTTGTCGCAAGGTATTTTCCACGTTATGTAATCTACGTCCAATTATCCAAGTTATTTCCCACCCATTGAAATCCCATAGATTTACATGTATTTGTAACTGTGCTTGTTAGCATGTTACTTCAAATATACATACACTATTTTAATGAAATAAAATACATTGAGTAGCCAATAGATTTGCACAAAATGTTATTCATATGTGTATTCAATACTTAAAGTAGTTTACAAGATGTATGTAGTTAAACCACAGGTGCCAGAAATAAAAATCAGCGATAATATCTAGTTTCTAATATAAATACACTTATACTAAAAATGATACTGACATGCGATGTGTTTCAGTCACCTGTGAGTTAAACATATGGATTTTATTTGGACATGCTGTCCCCATTGATCACTGAAAAATTGATTACGCCATATAATTACGCCATACAATTACGCCATATATAAAAGCATATATCTATCGAACTGCTTGTGATATAAATCAGTAACCAAAACATTCATATTCTGTATCAATCTATTTTTTTTTATTTCCAAACATTAGTCATGTAAAAACACAAATAAATTACAACATGTAAACATACAGAAACATACCATAAAATGTAACAATTTGTATATATGTACCTGGTCATGTGCATGTATCACTATGCATCAATATGTATTGATAAATGACTATGTCAGAGAAAATAATGTATTAAGGATATAATGGGAGAACACAGTCAATAAGAAGAGCGAAGCGAGAGAGAGAGAGAGAGTTTGGAGAGAGAGAGAGAGAGAGAGAGAGAGAGAGAGAGAGAGAGAGAGAGAGAGAGAGAGCGAGAGAGAGATAGAGAGATAGAGAGAGCGAGAGAGAGAGAGAGAGAGAGAGTGAGACGGACAGGGGGGAGGGAGCGTGTGAGATAGAGAGATAGAGAGAGTTGAATGTTTGAGTTGAGCAACATCGCAATGAACATATGTATGTGTTATTTTCAACTTCGGATCTGCATATAATCTATGAAAAAGTATTAAATTAAAACTGTATCAGTAGGCAGTGAAAAATCAAAACAACAAAACAAACAACGATATTACTCTAATTGAATGCCATCCCATTTTCATTCGTAAAAGTCACTTTATTTTTATTAATTTCGGTTCCATATTTCATAATTTGCAAGAATAGATGAAATGTTTTCCTAATATAATTCAAACATTTTAAAATATATATATTTGTTCATACTGTCCAAAACATATTAAATTCCAATCGAGATTACAGTTAATTTCGTGGTCGTTTAAGAAGGTTCCTAACTGTGACCAAAAATGTTGACTTTTAATGCATTCCCAAAACAGATGTTAATTGGTTTCCTGAGCCATGATACAAAAATCACACAAATTAGAGCTAACAATATTATATTTGTATAAGTAATCATTTGTTGCGACAATTTTCATTAGAAATTTATGCTGAAAATTTCGAAGTTTAGAACTGCTTGTGCTTTTATAATAATGTGTATTTCCCACCTTCCAATTTATATGTTTATCTACGAATTCTGTATTCCATTTATCTCTAGCTTTATAAACGATATTCTCATGGTTATTAAGAAACATATGATATAACATTTTGTTACATTCTTTTGTAGATTTTATTCTCTCTAATAATGGTATGTTTGTGATTACAGCGTTTATTTCTTCATTCCTATTCCGCCTTCGCCAGTCTTGCGTGATGCTTGTAATTACTTTGAACTGTTTTAAATAGTAGTTATTACTGATATCATATAACTGCCTTACATGCGAGAAATAAAAAAAATGCTTTACTTCTATAGTCATATAACTGTTATATATATTTAATCCCACGAGTATACCAATCCTTATAGAAAAACATTCTGCCATTTCCTTTTAGTTTCGAATTATTCCACATAATTTGCTTTGATGTATTTTCTGGATTTTCTATGAAATTTAATTTACTCCAGGCTTCAAGAATTTCCGTTAAACATTTGTTTTTTTTACCATTTCTTTTGCATCCGTTATATTAAAATTTCCTTCAAACACATCAACACCGCCAAAATGATTTAACAATTTTAAATAAAATAGTTTCCATTGTGCATGGGATTGTACATTTGTAAGACGATTGACCCATGTAGCCTTTAATGCATTAATAAATGATTCCATGTCAATCATTGTAAGTCCACATTTTTCAAGAGTTTGAACAATAATATTTCGACTGATTTTGTCTGGTTTCGAATCCCAGAGAAAGTCAAACATAATATTTATAATTTCTTTTAAAGTATCTTTTCCTGAATTATCTAATACTGTTAGAGGAAATACTAGTTTAGGAAATGCAAAACTCTTCATAACTGTTATTTTCTCCATTGTCGTAAGATTCCTACGTTTCCAAACATCTTAGCATGCCATTATTTGAATTCTTTTATTTTTGGGATTAGGTTCAATTCATGCACTCTGTTTTTGTCATTTGAAAAATAAATACCTAATGTTTTTGCCCTGTCAGCAGTCCACGATAAATGTTTTTCATCACAGTATGTAGTAGTTGAATGCTTAATTGATCCGGTTATAAATAGTATTGATTTAGAGTAATTTAAGCGTAGACCCGAAATGTTTCCAAAATTATCAATTGTACTAATTAGTTCTTCTAATGATTCTTTAGAGCCGTCCATACAAAAAGTGGCATCATCTGCAAACATAGCATTTTTAATTTATTCTTCATTGATAACTATTCCTTTTATCATATTATTATTTCTAACACTGTGGGAAAGTAGTTCTATTGCTACAATGAATAAGTATGGGGACAGAGGACAACATTGTCTTACTCCTCTTCCTAGATTAAAGAAATCTGAGAGATATCCATTATTTGTTACACAACTTGTAATATAACTATAAAATAAATCAATCCATTTTATAATATGAGGTCCGAAATTCAGGAATTTTAATACTTTTATTATATATTCATGACTTATACTATCGAAGGCTTTTTCAAAGTCAGCGAAAAACAGGAGACCAGAAATTTCCTTTTCATTTACCTGATCATTTAACAGCCTTATAATTTCTCCAATGTATCTACCTTTAATAAAGCCAGTTTGAGATGAGTCAATTAATGTATTTAAACCACGTTTAATTCGATTTGCTATTGATTTAGCAGCAATTTTATAATCTACGTTTAGTAAGCATATTGGTCGCCAATTTGTGAGATTAGTTGTATCTTTTCCTTTCTTTGGAATTAAGTTTATTACACTTTGTTTTTGGAGAGCCGTTAACTCGCCTTTTTGAAAAGATAAATTAAGGGACTTTACTAGATACGTTTGTATATCATTCCAAAAGAGTTTATAGAATTCTACATTTATTCCATCAGACCCTGGACTTTTGTTATTATTCATTTCCTTTAGTGCATTAAAACATTCGTCTTCAGATAATAATCCCTCACAATTAAGTTTCTCTTCGTTATTCAATTTATTATTATAAACGTCTGGAAATAAATTTTATCTGAATCTAAACTAACTTTTTTCTCATAGAGCTTTTCATAATATTGTTTTTGTTCCACTAAAATATATTTTCTTTCAAACGCTTTATATGTCATTAAAATTGGTAAAGTACAGTCGAACTTCGATGGGTCGAACAGCCTGCGGGGTTAAGTTCTAGTTCGACCCATCCGTTGTTCGACCCATCGGGATTTTCTACTGTAACCATTTCAGTTCTACGAGTTGGTCAGTGTACTAAGTGAAACAAGTCGTCATTACGACACGTTGTTTCATATAAATGCGCTTACATTTGCATTTGCATTTGCATTCACGGTTGATTGTCACAGTCGTTTATTAACAGAAACAGGCTTTAATAAAATAAAGAAAGCGGCAAAGTCATATGTGTTTTTATTTACATAGCCATTATACAGCAATAGAACATGAGAACAACAGAAAATGATTACGAAATACAATTGGCGGACTTGATTGCCCCGTCCGATACGATCATGTCCAGTCGCCCCATCACTACTTCGGACCCGGAACCACATTCACTGCATATCATAATTTACTATCACATGGAACCCAGTACAAGTTATACATGAAAGTTATACACGTCCGGTATTGAAGAAGTCTGTTATTCTCGCGATCTCCGCTTCCGATTTGTGGCCTTTCTCCACTTCCATGATAGCCTGGTATTTTTCTTCAATTGTCTTAGTAGTCAATTTACGTTTCACGCCAGATTTCCCCGTAGCCGATCCAGATAGCACAGTGTCGCTAACCGATCCGAATATCCCCCCGGCAGAACCGGGTCCTTCCTCGGATTGCTCGGTCGTAACTAGTGCATTTGTGGTAGACATTATTACGAGTCTGATGATCTGTAAAATATGTTTTGCTTATATGGCGAATATATCGGATGACACATCACACTCATTACTGATCATAGTAAAAACAGTTCATGTTGATTTACAACTTAAAAGGCCAGATGCTTGGGTCATTAATTAAAACTGAGCGCTATTTAATGCTGGTCACGACTGCCGTTATTGTATACGCTCAAATGACCACTTGAGATTTGTTTGACAACCGGTTAACAATAGGTGTGAAAGTCAATCAACTAGTCTGGAGACAATCGTCTGACATGTTCGAGTTTTTGTGGTGTTTATAGTGGATTTATACACGACCGGGCGTGACAGCGATTCGAGGCATTGAGGGTTGTTCGACTTTCACAAGTTCGACCTATACCGGGTAGTTTTAACGTATTTATATAGGAATTCTGCCGGGACCTAAAGGCTAGTTCGAGGCAAGCATGGCTGACGAGTTTACCAGGGTTCGACCCATCGAAGTTCGACTGTATGTACTAAGCTACAGAATTGAGAGAAACGCAGGAAATACATGTCTATGGGATTTAAATTTTCGGGAAATTGTGGACTAAGGTTTCCATATCACGCATTAAAATGTAGCGATACTCCACTGGACGTTAACGTTCATAGTTATCTGTGAAAGTTTTGTTGAAAGTAAAGGCAACAATATAACAAAGAAGTATCATAAACTGACAGTGTGCATTAGCACATTTCTCAGGTCACTCTCCATGACGTAAAAAGTACAGAAATAACTTTTCAAACGCAAATTTGTAAATACCACTTCATCATAGCTGTTATGTAATGCAACGTAACTATAGTTATGTACTCAGAACAAGGAAATGTTATAATACAATATATAACTTAACTTACCGGGCCTGTAAAGCGTCGCACCATGGCTGTGTCTGTCCGATGAATCAGGTATGCAAGTACGGCGGTATTGTTCAAGCAACGATCACTGCAGGGGTGCCGAGTGCGAGGTGACTCCAAATGTGTCAGCACGGGCGTCTCCAGATTGTATCATAGCGGTGGGCCTAACCACGCCCTCTTACATATGATTTGTGATCGTGATGAAGATATTGGGGTTATACGATGAGTCCTCAGCTGCTATCGCCTTCTAGATTTAATCTGTTTGTTAAGGGTTTGTTTGTTGATTCATTGAATGAATGACGAACGGTGCAGACCCTGATCCGATTGAGCTGATGCGCAGGCTGATCAGGGTATACACTGGTCGCAAATTTCATAAGCTACAAACAAAATGGATGTGTTTTAATCATGTTTAGCTACCATTTATGCATGGCGTATTGCTAAAAGTAAATCCCATCTTGACGTGAATATCTTGACAAACGCGGCATCTTTTAGCATACGCTCGGCACAGGCTAGCCGTTCAATAATTTGTGATTTCTCTGGACTACGATTTGACAGCCTGTCCAATTTTAAAGTTGGTGTCCCATCTGTTAGGCACACACTGTTATTTAAGTAGAAATTAATTAAATGTATAAATGTGTAACTATTCCAACAATTTTAAAAATAACGAGCGCCCGCTATACATATACCGGTACATAATAACTTAGTAATCTTTAAGTTACTGATAGATAGAGACGCGTGATTGTATCAGGCTATTGTGATATGCAAATGAGGCAGTACATTTTAAAATTATTCATATCAACTAACTTTTTACTTTTTTATCGACATATTATAAAGTATGACCATTGCACATAAAAAATAAATAAAGAGAATACATAGTTGTTTCCTTTAACATTTTAAGGAAGCATGGTTATCGCCCATGCTATCACAGTGGCAATTCAAGTTTGATATAAAACGTGCAATAATGTCAATTAACACATCCGGTACGGTAATGATAAATTAATGTTTACTTTGCCCTAAAAATTTTCATATCTAATCTGAATAATGGGAGAAAAACTGTCTCCCTATATTACAACCTAGAATGTGGGAGTCTATGTTTAAGTTGAAATATATATGACAGTAATACCAAGGTGCATGGTCACGTGGTTACAACTACAACAACGTCGCCCACACCAAAGTAAGTATTAGTTGATATTTTCCTTGATATGCAACGGATTTGTAATTATGACACGTTTTATCGACATACATGTACTATTTATTAATTTTATTTTTTTTATTTATTTGTTTGTAGTTCGATCGATTGATTGATTTATTGATATTGTGTGTACGACATCAATACCATTTACATACGGAAATGGACCTATATAAAATAGATCAGCATAAACATGGTCATGGTTGTTAATTACAATAATTCAATTACAGCTTTGAAACTGCAATATCCTGAGCTGGTGCCAGTCATCTTTACTACACCAGTTCGCATAGCCGGTCTAAATTATAGGAGACACGCTATGTGATTTTGTACCTTCGTACATCTGCGTAATTTCGTTAAATACGTTCACAAAACTTACACTATTTTTTCATAAATAAAGTCAAACGTTGACAGAATTTTCAGAGTACATGCGGAATTATTATTTTCCGCATGCACTCTGAAAATTGTGTCAACTTTTGACTCCATTTACTGAAAATATTGTAAATTTTATAAACATATTTCATGAAATTACCCTGATGTCCGAAGGTAAAATATCACATTGCGTGTCTCATATTTGTATGATTCGTCGCTAATCCTTTCATGTGCACCCCTAGATAACTGGAATGCACTGATATATGTTAATGTGAGGACCAATCCAATCGTCACAAACTATTTTTTCATACTAGTCCATTTATGAAAATGGGTGTATATGAAAATTACTTGAAAACGTGCAGATCCTGATGAGACGGCTCGTTACGAGCCGGCTCATCTGGATCTACACGGTTTGCAAACACCGCTATCTATAGAGGGCTGTAGTGTTGAAACGGTTAAAATATGAATGCCGGTAATGCTGGATTCATCGCTGAGATACATGCACGTGTACAGTGACGTCACTGTACACGCCAATGTCCCCTACACGTGTATGGGAGCTAGGCACGCCCCTGGTGTGTATCCACCATAATTATACTGGTATTTGTTAGAGTAGGCGACTACCCATGTATCGGGCTATACAACCCAGACACGTGTGTTCGCTTGAAAGTTAAACTGGTTAATCCCGGAGCATACATATTGAATTGCATGGTAATGTGTATTCAGCAATAGGCCTACTGGCCCGTGAGCATACACTATAATACAACAAAATATTTATCACAAGACGACAAACAGTGGTGAAGTATGTAAATGCATACATATTCAACATGCGTGCCAAACCATAATGCATTTGCATCGTACTTTGGCCCACGATGTGAATACCATGTAGTTACCGTGATATCCAGTTCTCCGAGCACACGGTCCGTTCCCACGATCGACATCAGCAAGTTCGACGGACCAAAGCTGAGCTGTGCTCAGCTTCGTCCACGCGAAATCGCCAATCCCGAGCATGCACCCGGAGCATGCACTCAGAAGGCTTTACAGTACCATACTAAGTAATTGCATGTAGTTCTTCTCTCTATCAGTTTGCCGTTTAGGACATACGCACAATTAATAAAATAAAAAGCATAAATAACTAGAAATGTGGCCTGACGGCACACGAATGCCCCTGTTGGCAGCCAAAGAAAACAAGGCATATTTGAATGTGGATTTGTCACAGGGTGGCAGAGGACTATTGGAGCAATGCGTGTGTGAAATGTGAAGCAGATCCGAGCAAGGAAACAGAAATTATAAGCCATTTACCCGAGCGTTAAGGTTTCGAACGCACCAAGTCTGTGACCTTGATCCTGTGCTTGGCGGGGGCGGGACGAATGTGGATTTGTCACAGGGTGGCAGAGGACCATTGGAGCAATGCGTGTGTGAAATGTGAAGCAGATCAGAGCAAGGAAGCACAAATTATAAGGCATTTACCCGAGCGTTCAGGTTTCGAACGCACCAAGTATGTGACCTTGACCATGGGCTTAGCGGGGGCGGTACGAATGTGGATTTGTCACAGGGTGGCAGAGGACCATTGGAGCAATGCGTGTGTGAAATGTGAAGCAGATTCGAGCAAGGAAACAGAAATTATAAGGCATATACCCGAGCATTAAGGTTTCGAACGTACCAAGTCTGTGATCTTTACCATGGGCTTAGCGGGGGCGGGACGAATGTAGATTTGTCACAGGGTGGCAGAGGTCCATTGGAGCAATGCGTGTGTGAAATGTGAAGTAGATCCGAGCAAGGAAACAACAATTATAAGCCATTTACCCGAGCGTTAAGGTTTCGAACGCACCAAGTCTGTGACCTTGACCCTGGGCTTAGCGGGGGCGACACGACTGTGGATTTGTCACAGGGCGGTAGAGGACCATTGGAGCAATGCATGTGTGAAATGTTAAGCAGATCCGAGCAAGGAAACAGAAATTATAAGCAATTTACCCAAGCGTTAATGTTTCGGGACGTACGTACGTACGTACGTACGTGCGGACGTACGTTACGTACGTACGTTATGTACGTACGGACGCCGGTAACACTATATGCCCCCTCACCATTCAGTGGCGGGGGCATAATAATAAAGCCTCGGTTTAAGTATACCGTGTAGTAGAGTAGACACAAAGTTATTTCGAGAATATAGTTATGTGACCATACATGGTACGGTACATAAACGTATTCGCTTATAGCAATATGGCATTATAATGTGGTTATATGTCAATTTTGTAGCCACATACCGTACTATAAAGAACAAATATTACTCTATGCGCTTGGGGTTGGATATGCCAAACCTTTGACACAGTGCTATAATCACATATATGAAGTAAATGTATTATTTATCTTCATGTCTTTGACAGCTGCAACGAGAATTCAGACCGTTTTTCAAACGATTTCGTAATAAATATTCCGAGATTTCTAATAATGCTCCTATTAGCAGATGAAAACAACTCAACGACTTTATACATACCTGGTCTGCTTAGATAATAATTACGAATATATGTGCGACGTAACTCAGTATATAAAGGGCATTCAATAAGGAAGTGAAATTAGTCCTCTAAAACGTGCTTACAATTTTATTTGGAGAGAGAAAGTGAGTGCTTACATGTTTATCACGGAGTGCTTACAGGTTTATACCATCTACCAGCCTCGATTTCTAACATGTGTGAGGATACTCTCAACTTTGTAAGACATACGCGAAATTTCTTAATAGTAATGCTATCAAGATAAGGTTGATAGTCAAATCTAGCAATACCTCTATAAAACACTGCTCGTGTAGACTCGTTTAATCTAGAAATCCAGTTTTGGACAAATGTTTCATGTAATCTCTGTTTGAAAATGTGCATAAAGTTGTTTATATCCCCTACCCCTTGTGCTATCCACACATTACCAAATCCTAACTGTGTAAGTATATTTTTGACTAGTGATGCCCAGTTACTTTTATTTGGCTATCAGTCATGTCATTTAACATCAACTTATATATATACCTCTAACATATTTTCTTTCTGGCATGTTCATCATTCTCAGCCAATACTTAACTATATTAAATAATGTGAGTGTTTGCAAATTTCTCCATATATAAAATCATTTTGAGTTGATATTTTAACTCCAATTAATATTTTACAGAATTGTAAATGTGTACGCTCGATCTGATTCGCTTGTGCAAATCCCCAAACCTCGCTTCCATAATTTAAAATCGGTAATATAAGTTTATCGTAGCACATGTTTTGGTGTCAATTAATTAAAACTGTGCAGGCATTTATTTAACTTAAATACAGCCTTCCGTGCTTGACCTGATAGTGTGCTCTGTGCCTGAGAAAAAAAACCTCCAGATGAGAAAACTATTCCAAGGTATGAAAATTGTGAAATAATTTCAATTTCTTTGTTTTCATATGAAAAATGTAATTGTCTCGGCTACACCCCACCCTTCCGAAAAAAACATTATTTTTGTTTTCTCTGTATTTGCTGTTAACTTCAATTTTTGACAGTACTCGGCCAATACATTTAAACCGTGCTGTAAACCTTCAGCGGACTCGGCAAAAATAATGATATCATCGGCATATAGGAGTAATAATAGTTTAATCATACCAGTATCAATACATTCTACTCCCTTTAGGTAAAATTCACACTCCAAGTCGTTTACATACATGGCAAATACAAATGGAGAGAGACACAGGAAATGTAAGTTGTGATTTCAGCCTGTCGTCGGTTGGCGGGTGTTTCATTGATATAATGGCGAACGGTGCAGATCTTGGGACCCGTTTCACTAAACTTCGTACGACAAAAATGATCATACGAAGATTTCTATATATTCACTTTATACATTAACGTGGTGCCGTAATGCTACCATTTCCCACCTACGTGTAGGGGTCATTAACTCTGAATAAATCCATCACATAATGCGAACTGTGTTGTACATTTTAGTTTTGCATATACGAACTTCTTTGTCGTACGAAGTTTAGTGAAACGGGCCTGTCAAGGTCATTACCAAGGTCAGGAATGATCCAGACAAATTGTCTCCCCTATTATCATACGAACCAAGTATACTTCAATTGTTATGACGTTATGGCCAGTATAGCTTGATCTGACGAACGAAAAGTGGTAACAATGCAGTTGAAGTGTAAGGGATAGGCTAGAGTAGATAAGTACACGTAGTCACTTAATCACTTATAATGCACACTATATTACATGGGGAACACACAGGAATACATGATACATTGATATGCGAACATCACTTTACGGTGCATGATAATATTCAATTACAAGGTTGTAAGCCAATCGACTGTTATACTTTAACGCAACTTAAAAGCTATAGACGAATAAACTCAGTATGTGGTCTCTCAATGGTCCCGTAGTGGACAATAGTATGAATGCACAAGTACTTTGATGATCGCTAATCAAAGTGAAATAACATACAAGTACAACATGGCAGCACGAACATTGGAGGACATTTGACAATCATCTGAGCTACCCCAGTGCTGGCGTATCTCAATAGATAGTGGTAACCTCTGAGTATCAAGGTCCCAAGGTCTACCTCACCCGCAGTATGAGGTCTAGTCAACTATATGGCAATAATCCAACTTCAAGTGCATTAATCAATAAACAATATATGTAGTCTTACTACAATCCCTTAGCCATGATACGCCATGATAGGAGTATAACCATACATTATCAAAGTATACATATGTATTGCCTATGCAATGTATTTCCAAAGTCTGAATGTCAAAGTCAAAGCCGGATGTGGTTACATCACATGATAGTCAATAACGATAATGTTCCGGAAACTGGTACCGGAAGTAAAGTTCCACAGGTAGACTGTCGCGAAGTATTATTTCCGGAAGTGGTGGACCAGATGTAAAGTTCCTATGGTATCACTAGACTGTAGCAACCCGGATGTGGTGGACCGGATGTAAAGTATCCATGGTGAATCAATTGATTGTAATACCGGAAGTGGTAGACCGGATGTAAAGTTCCGATATAATACAAATGGCGATTATCACGTTGGCTAAGACGCCGGGAAAAGTTTCACATGGGTAACATTCAACTCGGTGGTAGTATAATAATATGATATATGTGTATGGTGTTTCACTTCACTAATCGATGGCTGTGACTGTTTGCTGAACGCGATGTAGCAATCACACACTGCTCTATACAGGCCTGTACCCGGAGCTGCTACACACACTGCGCCAGACAGACGTACGGACACTCGGACGACCTGGTACTCTGAACTGACTGGGGTCTGCCCTCAACGAGTGGACCAAATCATCCAATGTGGCTCGCTGGAGCGATGTCAAGAGGCTTCAAAATGAAATGAGCCTCCAATTACTGGACGAATAAGCACAGACGGACCGACAGGATGCACAACGGACTAAAACGGGAATCGAACAACGGCAAATCACAACTGAAATAAAATGTTGTAGGTACATACCAAAATACATTGCGAGACATCGCTTATATACGCACCAGCGAATCCACGCACGAAATAATGAATATGCCTACCTCGTTCGACATCTCAGCATACAAATCACAAAACCATGGCTTTTGCCATTTCACCCGTGGGTTATATTTGGCATAAATATATGTTCCCACGCCATAAATTCAACCAAACTAGTGTACAGCCCTCGCGGAATAAATACCATCCAACATGGTATATCCCACACTACCATAAATCTGCACACTATAGAACCAGATCTCATAATGTAATATGGACTCGTCTGGTCTCGACATACGAGTGTCGCTATTTGGCCCCGCCAAACCCGTCCATATCGGTACTACGGGCTGTACACTTAGATGAGAGTGTAGCACATACTAAACTCAAATATCACGACACAAAGCATCACCAGTATGGGATCGGATATACCCGTGTTGGCCAGTACCAGGATATGCTGAAACACTAACCCGTAGCATACATAACAGGGCAGACCATGGTATGGTCTGCGCTATATACTGGCTTCACCTACAGAAGGTCCCTTATCTGGTGAACAACTGACACGCGGACAAACTCGGCCGCGCACGGATAGTGGACGTCCGTAATACCAAAAGGGGTCTTTTCACTAGCGAAACCAACACACGCAGTCAACGAGTTCTCTACCACACACATGCATAGTCTGTGGCAAATATGGCGTGACATCAGTAAAACGTTGCTCATAAAATGGACGTGTATTTAAATCTGCAAAAATGACACGCATAAACGTATTTCCACCAATACAACATAAGCCCCGTTATTACACGCACATTGTACATGGCAAATGTACATGCTAAATCACAGGTATGTAAAAATCACAGGTACGTGAAATCAATAGTACGCACAACAATACAACACAGTACATAAATTTCAACAGTGAAATTCACAACATAGAACTTTGACAATTTCCAAATGTACATCACTTGAATTGAACGTAGGACATTTACCACAATTAAACAAATTATTCATTTTATATCAGTCTTATTTGTTTTACAGAAAAGACAGAAATGCCAGAAACCAGTCGTAGGAAATTTCCTACATTCGATTCTAGGATATGCATCAAGCAATCTGTCAAGTAAGATTAGAGTTATACCATGATAAAGAAGCTTGTGCAAACTTTTTGACTCAAAAGAAATCGCTAAGTGTTTCCGCAAAAATATGAAGGTGAAACTGGTCATGGTTATGTTAATGGCGGGATGAGTGTGTTTGCAATGCTCACATGTATCAAGTGGCCAAATATTGAAGCAATCCATCAAGTAATATTAAAGTTATACCATGATGACGAAGCGTGTACAAACTTTTTAACATTTCGGACGATGACGACAGAAAAAGCGGCGACTTCTTCTAAAGCAGGCGAGAAAAAAACTAGATAAATAACAGAAAAGCAGTGCGTTCATTAATAATTATTTTCAGGCATTGTTCTTTTATTTTAAGAACATTTCAGGATATTTTATACACATATAGATCAAGAAGGAAATCTGCCAATTTGAGGATTTTTACGGAGTAAATTAAATCCAATCCCAGTTAATGAAAGTACTGCTGATGAAGTAGAGAAACTATTCCTGTAGATAAAATACAAGCACATGATTGTGAGATATTTACTATAATTAAGAAGCTACAAGTTTGTCAATATTGAAATATACATAGCAAAGCCATAATAAATATACATGTACATGTATATTGTTTACATGGAGAAATATGCAGATGAGGAAGAACATTTTTTTCATTTAATGGGTATTTAACCACCTATCAAAAGCTAAGGTCAAAGGGCCGTGTTAACTGGGTCAAATCCCATATTTCACATGTATGGATGGGGGTAAAATCCGTAAAATCGGAACTGAATATTTACAAAACAATATAAATTCAGTCCTGAAATTAGAATATCATGATCCTGTGACAGGCCCTCACCTCACCAGTTACTTAGCCCAGCCAATAAATGTAACAGGATTAGTACCAATCCTCCTACTTAATGGTTATAACTGGATTCAACACTCACATATAAGAAAGCGGTGAGGTCAGTATGGGAAAATACTGACGCTTACCGTCAATGGAAATTCAATGGCAAACAAATGGAGGTACATGTATGTAATTAGAAATCTGGAGTGATGTCACGCAGGAACTCGCACGTGATGCAACGCATAATTTCACATCTGATGTCAAACAGGATCTCAGAAGTGTTGTCACGCAGGATCTCAGCAACTCACGGATGATGTAACACGGGAACTCACACGTGATGCAACACATAATTTCACATTTGGTGTCACACAGGATCTCAGAAGTGTTGTCACGCATGATCTTACAAATGATGTGACGCAGTATCTCAGGAACTCACAAGTGATGTGATCATGGTGATGCTGCGTATCTCAGGAATGATATTACGCAGGATCTCAGTAACTCACGAGTGATGTGACGCGGGATCTCACATATGATGTGACGCATAATTTCACATTTGGTGTGATATAGGATCTCAGAAGTGTTGTCACATTGGATTTGACAAGTGATGTGATCATGGTGACGCTGCGGATCTCAGAATTGATGTAACACAGGATCTCAACCACTCGTGAGTGATCTGACACAGGAAGCTTTAACACACATGCTTTAACATAGTATTTCACACAAGTATTGTGACACATGCAGGTTTTCACTCATGATGTGATGCAGGTTTTCTCGCTACGTGATACAGGATTTCACACTCGATGTCAGATATTTGCATGCCAGAGTTTCTGTGATTGAGTTTGACTGTGACAAAAGTGTTCAACAAGGTGAAGACATTGATGCACAGTGGCAGGTTATACTGAAGACATTTATTGTCGGGATTCAACAAAACTTCTACGTCAAACTGAAACAGATATAGAAAAGTATACAGTATTATGTTTCATCAAATTCATTAGCGAAAAATGTATGCCCTGAACAGACTACAAACGCACAAGTTGATCAGGTTGCACTCTCATTTTAGGTGATGGTGTATTTTAAGGGACGTCTGCAATAACAAATAATGTTCTCCCGCTTTTAATGAATTTATGTAGTGAATAACCGTCATTTGCTGGAAGGAAATGTTCAATGTCCCTTAAAACTGTGAGCACTGACAGTGCCTTAGATACAACGGTAATATCCAATAATTCTAATTCATGCGCAGTAAATGACATATATGTGGCTGTGACTAGAGAAACTGGGCAACCAATGTAGATCCAGGCCGGTCTGTGCATCCGCAGTCTGATCAGGATCTACACTGCTCGTCATTCCATCACTGAAGCACCCGTCATGCTTCTAACAAGCAATACAGATCATTATCAGGCTACATGAGTGTGAAGAAGCTACACTCATCTGGTCACGTATCCCATAAGCCCCATTTCTCCAGTCACAGCCACATATTATCAATCAATCACACCATTTTATTGTCGCGCCCGCTTGCGGAAAGCGCGATATAGTCGACACGTTGGCGTACGTACGTACGTACGTGTGTCCGGTTAAATTTTTTTGTTAGTTTATTGGTTAAGTTTTTTGGTTAAAGTTTTTGGTTAAGCTTTTTGGTTAAGTTTTTTGGTTAAAGTTTTTTGTTAAGTTTTTTGGTTAAGTTGTTTGGTTAAAGTTTTTGGTTATACTATATCTCTGCAACTGCTTTGCCCATTACCTTGAATCTTCACATGGGTGTTTATCATCATCTATATTTTCATTCTACCCCCCTCCCGTGCCCAATGTCAAGGTCAAATTACTTTGAAGTTTTTTGGTTAAGTTTTTGGTTAAAATTTTTGGTTAAGCTTTTTGGTTAAGCTTTTTGGTTAAGCTTTTTGGTTAAGCTTTTTGCTTAAAGTTGTTTGGTTAAAGTTTTTGGTTAAGTTTTTTGGTTCAAGTGTTTCGTTATACTATATCTCTGCAACTGCTTTTCCCATTACCTTGAAACATCACATGGGTGTTTATGATCATCTATATTTTCATTCTACCCCCCTCCCGTGCAGCCCCTTTGCCCAATGTCAAGGTCAAATTACTTTAAAGATTTTGGTTAAGTTTTTTGGTTAATGTTTTTCGTTGTACTATATCTCTGCAACTGCTTTGCCCATTACCTTGAAACGTCACATGGTTGTTTATCATCATCTATATTTTCATTCTACCCCCTTCCAGTGCGGCCCCTGCGCCCAATGTCAAGGTCAAATTACTTTGAAGTTTTTGGTTAAATTGTTGTCGTGCCCGTTTGCGGAAAGCGCGATACAGTCGGCACTTTGGCGTACGTACGTGCGTACGTGTGTCCGGTTAAAGTTTTTGGTTAAGTTTTTTGGCTAAGTTTTTGGTTAAAGTTTTAGGTTAAGCTTTTTGGTTAAGTTTTTTGGTTAACGTTTTTGGTTAAGTTTTTTAATTAAGTTGTTTGGTTGAAATGTTTGGTTAAGTGTTTTGGTTAAAGTTTTTCGTTATACTATATCTCTGCAACTGCTTTGCCCATTACCTTGAAACTTCACATGGGTGTTTATCATCATCTATGTTTTCATTCTACACCTCTCCGTGCGGCCCCTGTGCCCAATGTCAAGGTCAAATTACTTTGAAGTTTTTTGTTAAGTTTTTTGGTTATGTTTTTTGGTTAAAGTTTTTGGTTAAGCTTTTTGGTTCAGCTTTTTGGTTAAGCTTTTTGCTTAAAGTTTTTGGTTAAGTTTTTTGATTAAGTTGTTTGGTTAAAGTTTTTGGTTAAGTTTTTTGGTAATTTTTTTTTGTTATACTATATCTCTGCAACTGTTTTGCCCATTACCTTGAAACTTCACATGTGTGTTTATCATCATCTATATTTTCTTCTAACCCCTCTCGTGCGAACCCTGTGCCCAATGTCAAGGTCAAATTACTTTGAAGTTTTCGGTTAAGTTTTTTGGTTAAAGTTTTTTGTTATACTATATCTCTGCAACTGCTTTGCCCATTACCTTGAAACTTCACATGTGTGTTTATCATCATCTATATTTTCTTCTAACCCCTCCCGTGCGAATCCTGTGCCCAATGTCAAGGTCAAATTACTTTGAAGTTTTTGGTTAAGTTTTTTGGTTAAAGTTTTTCGTTGTACTATATCTCTGCAACTGCTTTGCCCATTACCTTGAATCTTCACATGGGTGTTTATCATCATCTATGTTTTCATTCTACCCCCTCCCGTGCGGCCCCTGTGCCCAATGTCAAGGTCAAATTACTTTGAAGTTTTTGGTTAAATTGTTGTCGCGCCCGCTTGCGGAAAGCGCGATATAGTCGGCACTTTGGCGTACGTAATTACGTACGTACGTACGTACGTGTGTCCGGTTAAAGTGTTTGGTTAAGTTTTTTGGTAAGTTTTTTGGTTAAAGTTTTTGGTTAAGCTTTTTGGATAAGCTTTTTGGTTAAGCTTTTTGCTTAAAGTTGTTTGATTAAAGTTTTTGGTTAAGTTTTTTGGTTCAAGTGTTTCGTTAAACTATATCTCTGCAACTGCTTTGCCCATTACCTTGAAACTTCACATGGGTGTTTATGATCATCTATATTTTCATGCTACCACCCTCCCGTGCGGCCCCTGTGCCCAATGTCAAGGTGAAATAACTTTGATTTTCTTTGCTAAATTGTCGTCGCGTCCGCTTGCGGAAAGCGCGATATAGTCGGCAGTTTGACGTACGTACGTACGTACGTACGTGTGTCCTGTTAACGTTTTTGGTTAAGTTTTTTGGTTAAGTTTTTGGTTAAAGTTTTTGGTTAAGCTTTTTGGTTAAGTTTTCTGGTTAACGTTTTTGGTTAAATTTTTTAGTTAAAGTTTTTCGTTATACTATATCTCTGCAACTGCTTTGCCCATCACCTTGAAACTTCACATGAGTGTTTATCATCATCTTTATTTTCATTCTACCCCGCTCACGTGCGGCCCCTTTGCCCAATGTCAAGGTCAAATTACTTTGAAATTTTTGGTTAAGTTTTTTGGTTAAAGTTTTTCGTTGTACTATATCTCTGCAACAGCTTTGCCCATTACCTTGAAACTTCACATGGGTGTTTAACATCATCTATATTTTCATTCAACCCACATCCCGTGCGGCCCCTGTGCTCAATTTCAAGGTCAAATTACTTTGAAGTTTTTGGTTAAAGTTTTTCGTTAAAGTTTTTTGGTTAAAGTTTTTCGTTAAGCTTTTTGGTTAAGCTTTTTGGTTAAGTTTTTTGGTTAAAGATTTTCGTTTAAGTTTTTTGGTTAAGTTGTTTGGTTAAAGCTTTTGGTTAAGTTTTTTGGTTAAAATGTTTCGTTATACTATATCTCTGCAACTGCTTTGCCCATTACCTTGAAACTTCACATGGGTGTTTATCATTATCTATATTTTCATTCTACCCCCTCCCGTGCGACACCTGTGCCCAATGTCAAGGTCAAATTACTTTGAAGTTTTTAGGTAAGTTTTTTTGGTTAATGTTGTTCGTTGTACTATATCTCTGCAACTGCTTTGCCCATTACCTTGAAACTTCACATGGGTGTTTATCATCATCTGTATTTTCATTCTACCCCCGTCCCGTGCGGCCTCTGTGCCCAATGTCAAGGTCAAATTACTTTGAAGTTTTTGGTTAAATTGTTGTCACGCCCGCTTGCGGAAAGCGCGTTATATTCGGCACGTTGGTGTACGCACGTACGTGTGTCCTGTTAAAGTTTTTGGTTACGTTTTTTGGTTAAGTTTTTTGGTTAATGTTTGTGGTTAAGCTTTTAGGTTAAGCTTTTTTGTTAAAGTTTTGGTTAAGTTTTTAGGTTAAGTTTTTTGGTTAAAGTTTTTGGTTAAGCTTTTTGGTTAAGCTTTTTGGTTAAAGATTTTGGTTAAGTTTTTTGGTTAAGTTGTTTGGTTAAAGTTTTTTGGTCAAAGTGTTTCGTTATACTATATCTCTGCAACTGCTTTGCCCATTACCTTGAAACTTCACATGGGTGTTTATGATCATCTATATTTTCATTCTACCCCCTCCCGTGCGGCCCCTGTGCACAATGTCAAGGTCAAATTACTTTGAAGTTTTTGGTTAAATTGTTGTCGCGCCCGCTTGCGGAAAACGCGATATAGTCGGCACTTTGGCGTACGTACGTAAGTACGTACGTACGTTTGTACGTACGTACGTACGTGTGTCTGGTTAAAGTTTTTGGTTAAGTTTTTGGTTAAGTTTTTTGGTTAAAGTTTTTGGTTAAGCTTTTTGGTTAAGCTTCTTTTCGGTTAAGCTTTTTGGTTAAAGTTTTTGGTTAAGTTTTTTTGTTAAAGTGTTTCGTTATATTATATCTCGCAAATGCTTTGCCCATTAACTTGTAACTTCACATGGGTGTTTATCATAATTTATATTTTCATTCTACCACCCTCCCGTGCGGCCCCTGTGCCCAATGTGAAGGTCAAATTACTTTAATGTTTTTGCTTAAAGTTTTTGGTTAAAGTTTTTTGGTTAAAGTTTTTCGTTATACTATATCTCTCCAACTGCTTAGCCCATTACCTTCAAACTTCACATGGGTGTTTATCATCATCCATATTTTCATTCTACCCCCCACCCGTTCGGGTCCTGTGCCCAATGTCAAATTACTTCGAAGTTTTTGGTTAACGTTGTTGGTTAAAGTTTGTTCATGTACTATATCTATGAACCTACTGTGCCCATTACCTTGAACCTTCACATGCCTGTTTATCAGCATCCATATTTTCATTATACCCCCCACCCGTGCGGCCCCTGTGCCTAAGGTCAAATTACTTTTTGTCGCGCCCGCTTGCGGAAAGCGCGATATAGTCGGCACTTTTGCGTACGTACGTACGTACGTACGTACGTTTGTCCGGTTAAAGTTTTTGGTTAAGTTTTTTGGTTAAGTTTTTTGGCTAAAGGTTTTCGTTATACTATATTTCTGCAACTGCTTTGTCCATTACCTTGAAACTTCACATGGATGTTTATCATCATCTTTATTTTCATTCTACCCCCTCCCGTGCGGCCCCTGTGCCCAATGTCAAGGTCAAATTACTTTAAAGTTTTTGGTTAAAGTTGTTGTCGCGCCCGCTTGCGGAAAGCACGATATAGTCGGCACTTTGGCGTACGTACGTATGTTGGCGTACGTACGTACGCATGTATGTGTGTCCGTTTAAAGTTTTTGGTTAACTTTTTTGGTTAACGTTTTTCGTTATACTATATCTCTTTTTTCAGTGTCCATGCCTCGCCACAAGGCGCGACATGCAGGCCGCGGCCATCTAGTTTCATCACATTCCCCAAAACATGCGCTACATTCAAGTACATGCCTTCAGAACCTGTGATAAGCAGGGCAGATAATTTGATATGGCATAATTTGGCATTTTGGCTATATATGTACCTGTATGTTCTGAAATGATAATACTATACCACATTTAGAAAATAATTCCCAGTATAGACGCTAGTGTAATTAATTTATATGAAACAATTTAGTAACCTTCAATTGTAAAACATCTATAATACTGAAACATACTGTACTGTAAAATTTGTTTCGGAATTATTAGTTTGTACTTGTCGTATTATTTTTATAATATTAATTTTTTTTTCAGATGTAAAATATATAAGATATGTCAGTGAGTCACATTTAACTACTAAAGCTCAAATTAGATCTGATTCATTATTCTGCAGAGTGCAGACTAAGAGGAAGCCATGAGTGGAATTGTAACTTTGACTGCGAATGGTACGGGAGTATATTGCAAGAGTTACAGTTCGCAACTATACCGCTTCAAGTTTAGTACAATTTTGCTATGCTGATGTGTTATCCAGTACGCTGTTCATTGTTGTTTACACTGCGAGATGCGCAGAATTATCAGAAATAAACATGATGTTGCAAACACACAGAGGTGAAATCATACATCACCATAAATTTATGTCATTTACTGACTCTGAATATTATGAGACTTTTAACATGCACAGACTTATTTGAACTGCCTCGCATTGTATGCTGCTGGAATTTGGACTAAATACGGGCATGCTACTGACATTTAAACCTGTTTCGAAAGCATTAGGTTGGCAGAATTTGCAGACACTGGCATTGAAATTTGTATTTCCAAATTTGTGTTTGAATACTTCTTTGTCCTACTTCATAGATAGGTATAATGGTGTCGGCTAATTCTGCGCACCTAAGGCTTTCCAAACAAATGTATATGTCATTAAAGGTACATACCCACTCAGTAGGCACAAAATGTTCTTTACAGAGACATCATCTGAGACATTTTCTGGCAAAATAAACATTCATTCACCATTACCCCACGTATTGATTGGCATTATTATACATTTTATAGCAGACCTAAATTTTCACACTGATGTCAGGGGCGATAACCGTGTTTCCTTAAAATGTTAACGGACACTACTATTTATTCTCCATATTTATTTGTTGATGTTCAATGATCATACTTTATAATCTGTCGAAAATATTATTTTTTCATGTGACGCATTTAATTAGTGTAAATAATTAAAAAATATCATGCCTCATTTCCATATGAAAATAGCCTGATACGACCGCGCATCACAATCAGTAAAATAAATATTACTATGTGATTATACACTGTACATGTATCTGTATTGCGGACACTCGCAGATTTGAGACCTGGTGGAATAGTGACACAATTGTTCACTTATTTAATTCCTATAAAGAACAGTGTGTGCCTATTGAGTGGGCATGCCCACTCAGAAGGCACAACATGTTCTTTATAGGAAGTAAATAAGTGAATAATTGTGTCACTATTTCACCAGTTCCAAAAATTACGAGTGCCCTCATTACAGATATAATTATTTAATAATGTTTATTTTACTGATAGTGACGCGCGGTGGTATCAGGCTATTTTCATATGCAAATGAGGCATGGTATTTTTAAATTATTTATACTAATTCAATGCGCCACCTGAAATAATAATATTTTCGACAGATTATAAAGTTTGAGCCTTGCATAGTAATAAATAGTCATGTCCGTAGACATTTTAAGGAAACACGGTTATCGCCCCTGATATCAGTGTGGAAATACATTTCTGATATAAAATTTATAATAATGCCAATCAATACGTGGGATAATGGTGAATGAATGTTTATTTTGCCAGAAAATGTCAGATGTATGACATCACACGTGTGTTGGCAACGTCACATTTGTTTCTGCCAATTCTGCGCGTCTTGTAGTACAGTGTAAACAAAATGGCGAACAGCATTCTGAATCAGCATAGCAAAATTGGCATTAAAGTTGAAGCAGAACTATCCAGAGACATCATGACAGGTTAGTTTCTTAGTTGAACAGTTAATTTAGTAAATAAGACAGCTATTCCAACAGTAGGGTCTGAGCATTTTACACATTTTGACTATATTCGGAATAATTTTTTACCAAACTACCGGAATGACATAAAATTGTGCCACAGTGTAGAAATGGATTACAGTCAAAACGGTCCCAGGTCAAAAAGGCCCGGATTTTGTCAAAACGACCCCCCTAAATTGGTCAAAACGGCCCCCCGTCCCAAATAAATGGTCAAAACGGCCCATATTTGGTCAAAACGGCCCCAAATAAAAAATCAGGTATAATTTTTATTTTATGTATTTATAAGAGTTTTTAATAGTATATAGTTTGTATAATGTAGTATAATGAATAATAATGATAACTAATATAATTTAATAAAACAACACAAAAATTATGTTATATTACCGTATTTTATCCGTATTCGTTACAAAATATTTTCATATTTTTCGTGAAAATCGCTACGCGATGTCACTAGCATGATGGTCAATTATTTTTTATTGATTGCATAGCAGGATTAATCCAATTATCGATTGGTTGGATAGTATTGCAACATAGACCCTGATCAGTGGATGTACAGGCTGATATGGGGCTATACTGAATCAGTGTATCAGCCTGGCCCTTGTACATATGGAAAACTATGACACATAATTATACTGTGTTTGTAGAATTTGCTAACGGAACAGTTCTGCTTGTAGTCGGTGACATAAATAATAACCCACATGCAGATAATTACTTAACACAGCCCGAAGGAATGTAACCAGTAAATAATTACTGCATTTCAAGCAATTAAATAATTTTCTCAAAATATAAATGCTCTAAATGTTAAGAAAGTGACAAAGCAAACAAAAACGTTTCAGACAAACAAGAGGCCTTCATGGGAATCAAGACGAGGCTAAATCATGCGCTAAAGCACAATCTGAAAACTTAATATAGTGTCAATGATTTGCTGAACAAATGTTGAACTATGCAAACCCTTGTGAAATAAAAATAACTTCACTTAGTCTAGTGTCTGGTTTTCATAATGATCGACACCAATTTTAAATGCAATTATATAATTTCCTGATCAATTATTTAGATAAATACTACTGTATTTCAGATAATGACCAATCATAGACAAGTTTGGAACACGCTGTTATGGAGTAAAAATTGTAACTTGCTTCTTTGAAATTCATGATAAGTACCATCCACGAATTTGTAGTTGGCAATTACAATTACATATAATGTGTCTCTTTTAAATTACTATTGTAATAACAACAGATAAACGCCGCAGCTGAACTCGAATAATAGCATCTTGTATACAACGATAATCCGCGAAACGACAGTAGCTGGGCCCGAAAACATATTACATCATACTTTGCATAGCCCAATATCGATCATTCCCTGTCTTACATACCGGCTTCGTGCGAGAGGAGAATGAACTAGCTAGGTTAAATTAACCGTCTCATTGCCTCCTTCATTTAATGCACATATTTCGACTGTATGGCAGATATTAGTAAATTCGGAAACAAACGGGCCAACGGTCATTGGCCTGCATTTTTGGGCTCAAATGCCCGGGTTTGGAAGGTCCTCGAGCCAATTCCTACCCTTAAATATAAGATAATAAGATAATAATAAATATAAAAACAATATATTGCATGCATATAAAAGTACATACCCACTCAGTAGGCACAACAAGTACTTTATAGTAACTAAATAAGTGTATAAGTGTGTCACTATTCCACCAGTTCTAAAAATTACCAGTGCCCGCTATACAGATATAATCATTTAGTAATGTTTATTTTACTGATAGTGACGCGCGGTGGTATCAGGCTATTTTCATATGCAAATGAGGCATGATATGGCGGCATCCGGTGCAGGCATTGTGTCTCACTGTGTGTTATTTCACATATTTTGTCGCGAATCTTACAGTTTGGATCATATTGATTATGCTCTCCGATGTACTAGAGGTACTTTTACATATACTACAACATAGGAGAAGAAAATAACTTTGTAGAACGTGTCATTTGACCTGGTTACAGCTTCCGTGTAATAATCAGTGGGTTACTGCGGAAAAAATAACGCCCGGATGTACACCCCTCATGAAGCGCAACTCGTCACGCTTGAGTGAACATTACATACATGACGTGTGTCTGACATGTCCAGTGCACGCATTACAGTACGTTCGGATTAAACGTGCTACAATTAAACGTACGCCGCAATGGCCAGCGGCAACAATGATAACATGTTTGACTAAGAGCAGACCTTTGTTAAGCAAATATGCTCAACAGAAAAACAGTATAGTAAACGTGGACTACACGAGCATAAATCTAACAACTCTGAGCATCAAAACGGGTCACCCATACTGAATCCCGACGGTGACATTCAGAGTAGACAGCGTACTAGTACAAATGATGACAATGATGATGAATCATTGTTCAGCTCACCACTCGGAGGATATACACAAACAATATACAACATGAAGTCAATGCTGCTGCCGAATTTCGGATCAGTGGAGTTTCTTTTGACAAATTATATAGCGATCTGGATGGCTTAACAAAAGACATGTATTTAGCCAAACTACTGGAAATAACAAAAGCATGTGATGAAACATTAACCCGTTACCGAACTGACCTTGCCGACGGAGCTAAATCGCCGGAGAACTGTCCAAGTGGCGTGCTAATCGGTCGACGAAGCACATCTTACAGTACCCTAGCAGATAAACTGGCATTGGACTGTTACCAGCTAACACAGTTTATATATGGTAGCATTGAAGACATAAAGCTTATGTTCAGAAAAACTCGTCCACCAGACACACCGATGAGGCGTTACACACTTAGTGGTGCTAGTCATGACTATAGTGCCGACGTATCATCCTTACAATCCGAAATGGCAGAATTAAAAAACGTCATTGCTACTATGCGTACAGATATTACCTTACTGAAATCTGAAACACAAACATCAAAATTGTCCGCTCGCGAAATAATAAGCACGATGAAAAAAAATATCACGTCTTTAAAATCTGAGCTAGATGCATGTAAAAACGCAATTGCTCAAAATATACCGCGAAAAGAACAGCGAGAAAACTTGGCAACAAAATCACTAGCAGCAGGTTTGAAACACATCACGTCACTTACAACACGTCACGTCACAACGAAAATCTATCGACACAATCGCGCGGGACAATTCGATAAACATACAGAACTTGCTAGACAAAAACGCTTCTGGTCATATTAGCGTCAAAACACTAGTAAAATATATAAGTACACATGTGACGCATCCGGCGTAACAGTCTCAAATGTTCAGAAAAACGTAGATCAACACGAACACACATTAAATAATATCCAGAAGCAACTGAAAGTACTTGACAAACGAACATCTGACGTCAACAACAGCAACAAAGTAGAATCGTGCTTGAGGTCATTTTCAAATGAATTATCAGGCAAAATAGACAGGTTGTGTGACGTCGTTATGATGTCCATGAGAACGCAACAGCCCCTGTATGGCGAACAATTGAACCAGTCTGCACAACTAATCAGCAATAAAACGCAAAGCCTTGTCACAGAAAAAGCGATCTTCAACGATCCACAAATGCCAATGCATAAACTGATATCGAGTTATAACGGCGCGCAATCAGACTATGTAGATTTGACGTGCGACGAGACACACAGTATCGGCGACAATATGCCCGACCCAAACATTTTTATATTAGAGGAGCATGACCAGGGCATAAGATATGTCCGACCCGCGGCGGCAAACACATTGTACAAACGTATTCTTCAAAACGACGTTGACGTCAACGTAAATAACTGAAACCTACTACCACTGGACCTACATAAGTTTGAACAAAACATAACATTTACAACACAAGATGCAATAGAATACATGCATTCACCACCGAAAATAGAAAAGCAAGTAACACAAACAGAACATTTAACGATTGACGTCACCACTCCGCCTATACGTGAACGTAGCATGTGTGCGTCTACGGAAACTATCCATAAAGACAGTATACTCTATGCCCGCGCAATAGAAAAAAACAACACGTGTACCAAACAATGCAGCTATTAATGATCAGCGAGTCAAGCGTAAACCGCAACGTGAACGTGGTCAACAACGTCCAGCGTACAACGTAGACGTCGCTCGTTCATCCGCCAATACAGGGGTATTTCGTGGTGTCTCTAGAAAGCCACTGATGATATATTATCTTGGTAACGTGCACCCAGATTCGACAGAAGAGGATATAAAACAATTTCTGGACTCAAACGACGTCAAATGTACCCACGTTACGCTATTCAACAAAAGACTCAATGAGTGCACAAATCGCTATATGGGCTGAACACGCGCGATATGTTGAAAGCGAAGAATTCTGGCCAGAACGTGTATCGTGTAACCAGTGGAGAACTAGAAAGGGCGCTCGTTCACAAGTAGAGAGCAAAATGCGCTTGTGTAGTAAAGCATTTCTGAGCAGAATACAGCATGCCTGTACGAGTTACTCCCCCTACACCGCAAAATGGCAGTTCTGAAGATATTAACTTGGAATGCAACGGGAATTATGACAGGAATCCCGTACCTAGACACCGAACTACATCGTCGGGACGTTGACATCTGTGGAATAAGTGAGCATTGGTTGAAACCAGAAAACAAACATTGTCTGTCAAAGTTTAGCCCAAATTAAGATGTCTCAATAACCGGAGAGTCGGAAAAGGCGGCGTGGCAATTTTATGGCATAAAAGACTGGACAAATTTGTGCAACCACTATATGTGACGACAGAATAGCCGTCATCAAAGTAACACTGCCTGATGAGACCCTGTACATTATTCAGGTATACCTACCAACTAGCACATACCCTGTACACACATTCAAAGAATATATAGACAAACTATGTGATTTGTGCGCCCTCTACTCCAATGACGGAAAAGTGTTAATTATGGGAGATTTCAATGCGAAATACACACACAATACGCAAATACCGCTTACTCGCGAACGTGATACGTACATGACCTACGCATTTCGCAGTTACAACTTGCAGGCAGTAACTTCACTAGACATAAGTCAAGGTCCAAAACACTCGTTTTACCGATACGGGACAGGTAACCCGAGCCTAATTGACAATATATATATACATGACTCCATGATAGTGGACGTCAAACAATGCTCAATTCGCAATGATGCACCTCTAAACGTATCCCGTCATTTACCGATTTTTATGTCAACAATCATACGGCCAATATATCGTCTACTCTCAAACATGGACCACTTTGTGAAGGTAAATTACAAATGGACATGTCAAGTTAGTAATATAAAATACAAAGATCTTTTGGACATGCGACTTGCAACACAAAATGTAGACTCTGTAGATGCGAACGCGACATACGATCGATTGTGTAAGTGCATCAACCAATCAGCAGAAGCGGCATTGCCGAAACGCACGTTTAAGCCATATCTTAAACCATACTGGACACATGAGCTGAAACAACTTCACAGAAGAATGAAATCACTTAGAAATAGGTGGATTATATGTGAAACGCCAAGAAATACCGACAACATGTACTTCCACGAATATAAAGAAGCAAAACGTGAGTTTAGACGCATTTTACGACAATCCCAGATACAATTCGAAAGGGAAGAGAACGAACGCATTGACAAATTAGCCGAAATAGACCAAAACGGATTCTGGAAAGCCGTGAATGCCAGAAAATCATCAAAACGAGCCAGTGCTGGTAGAGAAATAATATTTGAAAACATTATTGTGCGAGATCCATGCGACTTAGTCACTGGTTGGGGCACCTACTTCAAAAATCTAAACAGTTTCTCGAACGACACTGAATTCCACATAAATACAAAACGTGAAATATACGCAGATGTTGAGCGCATCTTAGACAAACTCGACTCTACTGTAAAGCCAACGAATTTTGAGATCACCTACCCTGTTTCTATTTCCGAGCTTGACAATATCATCAAGGCTCTACTTAATGACAAGGCGGCAAGCTTGGACAACATAACCTATGAGCACATCAAAGTCAGTGGTGATATTACAAAGATGTACATTCTACAACTATTCAATCTCATACTAGAAACAGAAACTATTCAAAACAAATTCAAGGATGGGCTAATAATAACATTACATTAAGGTCATGGAAAGGACATGCTAAATCCAAACAATTATCGCGCAATATCACTGAAACCGGTTATATCAAAAATATTCAAAAAAATCATACAACGAAGACTTCAAGGTAAATTAAATCCTCTCCAGTACGGGTTTCAAAAGCTCAAAAGTTGCAAAATGGTATCGTTCCTGCTACAAGAAGCAGTAGACTATTGTTACGAACGTGGCAGTAAGCTGTTTTCGTGTTTTACCGATGCAGAGAAAGCATTCGATCGTGTGTGGATAAATGGGCTAACCTACAAGCTGTACCATTTCGGGCTCAAAGGTAAAGACATCCGAATTATTGCTGACATGAACAGACACATGCAGACCCGTGTCTACACTCAAGGATTACTATCTGCCTGGCTTCCAATACAACAAGGTACCAGGCAAGGTGCGACATTGTCTGCATTTTACTACACCGTCTATATAAATGAGCTGCTCACGCTTCTTCAAAATGAGAATGGTGGACTGAAAATAGGGGCAGCGTTAACGTGTGTGCACCAACGCAAGCAGACGACATCGTGCTACTGTCGTTATCCAAATACCAAATGGACAAGCTACTGCACATCTGTTACCAGTACAGTTGTAAGTGGAGGTATAAATACAACCCGAATAAATGTTCTATAGTAGTATTTGGTGAAAAGAAAGTGACTTACAGCCGCTCAAATAGAACATGGACATACGGAAATACACCAATTGCGGACGCGGAACAACATAAACACCTTGGTGTTGTGCAAAATAAATATTTGAAAACACCAGGCAATATAGACACTGTCCTACAATCAATGCGAAGTACATTCTTCTCTCTTCAAATTTCCGGTGTGCACGTCGCAGGCGTAAATCCCAGCACAGCCATGCAACTGTATGACGCGATCGTCCTTCCCCGAGCACTATACGCGTGCTAGCTATGGAACACGATAAGTGCCACGGACATGCACACACTCGGAGTTGTACATCGCATGTATATTAAAATCCCTCAAGGTTTTTCCAAACGAACACGCACTGATATGGCCCTCGGTATGGTAGGTGCTACAAGTACTGAATGATACATAGACTTGCAAAAGCTGATTTTCCTTGGAGCGTTATGCGGAACTGATCCGTCATACACGGTCGAACGTTTGCTCGTGTACAGACTCCACCTGTACTACATAAAGTGCATAGACACATACCAGATTTATTCCTGACGTCATTATAATACTCAAAAAGTATGAACTAGAGGACCATATAATATGGTTCGTGGACAGTGGTACGTTCCATTCCAAATATGCGTGGAAAAACATGTGCACATGTGCAGTGAAACGTCACGAAGAAGCCGCCTGGTTATCACGAATTACGGAACCTGAAAACACCGACTGTGCTCGTTTTCGTGATATACACACAACTCTAAAACCGTCTATTATATGGAAGGCGGCGAAGAATCACCCAAAGTCCCTGGCGGTCTGTTTTCATTCGGTTAGTATATATGTTACAGTTGTACAGGACGCTATATGTACAACATGCAATGCTGCGTGTGATGACGAACTGGAACACCGTATATTCCACTGTGAAAATAGTGCTATCCAAAACACTATTGAAACGTTTTGGATACATGTACTGAGACAGTTTGGTCCAAATCTGTATGACTATCTGAGAAATATGAGCAATAACAGCTTCATAACATGTGCACTCGGTGGACACACAGAGCGCATGCTGACTATGCTCACACTATCAGCGTATGAACAATTCATAATTTGCTGTGCCACACTCTTCAGCAAATTATTCTCTATATAAATGCAACAATATATATTTGTATAATCCCTGAAAGTTTCATGAGAACATATGACGTATCATATGAGTAATCCTTATGCTGGATGCCTCCACGATACGCTATAACTGCTATGTATCACGACGCAATATTGCACAAAAGTTGTGCCAAATGCCATCAGAGCCTATCATATTCAACGGGGGATATTACGACCACTGGTCAGCCTGCTCAAGTGTGCCGACTGACCTAGGATCACACTGACCGCTGAACCGTCTCAAACACGTTCGTCAAACATTAAGGCAAATGTGGTTGCATAATATATACAACTACACATGTACCACTATCTGGATGTTATGTATGACGCGCAGTATATATGGGCCATTGTCTGAGAAAATGTTTCTTATAGCATTTACAATAAGTGACAATACTTAAAGAAAGGGGTCCGACTGCACACTCACACAGTCTGATCAAATGCTAATCGCTTTGCTGGCGTGTGAGATAAATACATATACATTGACGAACATGACAGGCCCTGATCGGCCCGCGCAGATGTGAGGTCCGATCTGGGTCTGTGCTGGTCGCACATGTGTGTGTCGTAAGGACCATTCTCTCCGCTGGGGGCCCTTTTATGTATGTATATATGTAAATTTCTATACCAATGACGCAATGAAACGTGAAACACGACATGATAGTTCATAAATGCAACTGGAGTTATGTCCTTAAACAGTCGATTCGGATTAAATTCAAATTGTTATCGACACTACAAATGTCCCGCAACCATCAACCGATGTATACCTAATTTATTTTACATGTACATGTATATATTTCTATGCTTTTTTGTTTGTCTATCATGTTGATACTCTCCACATATGGAGGAAATAAAGCTATACTACTTCCTGAAAAAATAATATTTTCGACTGATTTTTACATCAAAAATAAACACAGAGAATAAATAATATTCTCCGTTAACATTTTAAGGAAACACGGTTATCGCCCCTGATATCAATGTGGAAATTTTACGTCTGATATAAAATGTATAATAATGTCAATCAAAATGTGGGCGAAAGGAAAATGAATGTTTATTTTGCCAGAAAATGTACCTTTAAAGTTCGTTTTCATCAATATTAGTAATACAAGGTCATTTATTATTGTTATTTTACATGAATATTAAGAATATTAAGAATATATCATATATATATATACTCTCATACTTACCGCGTTGTGTGGACATATGTGGGTATATCCCCTCGTTATGTGGACATGCCAAAGTTGCGTGGACATCAAAACTCAGGGGCCGGTTTGGCCAAAACCGGACTGTTGTGACTAGGGGCCGTTTTGACGAGGGGCCGTTTTGACTTGCTTCCGTAGCAATTACTTAGCTTGTTTATTCCGAAATCCACATATTTTATTACGATGAATGCAAGGCTAAATTTTACATGAATTGCGCATTAGCCGATACGCAGAATTAGCCGCAATGACAGTAACAAAATAAATTAATACACACTTTATTAGGTGAATAATCAATGTATGATTGATGATATCTTTAATATTGTTGCCGTTGCTCTCAATAATGTCACAGAGTGGCGGAAATATATTTTTTTGTATCGCAAAGATCCCAACAAATTACCATTACCGAAGTTAATATATGAAAATGAGAGATAATACTCAACGAAATAGCATAAGTGCAAAAATAATCAGGCAAACATACAGCGGTAAATGAATAAACTTATAATCCTTCCACAAAAAAAGTGAACAACATGGACAAAACCCCCTTCATGATTTTGACAGTTTAGTAAAATAATATCATCAATAAAAATAAACAGCAAATAAATGTTTTATTCACCCCGTGAATTAATGAAGGGGGTTTTGTCCACCCTATAAGAATCATGAAGGGGGTTATGTCCACCTTGTACAAATCCTGAAGGGGGTTTTGTCCACCCTGTCAACATCATGATGGGGGTTTTGTCCATGTTGTCATTTTCACACGAAGAGGGTTTTATCCAAGGGTATCTTATATTCAGGGTCTTCAGTAAGTAACTTATTGTAGGAAATCGTCTTGCAGCACATACATGTCCCCAATGCTCTGATCTGAGCTTAACCCGAATGTTATGTCTGTAACGCTGGACGACTTACGTTACAGACAGAAAATTCGGGTTAGTCGGAGCTATGAACATTTATTGCAATTTTTTGTCAATTCATTCTCGTACTGTTTCTGTGAAAATAAGCCAAATATACATTTGCTTTATATTGTGCAATATTTTACTTTTACACATGCTGTTAATCCCTTAATGACCTGTTTGCAACCATGCAACTATGCAACCAATCAGGGATCATGCATACCATGTATCCAGCCACAGCTACATACTTAGAAGACCAATCTATGTTTACATCAACCTAACCGCAATTTGACAAAACAAAGAATTTCTTCTGGAAAACATATGTACGTTTACTATGTCCAATCATTTTCTATTTATTTGAAATAGTAAAGAAGTTAAATTGTGTTCATTAACGTAATAATACCCATGTGAAAATTGAATATTAATATCTGCAATTTTAATTATGTTTATCTGTCAAAGAACCAAATATTAGACAATTGAGATATTGTATGAATTTTATTAACAAGACCCCAATTTCGAGGGAAGTGGCGCAATTGACATGAACAAAATAATCTAGTTACTTATTGCTGGTGCTATGCAATAAATGAGCTTTATTTTATGTATTTTCCCATTAATACATCATATCTAAACTCCGTATGTATATAAACAAACTATTTCAAAACGATTGGTTTCTTAAAAAAATACCATTGAAAACATATTTGTTTATGAGTTTATAATGAATAAAACATGTTTTCTTCTATCGTCAAAAATATGTTTAGAATGACAATGTAATCATTAATCGCATTATTAGAAGTGTAATTGTAATTTGTGACTGTGACTGGCTAAATGAGGCTGGTGGGCTGGTGACATCAGTGTAGTCCCAGATCATCCATCGCATTTATGCAGTCGGATCAGGACCGTCACTGATCGCCTTTAAGTCAATGAAACACACAGAATGCTTTAACATTTTGATCCTTATCAGAAGTTTGATTATCCACAAAAAAACATTTCTCAAATCAGAGCTGCATTTCATGTCTGAAAATCACCATACAACCAAACTATGCATTTCACACCCATCCCATATAATTGCAATACTCTAGCTGTCTGTTTTTATTAATTATATTTAGCTTTAGCCGATATTGAAGTCGAAAACATGCAATTAGCCACGTTTTGTCGTGTGAACACTAGTACAGCCACTGATTATTTAAAAGATTCATGATTGGAAGCTGACTGAATCGCTGACAGTGCTACACTGGTTGCATTGCACTTGAGCCCTATTTCTCCATATAACAGCAACAATACACAGCCGCATGACCAGGGTCACGTGCCAGCAGGTAAGTAAGTGATTAGCAGCATGTGTAAAAGTCCAATATTGCACATGCACATCATTTGGGACAGTTTGGATCAAATAGGAGAACATTGAAAATATGTTTAACTTTTATGTACGATATGTACAATGAAATAAATATATAAAGCAAATGTATATATGGCTTATGTTTACAGCAATAGTATCAGAATGAATTGACAAAAAAATACAATACATTAATTCATAGCTCAGACTAACCCGATGTTTCTGTCGGTAACGTAAGTCGCCCTGCGTTACAGTCATACAATTCGGGTTAAGCTCAGACCAGTGCACTGAGGACATGTATGTGCTGCAAGACTTTTCCCTACAACGAGTGAATAACGGAAGACCTTGAATATAAGTATACATCAGGCTGCTGAAACTGAGGGTTATAATTAGTACTTAATGTTTTGACCGATGTAGATACCGATAATGATGTGTAATATATTTGTCGATATAATGAAAACATGTATAAACAAATGTGTAGATCTTTAACACATTTGATGATGCGGATTTATTAAGAGTGTGACCCATACGGACCAGCATAGGGCATACACTGTTAGTGTTAGTTATTGTTCTGTATTATAAACATGTGTTGCATTAATGTATTTAAATTAATTTCCCTAGTATGAAGATGATGGATATTTCTTTCTAACTGGGCTATATTATGCTTATTTCACAGCCAAACTTTAAAAAAAAAAAACTTACCGGTACATGTATAGCAACAATGCCATTTTTTTTAGTAGTTGAAATGAAGGTCAGCTGGTAGCAGGGAGCAGTAACGATAGACCTTCTTGGAAACTTAAATTTTACTTTGAGCAATTGATTATTGTTAACTGCACTTTATTATAATTAATAAAAACTGTTCTCTGGAATAGAAAATTATTGTCTGGTTTTCTTTCACGTAACCAAGCCAGCGTCTTTGGCCATTTTGCAAAAAGCACTGTCCTCGTTTGATAGAAGTTTGCCCGGCTCATCTATTTCCAATATAAGTCCGTCCCCCAATACCATCACCCTGGAAGATAGAAACAGCAACTGAAGAAATGGGGTTTATTGGTTTTGCGACCAGTGTAGGTCCATATCAGCCTGTCCATCCACACATCTGATCAGGTTTTGCTTCGTATGCCATTCTCTATCAATGAAACACTCGTAATGATTCTAACAATGCAGATCGTTATCAGGCTACATGAATGTACTAGTTGATCAGAATGGACACTGGTGTCAAATCCTAGCAACCAGAATTGTCTGTCTGTAACGAGTTACAGACAGACAATTCGGGTTGCTAGGATTTGAACAATCTAACAATTGGGTTAACGTTCCATAAGCCCCATTTTCCAGTCGCAGCCGCAAGCATCACACAGATATGTCTGCTCGAAGGTTGGGAACCATGTGAATACAAGAACACAGTAACACTGATGGATGTACCCCTCAACACATTTTGAGTCATTTGACATTGACATAGGCTGCATACGTAATAGTAATAGTAATAATAGGTAGCCGAACACTTAAATGCAAATATAGAACAGACAAATGGACTAACTAACATACAAACAGACGGATGGTGACACTATAGGATGATACGGTCATTAAACTCCCCCAGCGGCCATACCTTATATACCGACCTGTGGTAGTCGATGATGGTGTGGTGCCTGTGCGCTATTGTGAGGATTGTACAGTCATTAAACTTCCCCCCAGCGGTCATTCCCTATATACCAACCTGTCGTAGTCGAGGATGGTGTTGTGTATGTGCGCTATTGTGAGGATGGTACAGTCGTTAAGCTCCCCCAGCGGCCTTACACTATATACTGACCTGTCGTAGTCGATAATGGTGTTCTGCATGTGCGCTATAGTCAGGATGGTACGGTCGTTAAACTTCCGCAGCGGTCATACCCTATATACCGACCTGTCGTAGTTGAGGATGGTGTTGTGCATGTGCGCTATAGTCAGGATGGTACGGTCGTTAAACTTCCGCAGCGGTCATACCCTATATACCGACCTGTCGTAATCAAGGATGGTGTTGTGCATGTGCGCTAAAGTCAGGATGGTACGGTCGTTAAACTTCCCCAGCGGTCATACCCTATATACTGACCTGTCGTAGTCGAGGATGGTGTGGTGCCTGTGCGCTATTGTGAGGATGGTACAGTCGTTAAGCTCCCCCAGCGGCCTTACCCTATATACTGACCTGTCGTAGTCGAGAATGGTGTTCAGCCTGTGAGCTATAGTCAGGATGGTGCAGTCTTTGAATTCGTTCCGGATGGTCGTCTGTATCAATTCGTCCGTCTCCAGGTCGACGGCGGCCGTCGCCTCATCCAGGATCAGGATCCTCGTTTTGTGGAGCAGGGTCCGTGCCAGGCACACCAGCTGTCGCTGCCCCATGCTGTAACCAGTGGACATAATTATAGACTACTTCAAATGTTCGTATGGTAGCCCACTTTTTTAAGTACCTGTTCCATCATTATGTTTAGTTTTCTGTAACAAGGCGATCGTCTGGGAGTGTCTCACCCATTGAACCAGGTGATTGCAATGAAGGCCCAATAGGAGGAAGTCCAAGGTTATTGATACGAAGGTCACGGTACCAAGGTGGACGTCATTACATGACACTGGGCGGATAGGTCAATGTCAATGTAAATGTCACCCGAATGACACTGTATGGATAGCTACCAGCGTGGGGAAGGTAATGATGAAGTTTGGTAATGATCCGACTAACGGATCAAGAGATATGTGAAATTTGGACAACATCTAAAATGTTCGTCCCAAATTGTAGACGACGACGCTGACGATGAGTACGACACCGCCGACGCCGGAATTGTGAGCTACATGTCTCACTTTCCACTATCCAAAAAGCCTGCCGAGATACAGTAGTTCGGTTCATTGTTTTTTTTATCTCCGACAGTTAAAGGGGGCAATATAGACGGGCAATGGAAAAAAATAGATGCAGTCAACGGAATCCACTTTACAAGTAATTAATACATAAATACATAACTTTCCTACATAGTAGATAATGACCGGGCTCTGTATTCGTGAAAAAAGTACTTTATATACGTGCTAATACAGTACATGTTCACCCCATGGAGAATCAGATATCTATTTTCAGTTCGCACACTTTCTGTGTACCCATATTTCAGCGAACTAGAACGCTTCTAATTTGCATAACAGAAGTAACCTAATGTTTGCTGATGTATATATATTTGTGGGTATGCGCGCATGGGCGCAGGTACACTTCAAGTGACAAAACTGCATACATTATAGTCCCGCGCGTAAAGTAAAATAAAACACTTTTGCCAAGAATCTGACGCGATATACGTGAAAGATGTTTTAATGCTTGATTTGAATCTAAATTTCAAACATTTATTCAATTTCTTAGATACATGTTAAGTTGTACGTTAGAGGATGTTCATGTGGCAAATAGTGCAGTATTTACTGAAGCATGTTCCTGGACCACAGCGGTTTAGTTGTTATGAAGGGTGATTTGCAAATCACAGTTAACCCTTTCACCCCTAAGTAACTGGAATGGATTTTGATATGTTAATTTTGCAACCAATCCAAACGTCACAAAATGGTTTTCAGACTAGTCCATTTATGAATAGGGGGTGTTTTTGTTATGAAAAATATGAAAATTACTTGCAAAAGTGCAGATCTCATCTGGATCTACACTATTTGTCAATACCACTATACAGGCCTGTGATGTTAAGAGGGTTAAATCTGAAGAATAAAACAAGAAAGAAATTATTTCGGATAAATAAATATTAAAGTGATGGTGGAAAGTGACAGACTTCAAAACGTTCAACGCTATATACCATAAAACAAAACAGTTGCAAACACTCTATATCCAAATGAGCCGGCTTGTAACATTAACAAGCCGTCTCATCAGGATATGCAGGGTTCGGCAGTATTTTTCATACTATAATAGTTCTAAATACCAAATAGTCAATGTCAGATAGTTATAGGTGAATGGGTTAATTGAATAAACAGAGCATATGACCTTCTACCACTATATAAATCAAATGAAAGTCGTGAAATTCGGTTTTGATAGACCATCACCAATGTTATCCGATGCCGTTTCCAATGCAAAGGTAGCAGTGACAGTGAGTGGCGGTTCAGTTACCTAAGATTATTCCCGCCCTCTCCACATTCGTAATCGAGGTGTCCCGGCATGTTCTGCACAGCTACCTTCAGGTGGGCACACTCGATTGCCTTCCACATAGACGCGTCGTCAAACCTACCGAACGGGTCCAGGTTTTCACGAAGGCTTCCAGTGAACAGGACGGGGTCCTTCGGTATGACAAGACATTGGGTATAACACACAAAACCAGTACGGCTATATATCTATCACAGGGGGGGGGGGGGGGGGGGGGGGGGGGGTGGGGGGGGGGGGGTGATCATAATACCCCCACATCGCGTTGACACATGCTACTTAATAACAGTAAGATTTTCATAGGTCGGAATCTAAATTTCATGGCCATGTATTTTACCTCTAAGTGCGACATATTGACATTGAACGTAGATACGTGGGTATTGAACGCGACACATCGCTTCATCATGACAAACATATTTTGAAAATTATTTGGAAATAAATTAATCGGTTTAGAATATATCGAGCGGAAACGAAATCTCATGCGCATGTTTTACCTTTTTCAGTGTGATATCGACCTTCTATATACGGATATTGAACGCGACACGTTTAAAATACATAAAACTCGCAATGTCCTACCTGTGGTAGAATTGTTAGTTTGGAGCGGAGATCGTGCAGTCCTATCTCGCCTATATCCTGCCCATCGATGTATATTCCCCCATCCGCTGCCTCTATCAGGCGGAAGAGTGACAAGGCCAGTGATGATTTGCCTGCTCCCGTTCTGCCAACTATACCAACCTGAATATGATCAGTAGTATGCAAATGCATTTACACCTTCCATAAATTCCTAATGGAAACGTCAGGTTCAACGTATTGCGTTTATATTATATCCCATACATTACGTTATTAGCTCAATGAAACGTCGCGCGATGTTGTTGATTGGCCAAAATTTGTTTGATGTCCCTGTTCATAAAAACATGGGCGCTTGTGTTTTTAGTAGGTCTGTTTAAACTTTGCGGGGAGTAAAACCGAACTTTCTTTCGGACTCCATGGACTTTAAAAATACAAAATATACTTTAGTATTACAGTACATGCAATAGCCCATGACCATCAATAAATGGCTCTGAGGTTAACTTCGTAAGACTAAAATGTTCGTAAGTGCAACGTTGTGATAGCCCGTAAATTTCACATTAACAATGTTTTCTTGTAAACAATCATTGGATTTACATTTATTGAGCATATGCTGCATAGCATATGTAGCCTATGCTCAATATATGTAAATCCATCAATAAAAGTTCCAGACGACCGTAAATTTGCACTTACGAACATTTTAGTCGTACGAAGTTTAGTTAAACGGGCCCCAGGATCTGCTTGAGTAATTACGGACGTATTGGCATGAAAGGGTTCAATATTAATAAGCGCGGAATGCCTAGTAACTGAATGGTTAGTTAGACATACTTCCCCCTTGTATAACATACACACCTTCTCGCCTGGTTTGATGTTGCAGTCGATGCCCCGCAGCACTAGATCCAGGCCTGGTCGGTACCGTGTTTTGTAAGTCCTGAAGTCCACCGAGCCAGCAGTCGGCCAGCCTGCATCGGGGTAGTGATCGTCAATGCGCCACGGTGCCTTAGTGGAAAAGTATCATTTTGAAAATAGAAATAATATGTTTATAAAATGGGATTGTGACTGCAGACATTTGGCTTATGGGATTGGTGACCAGTGCAACTCATGATCAAATTCATGTATCCTGATAACATTCTATATATGAAGTATGACGGGTGTTTCATTGACGGGATGGCGAACAGTGCAGATCCTGAATAGACTGTGCGAATGCATCAACATTGCTAAGTATATAACCAAGTGTATTGTGGGGGAATAATTATTTATTTGTAATGAAATACAATATTTCATATAAAGCAAATGCCTGCTTCGTGGATTAAACGTATGCAGCATTCATAGCTGTATTTAATTCATTCTCACTGTCATTGATTTGATTATAAAATATTGTATTTCATTAAATTAAACACATATTTATTAATTCATGTATAAATCGAACTGTGCTCCCTATAAGTACACTTAGCGAGATAAGTATACTTAGTGATTTTGATGAAATTAGCTGCAGCACTAGGAAACCTCGCACCATTTCGTCGCAAATAATGACTCGGACTTGAATGCTAGGTTTCCATTGTTTGTATTTACATTGCGTCTATGGTAATACCAGAATGCCTCGTTCATCAGGTTTTAAGTTTACTGGTTCCAACTCACAGGGTGCCGGGTACAAAAAACTAAGCAATAAACCGGAAACCTGTAACTCTGCACCAGCTCTAGTCATACCAATTACAGGGCGCAATTAAGCACGGAACCAACACATCATGTACATTGACCGACAACAATTAGCAGATATATGCATTCAGTCCGTTACGATTTAGTTTCAGTTTCAGTTTGGAGGGATTACCAGTAATGTTTTAGAAATAAATGTAAACTGTTAATTTGTGACTGTGACTTGTAATTTGCGCATTCGCGCAGTCTGATCAGGGTCTGCACTGGTCGCCATTCAGTCAGCAAGGCCGTAACCAGAGGTAAATACCACACAGGCGAACCAAGTCCCGACATGGGGGTCAGGGAGCATTCCCCCCGCCACCACCCCAGGGATTTGTTTAATAAAACAAATAATTGGCAAAATGGCCGCCTCCTCTGCCTCATCATGGTTATGGTACTGGTCAGGGAAACAGCAGTCGTGCTTCTAATAGTGTATGTTCTTATCATTCCTCAAGACTGAGCTGTAAGACCCAGGGCGAGACTGGCCATATATCCCATACATTTGCGCAGTCTGATCAGATCAGACTCTGCTCTGGTCACCATTCACTCGGTGAAACATCAGTCCTGTTTCTAACAAAGTATGTTCTTATCATTCCTCAAGACTGACATGGAAGACCCAAAGCAAGACTGGCCATATATCCCATAAGCCCTATTTTTGCACACATAAAACATAACTGTGTTTTAATCTTGGGTTTCACTGTAACTTATCTTAGATTGTAAATTGTCTGAGACACCACGGCAACGTAACGGACGTCTCATTTACAGAGATTTCATCATACTATTAAAACTCGATTACATTTGTTTCAAAATAACATGCATGTTATTCTTTTCATTTTTTTTATTTGAAAAGGTTGCGTTAAATTTTGTGAATTTTAAAATGGGGGCTAAAATAGATTTTGTAAACGAATTACAAAATGTATTTTTTTCCTTCGAGAAGTAATTTCCAAGTTATATCGCCATGGTTTGGTTTAATTGTCGTATACATTTTTCTCCTCATCCTCACCTCTTTTGGCTCATGTTAAATTTTAGTAGGTTGACTTGATTTGGTTTATTGGTATTTACTGGCCTATCAACAGCTAAGGTCATTTAATGCCGGGCCAACAGGTTCGATCCCGCATTTAACCAGCTGCATTGGGTGGAAAGGGATCCGAACATCAGTACGGAATATTTACATCAAAATAAATATATATTAATCACTGAAATTCGAACAGTGGAAAACTGTACGACTAGTTCGATGTACAAGACTAAAGTTTATGGACGGACAGATGGCGCCACAACATAATATGTCCTGTTTTTCAAACGGGCCTACAAAACGGAGTACAAAAGAGCTCATCTGAACTCTAACCACACACAACACAGATCCAGCTCCCTGGTTTGAAGGTCAATCTCACAGCAGAGGTTATTTGACCTTGAACTTGGACAAGGGCAGCACGTCTGGGTGGGGAATGAAAATATGAATGATGGGTAATATGCACATAACGTTTGCAGCAAATCGTTCATAAAGTAAAGAAGTTATAGGAGAACGGAGGAACGTGCACACACCTACTGGACTGAAACTTCAAAGGTATTTGACCTCGACCTTGGGCATTAGGAGAGCATGTGTGGGGTAGGGAATGTAAATATGGCTGTTAATACAATGTAAACATGCACATGAAGTTTCAAGCCAATTTGTTACACAATAAAGCTGTTATAGGATAATGAAGAAACGCGCCTTCATCTACGACCCAACTTAAACAAGAGTTGTCAGAAGACAACGAAGCTCGCCTGTTGGCAGCCTTCATTCAAACTTGTTACAGTTGTATAAAAAAACATGAATATTATATAACTTGACCTTGGGATAAGGGGTGTGCGGTGGACCTTGACATTGAGCTCAGCGGTGGAAGGTGGATCGTGGATTTGATATAGCATGATATAGCATATTAAGATGAATGCATGTATGAAATATCTATGCGCTCCCTAAAATGAGAAGGAAAACAAAATTTAACCCAGCGTTAAGTTTATGAACACACTAAGTTGGTGATTTTCTACAGCATGATAGCTATTCACATGAGGAATGCATGTATAAATGTGCTAAGTTTGTGACCTTGGCCTTGGCAAAAGGGGTGGTGGGTGGGTCATGGATTTGCTGTAGCACAATAGAGTATTATCAGATGAATTCATGTATGAAATATGAAGGTGTTCCCTGTAAAGAAACAGAAGTTATACTAGAAATGTGGCCTGTCGGCACACGAATGCCCCCGCTGGCAGCCAAAGAAAACGAGGCATATTTGATTATAAGCCATTTACCCGAGCGTTAAGGTTTTAAACGCACCTTGACCCTGGGCTTAGTGGGGGCGGGACGAATGTGGATTTGTCACAGGGCGGTAGAGGAGCATTGTAGCAATGCGTGTGTGAAATGTGAAGCAGATCTGAGCAAGGAAACACAAATGATAAGCCATTTAACTGAATGTTAAGGTTTAAAACGCACCAAGTCTGTGACCTTGACCCTGTGCTTAGCGGGGGCAGGACGAATGTGGATTTGTCACAGGGCGGTAGAGGACCATTGGAACAATGCGTGTGTGAAAGTTAGTGTAGGATTGAGAAACGCGCACGTAGATTTGTCCCAAAGTGGCAAGTAAACAATTAAAGTGGAAAAGGTGAAGGTCAAAGGTGAAGGTCGAAGTAATGGGTGGTGGAGTGTGTAAGGCATGTTCATATGTATCATGTGTATACATATTTAAGCGATTGGCAAAAGTATTGAGAAGTTATTGTAGGATTGAGAAACGTGCACGTAGATTTGTCCCAAAGTGCTAAGTAAACATTTAAAGTAGAAAAGGTGAAGGTCAAAGGTCAAAGGTCAAGGTCGAAGTACTTGGGAGGTGGAGTGTGTAGGGCATGTTCATATGTATCATGTGCATAAATATTTAAGCGATTGGCAAAAGTATTGAGAAGTTATTGTAGGATTGAGAAAGTGAACGTAGATTTGTCCCAAAGTGCTAAGTAAACATTTAAAGTAGAAAAGGTGAAGGTCAAAGGTCAAGGTCGAAGTACTGGGTGGTGGAGTGTGTAGGGCAGGTTCTTATATGTATGTGTGTAATATATTTAAGCGACCGGCAAACGTATTGAGAAGTTAGTGTGGATTGAGAAACGTGCACGTAGATTTGTCCCAAAGTGCCAAGCAAACATTTAAAGTGGAAAAGGTGAAGGCCAAAGGTCAAGGTCGAAGTACTGGGGGGTGGAGTGTTTAAGGCATGTTCATATGTATCACGTATATAAATATTGACATAATATGTGAAGCCATGTAGAAGTTACTAAATAATATGGTAATATCGGGACGTACGGACGGACGGGACGGACGGACGGACGAACGGGACGGACGTACGGACGGACGCCGGTAACACTATATGCCCCCGTACCTTTCGGTAGCGGGGGCATAAAAAAGACATTTACTCCAACGTTAAGTTTATGATGTTGATCTTGGGGAAAGGGGTGGGGTGGGTCATGGATTTGCTGTAGCACAATAGAGGATCATCGGATGAATGCATGTATGAAATATCAAAGCGTTCAAAGTGTAAAGAAACAGACGTTACACAACATTTACCCCAATGTAAAGTTTATGAACATGCTAAGTTTGTGACCTTGACCTTGGGGTAAGGGTTGGGTGATGGGTTGTGGATTTGCTACAGCATTATAGAGGGTCATCTGAGGAATGTATGTATGAAATATCAAGGCATTCCATCAAAGGAAACAGTTGTTATCAGACATTTACCCCAACGTTAAGTTTATGAATGTGTCAATTTTGTGACCTTGACATTGGGGTAAGGGGTGGGCGGTGGGTCATGGAATTGCTATAGCACGATAGAGTAACATCAGATGAATGCGTGTATGAAATATCAAGGCGTTCCATGAAAGGAAACAGATGTTATAAGACATTTACCCCAACGTTAAGTTTATGAATGTGCTAAGTTTGTGACAGTGACCTTGGGGAAAGGGGTGGGGATTGGTCATGGATTTGCTATAGCATGATAGAGTATCATCAGATGAATGCATGTATGAAATATCAAGGTGTTCAAAGTGTAAAGAAACAGAAGTTACAAAACATTTACCCCAACTTAAGTTTAGTTTATGAACATGCTATGTGTGTGACCTTGACTTTTGGGTAAGGGTTGGGTGGTGGGTTGTGGATTTGCTACAACATGATAGAGGGTCATCTGAGGAATGTATGAAATAGCAAGGCGTTCCATGAAAGGAAACAGACATTTACCCCAACGTTAAGTTTATGAATGTACTAAGTTTGTGACATTGACCTTGGGGTAAGGGATGGGCGGTGGGTCATGGATTTGCTATAGCATGATAGAGTATCATCAGGTGAATGCATATTTGAAATATCAAGGCGTTCCATGAAAGGAAACAGATGTTATAATACATTTACCCCAACATTAAGTTTATGAATGTGCTAAGATTGTGACCTTGACCTTGGGGAAAGGGGTGGGCGGTGAGCAATGAATTTGCTATAGCACGATAGAGTATCAGCAGATGAATGCATGTATGCAATATGAAGGCGTTCCCTGTAAATAAACAGAAGTTACACAACATTTACCCCAACGTTAAGTTTATGAACATGCTAAGAGGTGACCTTGACCTTGGGGTAACGATTGGTGTGTGGTGGGTCATGGATTTGCTATAGCACGATAGAGTATCATCAGATGAATGCATGCATGAAATATCAACGCGTTCCATGAAAGGAAACAGATGTTATAAGACATTTACAACAACGTTAAGATTATAAATGTGCTAAGTTTGTGACCTTGACATTGCGGTAAGGGCTGGGTGGTGGGTCATGGATTTGCTACATTATGATAGAGGGTCATCTGAGGAATGCATGTATGAAACAACAAGGTGTTCCATGAAAGGAAACAGAAGTTATCAGACATTTACCCAACGTTAAGCTTATGAATGTGCCAAGTTTGTGACCTTGACCTTGGGGTAAGGGTTGGGTGGTGGGTCATGGATTTGCTACAGCATGATAGAGATTTACCCCAATGTTAAGTTTATGAATGTGCTAAGTTTGTGACCTTGACCTTGAGGTAAGGGATGGCCGCTGGGTCATGGATTTGCTATAGCATGATAGATTATCATCAGATGAATGCATGTATGAAATATCAACTTGAAGGCGTTCCGTGAAAGGAAACAGATGTTACTAGAAATGTGGCCTGTCGGCACACGAATGCCCCTGCTGGCAGCCAAAGAAAACGAGGCATATTTGATTATAAGCCATTTACCTGAGCGTTAAGGTTTTGAAAGCACCAAGTCTGTGACCTTGACCCTGTGCTTAGCGGGGGCAGGACGAATGTGGATTTGTAGAGGACCATTGGAGCAATGCGTGTGTGAAATGTGAAGCAGATCCGAGCAAGGAAACAGAAATTATAAGCCATTTAACCAGCGTTAAGGTTTCGAACGCACAAAGTCTGTGACCTTGACCCTGGGCTTAGTGGGGGCGGGACAAATGTGGATTTGTCACATGGCGGTAGAGGACCATTGGAGCAATGCGTGTCTGAAATGTGAAGCAGATCCGAGCAAGGAAAGAGAAATTATAAGCCATTTAACCAGCGTTAAGGTTTCGAAAGCACCAAGTCTGTGACGTTGACCCTGGGCTTAGCGGGGGCGGGACGAATGTGGATTTGTCACATGGCGGTAGAGGACCATTGGAGCAATGCGTGTGTGAAATGTGAAGCAGATCCGAGCAAGGAAACAGAAATTATAAGCCATTTAACAAGCGTTAAGGTTTCGAAAGCACCAAGTCTGTGACCTTGACCCTGGGCTTAGCGGGGGCGGGACGAATGTGGATTTGTCACATGGCGGTAGAGGACCATTGGAGCAATGCGTGTGTGAAATGTGAAGCAGATCCGAGCAAGGAAACACAAATTATAAGCCATTTACCCAGCGTTAAGGTTTTGAACGCACAAAGTATGTGACCTTGACCCTGGGCTTAGCGGGGGCGGGGCACCAATGTGGATTTGTCACAGGGTGGTAGAGGACCATTGGAGCAATGCGTGTGTGAAATGTGAAGCAGATCCGAGCAAGGAAACACAAATTATAAGCCATTTACCCAGCGTTAAGGTTTCGAACGCACCAAGTCTGTGACCTTGACCCTGGGCTTGGCAGGGGTGGCACGAATGTGGACTTGTCACAGGGTGGCAGAGGACCATTTGAGCAATGCGTGTGTGAAATGTGAAGCAGATCCGAGCAAGGAAACATAAATTATAAGGCATTTACCCAGCGTTAAGGTTTCGAACGCAACAAGTCTGTGACCTTGACCCTGGGCTTAATGGGGGCAGCACGAATGTGGATTTGTCACAGGGTGGCAGAGGACCATTGGAGCAATGCGTGTGTGAAATGTGAAGCAGATCCAAGCAAGGAAACAGAAATTATAAGGCATTTACCCAGCGTTAAGGTTTCGAACGCACCAGGTCTGTGACCTTGACCCTGGGCTTAGCCATTTACCCGAGCGTTAAGGTTTCGTACGTACGTACGGACGTACGTTACGTACGTACGTTATGTACGCCGGTAACACTATATGCCCACCTCACCATTCGGTGGCGGGGGCATAATAAAACATTTACCCCAACGTTAAGTTTATGAATGTGCCAGTTTGTGACCTTGACCTTGGGGTAAAGGCTGGGTGGTGGGTCATGGATTTGCTATAGCATGTTAGAGGGTCATCTGAGGAATGCATGTATGAAATAACAAGGTGTTCCATGAAAGGAAACAGAAGTTATAAGACATTTACCCAACGTTAAGTTTATGAATGTGACAAGTTTGTGACCTTGACGTTGGGGTAAGGGCTGGGTGGTGGGTCATGGATTTGCTACAGCATGATAGAGGGTCGTCTGAGGAATGCATGTATGAAATAACAAGGTATTCCATGAAAGGAAACAGAAGTTATAATATTAAGTTTATGAATGTGCCAAGTTTGTGACCTTGACTTTGGGGTAAGGGCTGGGTGGTGGGTCATGGATTTGCTACATTATTATAGAGGGTCATCTGAGGAATGCATGTATGAAATAACAAGGTGTTCCATGAAAGGAAACAGAAGTTATAAGACATTTACCCCAACGTTAAGTTTATGAATGTGCCAGGCGAGCTAAAAAATGATTTGCCCTTGGGCATGGGGAAAACATGGGTGTGGTGGGGAACCAAACTATGGATGATGACAGTAAACATGCACAGTAAAGAAGTTATTAGATAATGGAGAAACGTGTACGCATCTACTGGACGCAAATGTCTAGCAATTCTACCATGACCTTGGGCATGGGTGGGGCGGGGAATGAACATATGGATAATAGACATGCACATGAAGTTTCAAGCCAATCAGTCATACGGTAACAAAGTCATAGCAGAATGGAAAATGTGATGGATATCCCATTTTCGCTACGCAATGGGATATAACTTTAAACACAGGCACAATGGCGTCAATGTAACCACTACTACAAGCTCTCTGCAAGCAGGCTTGAACATTAACGGTGTGTTTGACATACTGGGCCTGAATTAAAGATTATAAACTTTTCTGAGCACATAAGCCTTAATGCATGACGAATCAAAACGCCGTCTACATATAATCTTACTGTTGGACACACCTAAAATCAAATTCAGTCAACCAATCAACATGCTTCCTCGTGTTTATTCTGAGTTTATTTTGACTTGCTCAGCCAGTTTTATAAATCATGATTGAAATAATAATTGACTAATAACAATGAAAATGGCATACATCAGTTTATTTCATGTATTGATTCATACTGTGGACACATTACACAATTATTTGACATTTCATCTAAATGATGTAAAATTATTCGACTGTACACGTACATGCATCACTTAACCGAATACATTTGCAATTCTAAGCTTATTATAATATATGTTTGTTGTGGAAAGTACTTTTCCATAAACTGAAACCTTAATGCACTGAATCCACCCAGATCAAAACGTAGATTCACTTAAATCCACTCTTCTGTTTTAACCCTGCTAAAATGCAAAATTATGTGACAACATGCACCACCACCATGTTTACATCAGTTACATGAGCAACATACTAAAGACATTTTTGAATTACAAATATTCATGAAAATGATGTCAACAAGCCTGTAAAATGTTTGTATTTTTCACTGGAGAAATGGGGGCTTATGGTATTTGTGGCCAGTACCTCATGATCTTCTAGCACACTCCAGCAGCTTGTTTAGGATTTATACTGTTTATTTGGAGCATGGTGGGTGTTTTGCTGACTAAATGGCGAACAGCACATGTATCCTTGATCAGACAAATGTGCATGCTGGTATGTACCGACACTGAACACAAATGTCCAAAGCTCCATTTCTCCAACCATATTCACTTTGAACTGTCAACGGCACTCAATGATATGCTGCTGATAGGAGGGGTTCCAATGTGTCTGCTTTTGTACATCATCACGACAACTAAGACTTAATGTGGCCGTGGGTGGCTTGGTGTGCGAACATATTTTGTTTTCTCGAACTGCCGCAGTGGAATTTTTTTTCTCTCTATTTTTGTTTTTTAATAGTTGTCTTTCCTTTTTTTTGTTAAAATTGTTTAATGCATGTATATTTACATATTGTCATCTATAATACATCTACCGGGTATCGCAGGAAGCAGAAACTATGAGCATAAAGCAAGAATAAAATCTCAATGTTATGCTAATGGCAGTACTAATTATGTTTGTTATGTCCTGGTTCTTGCAGCCTGTGATACCAAGTTACATGTCAGGGAGAGGATTTATATAAGCTTGCATTCAATCCAATCCCATTTGTATAATTCTGTATTTACTATGATTGGTGCATTACTTGTAAATAATATACAAATAAAATATGTTTAAACTAATGATATGCAGTGACCTTTTTCGCTATACTGAGTGAAATTTATTTGCAGTACATCAATCAAGAGACAAACTACATACTGAATAGCTGCAGTGACTTCAAAATGTCATATACATAGAGAAACACACCAGCATTTGGGAGCATTCTCAATTCAACACTAACAATGGGGTTAGACTTGGTGCATCTTTTAATCAGTCACAATAATATGTAATGACAGGAACAACATGTATAAGGAATATATATGCACCTGGACTTTTAAATTCATCAGACAAAAATCAATCAAATTTTGATCTGGACATTTTGACCGTTTCATTCCATTGGTAATTGGTATCACATTATTTTGAAATTTTACGTCCGGCTAAGGCTCGCATGAAATTAAATTACTGAATATTATCCCCACCTGCCCCTTTCAAAATAATGTCAGATTAATCTTTTATTTATTTTATTTGAGGAAAAATAATTAATTTTCTTTTTTTACAACACTTAAAAACAAGAAAATGTGGCCTGTCGGCACACGAATGCCCCCGGTGGCAGATTGGCAGAAACTGTAGCAAAGTTAATTTACCAAATGTGATAAGTATTCATAAACACACGTGTGAAGGTCAAAATGTGAAGATCATATTCAGGGCAGCATAGATGTGTGACATTTGTGCACAGGTCTTACAAGTGTAAACTCCGGTAAAATAAATAATGTGTGAAAAAGTTCAAAGTTGTGAAGGTCAGGGTCATATTAAGGACAGCATGGATGCGTGGCATTTGTCCACAAGTGTGATATATTGAAATATTATAGTGATCCATCAAGGGATAAAGAGGTTATGACATAATTGAGAAACTCCTGCGAACTTGTTAAAGGTACATGCCCACTCAGTAGGCACAAAATGTTACTTACATAAGAGACATCATACGACACATTTTCTGGCAAAATAAACAATCATTCACCGTTGTTCCACGTATTGATTGGCATTATTATACATTTTATAGTAGCCGTAAATTTACACACTGATATCAGGGGCGATAACCGTGTTTCCTTAAAATGCTAACAGATATTACTATTTATTCTCTGTATTTATTTTTTGATGTGCAATGATCATACTTGATAATCTGTCGAAAATATAATTTTTTCAGGTGACACATTTAATTAGTATAAATAATTAAAAAATATCATGCCTCATTTGCATATGAAAATAGTCTGATACCACCGCGCGTCACTATCAATAAAATAAATATTACTAATTGATTATATCTGTATAGCGGGCACTTGTAATTTTTAGAACTGGTGGAATAGTGACACAATTATACACTTATTTAATTCCTATAAAGAACAGTTTGTGCCTACTGCATGGGCATGTACCTTTAATGTGTGAAAAAGTTCAAAGTTGTCAAGGTCACATTAAGGGCATCATGGATGTATGGCATTTGTCCGCAAGTATGCTGTATTGAAATATTTAAGTAATTCTTCAAGGAATATAGAAGTTATGATGAAACTATACTTCATTCACTGTTGTCACTTGTTGCTGTTCAGAATGGTGGTGGCATTGCTAAATCATGGATGGCAAAATCACTGTCTTGTAACCAGAATATATATGCAGTCAAAACAACTTCATAGTCACTGTGTATATATACTGTGTATTATCAGTTTCTTCAATACACAGCAAGGAATTCATCTATGGTGCTAGGCTCAATAACTTCAACTTTAACAATTTGACACGTACATTTTGACCATGTAAATGACTGGCAATATGTTTGATGAATCCCAGTCTTATTTAGTTCATTGCCTATTTCGGCTATGATGATGTCTTGCTTCAGATGTTGGTTGTGGTACAAGTGGGAAAGTTCTTCGGCTGGAACGAATTGCTGCTAAACTTCCAATAACCAGAGTTGCCTTCATCGAGCTCTCCTGTAATAATAACAGAGTATTTGCTATAGAAGAGAAATACCATCAGACTGCAGTCACAAGTGTTTCCAAAATGTTTCAGAACTGTTTTCCTAGGCATTGTGAATGGGCTGGAGCCCTTTAGTTTTGAGAAGAAGAAAAAACGTATGATATGCGACAAATTTGGGGGAAATGTGAACATGATTCCACATGGGCATAGATATGTAATAGTTATAGTTCACATATTGAATTTTTAATAAATTAATTTCGAGCGAATATATTCGAACTATAACTTACTTATTGTTTACCCAGCCCACTGCGAAGTGAAGCCCCTAAACATGATTTCGAATCACTATATACTAGTATGTGATTGGCGGTGCAACACAAAGTGAGCATGTGTGTGGGCAGTAATATGCTTTGCGTATTGTGAACTGATGACAAGGCATAAAATCAGTTCTAAATATAGCGCTGAACATTTAATGATTAATATAATACATTTTGGCGAAAACGTCGCAATATGCGATTAATTGAGACGAAATGCCATTCTTTCATTGGTCGAGAAACTAGGGTAAACAATAAATACATATAATGATTTTTTATCAAATGAGCACAAACAAAACAAGAAAATGTGGTCTGTCGGCACGAATGCCCCCGATGTCAGATTGGATAAGTCTGGCAAACTTCTTAACCGAAATAGAAGTGTTTAAGCAGGGTTGTGAAGGTCAAAAGGTCAAGGTCAGATTCAGGCCAGCATGGAGTGTTGATGTTTGTTTGTTTATTAGCATTTAACGTCCTATCAACAGGTAAGGTCATGTAAGGCTGGGCAAACGGGTTCAATCCCGTTGTAACCTGCTGCATTGGGGGAAAATCCCAAAATCAGAACAGAATATTTGCATTGAGAAAAAACACATTCAGCCCTGAAATTAGAATAATCTGATCTGGTGCCAAAGACGTATCTGATGGCCAAACCAGGTCTGCAGTCAGAATTCCGATCGTTGAATTACCCGTTGCGTGCTCCCAACCAACCACGCATGGAGTGTTGAATTTGTGCACAAGTATGATGTAGGTAATGAAATATTAAAATAATCCTATAAGAGTTACATGTATAACAGCATTGAGAAACTCTGGCAAACGTTTAATATTAACAACTACAAAATCTGCCATAGAACACGGATGCCCCATATATTGCGTTGATAATACAACAATTCCGCCACGGAAGCAGTATCGCGCCTGCCGAGGCATTTGACCGTGAACATTACAAGTAAATAAATGACCTTGACCTTGATAATTTGGATGTGGGGGTGTGCGTAATGAAGCATCATCCCTAGACAAAACATTGATGTGAAATATTATCAAAGTCTGGCAAGGGGTTAAAGAGATATTGTGAAAAAACAATAACTTTAACGCATTTCTGTTACAAAACCGGTGAACATTAAAAGTAAATAAATGACATTGACCTTGATCATTTGGATGTGGGGGTGTGAGGGTGTGGGGGTGTGCGTACTGAAGCATTATCCCTAGACAAACATTGATGTGAAATATTATCAAAGTCTGGCAAGGGGTTAAAGAGATATTATGAAAAAACAATAACTTTAATGCATTTCTGTTACAAAACCGGTGAACATTACAAGTAAATAAATGACCTTGACCTTCAGACTTTGGATGTGGGGGAGTGCATAATGAAGCATCATCCCTAGACAAACATTGATATGAAATATTATCAAAGTCTGGCAAGGGGTTAAAGAGATATTGTGAAAAAACAATAACTTTAACTTATTTCTGTTACAAAACCGGAGAACATTACAAGTAAATAAATGACCTTGACCTTCAGACTTTGGATGTGGGGGAGTGCATAATGAAGCATCATCCCTAGACAAACATTGATATGAAATATTATCAAAGTCTGGCAAGGGGTTAAAGAGATATTGTGAAAAAACAATAACTTTAACGCATTTCTGTTACACAACCGGTGAACATTGCAAGGAAATAAATGACTTTGACCTTCAAAATTTGGATGTAGGGGTGTGCGTAATGAAGCATCATTCCTAGACAAACATTGATGTGAAATATTATCAAAGTCTGGCAAGGGGTTAAAGAGATATTGTGAAAAAACAATAACATTAACGCATTTCTGTTACAAAACCGGTGAACATTACAAGGAAATAAATGACCTTGACCTTCAGACTTTAGACGTGGGGTGTGCGTAATGAAGCATCATCCATAGAAAAACATTGATGTGAAATATTATCAATGTTTGGCAAGGGGTTAAAGAGATATTGTGAAAAAACAATAACTTTAACGCATTTCTGTTACAAAACCGGTGAACATTACAAGGAAATAAACGACCTTGACCTTGATAATTTGGATGTGGGGGTGTGCGTAATGAAGCATAATCCATAGAAAAACATTGATGTGAAATATTATCATTGTCTGGCAAGGGGTTAAAGAGATATTGTGAAAAAACAATAACTTTAACGCATTTCTGTTACAAAACCGGTGAACATTACAAGGAAATAAATGACCTTGACCTTGATAATTTGGATGTGGGGGTGTGCGTAATGAAGCATCATCCATAGAAAAACATTGATGTGAAATATTATCAATGTCTGGCAAGGGGTTAAAGAGATATTGTGAAAAAAAAATAACTTTAACGCATTTCTGTTACAAAACCGGTGAACATTACAAGGAAATAAATGACCTTGACCTTGATAATTTGGATGTGGGGGTGTGCGTAGTGAAGCATCATCCCTAGACAAGCATTGATATGAAATATTATCACTGTCTGGCAAGGGGTTAAAGAGATATTGTGAAAAAACAATAACTTTGACGCATTTCTGTTACACAAGCGGTGAACATTACAAGGAAATAAATGACTTTGACCTTCAAAATTTGGATGTAGGGGTGTGCGTAATGAAGCACCATTCCTAGACAAACATTGATGTGAAATATTATCAAAGTCTGGCAACAGGTTAAAGAGATATTGTGAAAAAACAATAACTTTAACGTATTTCTGTTACAAAACCGGTGAACATTACAAGTAAATAAATGACCTTGACCTTGATAATTTGGATGTGGGGGTGTGTGTAATGAAGCATCATCCCTAGACAAACATTGATGTGAAATATTATCAATGTCTGGCAAGGGGTTAAAGAGATATTGTAAAAAAACAATAACTTTAACGCATTTGCCTTACAAAAAATCCGGACGACTCGGACGACGCGGACGATGACGGAAAATACGACGACTATAGTCGCGACTCTGCTAAAGCAGGCGTGACAAAAACGAGGCTAGTGTGAAATTCTATTATTACGGTTTCAAAAGTTACAAGGCAAAATTCTAAGTCGAAAAGGGGGAGATAATGCATCATAATGAAGCGAAATACCAAGTTTCAAGTCTGTAGCTAGTTCAGTTTCAAGATACATGTACATGCCCGTTCAGTAGGCACAACATGTTATTTATATCACAGAAATCATCGGATAAATTTTATGGAAAATATACATTCATTCATAACTATCTCACAAATTGATTGGCAATATTATACATTTTATATCAGATGTAAATTTTCACACTGATATCAAGGGCGATAACCGTGTGTTTATTCTCTGTATTTACTTTTTTGATGTGCAATGATCATACTTTATAATATGTGGAAAATATGATTTTTTCAGGCGACGCATTTACATAGTATATTAACTGGTAGAATAGTGACACACTTATTTAATTCCTATAAAGAACATTGTGTGCCTACTGAGTGAGCATGTACATATACCTTTCAAACATTTACGAGTTACAATGCAAAATTGGGAAATTTTAAGTCGAAAAAGTGGGAGATAATCCATGACCTGGGGGCCGAAGCAAAAATTGAAATAAGCTTTGCACATCTACTCATTATAAAGAAGCTACATACCAAGTTTCAGGTCTGTAGCTAGTACGTTTAAAAGTTTTACGAGTTACAATGCAAAATTGGGAAATTCGAAGTTAAAACAGTGGGAGATAATCCATGACCCGGGGGTCGAATCAAAAATTGAAATAAGCTTTGCACATCTACTCATCATCAGGAAACTGCATACCAAGTTTCAGGTCTGTAGCTATTACGATTTAAAAGTTTTACGAGTTACAATGCAAACTTGCCAAATTATAAGTCAGAAAGGTGGAGATAATGCATGAGACGGGGGTCGACTAAAAAATAGAAGTAAACTTTTGTACATCTCTTCATCATAAGGAAGCTACATACCAAGTTTCAGGTCTGTAGCTAGTACGGTTTAAAAGTTTTACGAGTTACAATGCAAAATTGGAAAATTCTAAGTAATAAAGTGGGAGATAATCCATGACCTGGGGGTCGAATCAAAACTCGACTCATCATAAGGAAGCTACATGTACATACTAAGTTTAAAGTGTGTAGCTAGTATGGTTTAAATGTTTTACGAGCTACAAGGTAGGTGACGGACGGATGGAAGGATGGAACGGACAAGGGTAGCACTTAATTCCCATAAAAAGCTCTGACACACAGATATTTTTCTGACACGGTGGAATTATGTTTTCTGGCCTAAATTCACACAACAGATATTTTATTTTCGAGCATACTAACAAAATCATACCTTCTCAGTATTTTCTGTAACTTTTATTGTCTATTTGTCTCTCCACAACTGGTAAATGCTCGCAAACCAGGTGTCCCAGTATAGGCGGTCATTGCGTCTGTGGGTTGAAAATCTGCAGAAGACAGGAAAAATACAAAAAGGTTGTAAAATATGCAGGATACATGTATTTATCAACTTTAGTTCATGCTAGAGAAAATTAATTTGTAGATTTTTAGTAGGGACCATACCCATCACTGAAATAAATTGCCAACTTGTTATTTTATTTGTAAATGTATCTATTTTCAAATGATTTCAAAAGCAATCGGGCACTATACAGTCAGTAGAAAAATGAAAATCCCCCCCACAACATTTGGATGAGCAGATAAATCTCCTAATTACATTTCTATGGCCTTACATACATGATATACATACACTAACACTGCTGTCAGTTTTGTGTAAACTTGCCACCTTATAAGGTTATATATATAAACATTGCAAAACTATGGTGTCATATACTTGCTGTTGAGATGCCGACGCGAAACTATGTCAACATGTTGAGATAAAATATCACATTATGTTGACATGTTGTGTAAAACTATCATATTATATCGACATGTTGTGTTAACTTATTACGTTAAATAAAGACGCCATTTTGAGATAAATATCACATTATGTCGACTTGTTGAGATAAAATATCATATTATGTTGACAGTGTGTGTTAATTTATATCACGTTATATCAACATATTGTGTTAACTTATCACGGTATGCTGACTAATTGTGATAACTCACATTATGTTGACTTGTTGTGGCAACTTATCAGGTTATGTTGACATGTCATGATATTTAAGTCAACATGTTGCGATAAATTATGTTGACATCTTGATGGCAAATACATGCCACCATACAAAACACAATTTTCCCCTATTATTACTACTTAGCAAAATTTAAGAATGAGACTTATTTCACGAAATTTAGTAAAATAATAATTGTATTACGAAAAAAATTCTGCATGTTAAATCCTCATAGATACATCATAGTTTCATATAAGTGAAGATGTTTACTAGGAGAGTAATGGTACATGTACATGCCCACCCAGTAGGCACAAACTGTTCTTTATATCACACATAATCCGAGACATTGTCTGGCAAAATAAACATTATTTCACCATTACCCCACGTATTGATTGGCATTATTATACATTTTATATCAGATGTCAATTTCCACACTGATATCAGGGACGATAACCGCGTTTTCTTAAAATGTTAACGGACATTACTATTTATTCTCTGTATTTATTTTTTGATGTGCAATGATCATACTTTATAATCTGTCGAAAGTATTATATTTTCAGGTGGCGCATTTAACTAGAATAAATAATTAAAAAATATCATGCCTCATTTGCATATGAAAATAGCCCGATACCACCGCGAGTCACTATCAGTAAAATAGCCCGATACCACCGCGAGTCACTATCAGTAAAATAGCCCGATACCACCGCGAGTCACTATCAGTAAAATAGCCTGATACCACCGCCAGTCACTATCAGTAAAATAGCCCGATACCACCGCGAGTCACTATCAGCAAAATATGTATTACTAAATGAGTATATCTGTATAGTGGGCACTCGTAATTTTTAGAACTGGTGGAATAGTGGCACAATTATAGTATACACTTATTTAATTCCTATAAAAACATTTTGTGCCTACTGAGTGGGCATGTACCTTTAAACATTCACGAGGAGAACAGTGAAACATCTAGCTTTTATTCTAAATTCTGAAATAATGAATGATTTTCAAAATTTAAGTTTTGTTTTCTTTATAGTTTGTATATCATTTCCATGTTAAATTCCCATAGAGAAATAGTATTTTTTGTATTAAATAGCATTATTTAGCCAAGCGAGCTAATTATCTTGAAATAATGCATAGGTGAGTGTGACCTTACGACAATCAAACGAGTGAGCTTAGCGAACCATGTTTGATTATCTGTAGAACCCACGCATGTGTATTAATTCAAGATAATCAGCTCACCTGGTAAGAAAACTAAATTGCTAATTCTGCAAATATCCGTCAATTTACTATATCAGCCTTTCCATACCGAGAACAAAATATCACGATCCAGTGTCAGGCACCCTTATTGCAATCAGATTACCCAAGATTGTCTTAGTGATGGAAAGTGATGGAATCAGGCGTGAATCCCAGTATTGTAGATTAAACCTTAATTTGTGACTGGGACTTGAGAAATAGGGCTTACGGGTTTTACTACAAGCGTAGATCCAGATCAGCCTGTGCATCCGCACAGTCTGATCAGGATCTGCACTGCTCGCCAGTCTCTCAATGAAAGACCCACTATGCTTCTACAATCAACATACATCCTTATCAGGCCACAGGAGCGTGCAATTTGATCAGGAGATACACTGGACACAACTCCCATGCGCCCCATTTGTCCACCCTCATGGCCATAGGTTTAGTTGTTGGTAGGCCGTTAAACACCAATAAATCAATCAATTAATGAACTGCAGAAACGTAACACAACTGACTTCTCATTTATCATCCATCGCTACGGTCCGTGCATTAATTTAAAGCGTTGTAACGATTCCGCTAGCCAAATTATGAAACAATTTGCCGGCTTCTCCTCTTGTCCAGAAATAAGAACAGGTTATGTGTACGCTGAATGAAATTCCGCATAGCAGCAGTTTCCAACAAATAATTAGTGGCAGTAATAAGTTAAATGTAGTACCTTTCTACTTGTGTATCGGTCAGGTGTCTGTCGTTGGGAATATCTGGATAAAGGCTTGTAGTATTCTGCAATCGCGGAACTTTAACTATTTTCAGCTCCCGCTTGCTTGTTGACGAGCACTGGGAACCAGTACAACTTCAAGCCAAACGCAGGGAATCAGTCGCACAAAATAAACCGTGATTTTTACGTCCTCTTTAGAGCCTTTTTTATAAATGTAAATATTCTTTTAATTACTATTTTGCGTGTTTAGGAAATATAAGTCAATTTAAATATCGTAGCAACATTATAAGTGTGCAGAATAACGCGAGAAAGTCGGCACTATTTCGTGCGGATACACGGTTTTGACCTCAGTTTTGTATTGAATCCCGTTCAAAAAAGGCCCCTGTTTGATGACAGAGGTGGCAGTCCTCACACATTTTAGGCAATTTATGGACTTTTCGGGCCCGCGACACCAGCCGAAACAAATTTAGGAATATTTTAACTTCAAATAATCACATAATCTGTTTGATGCATGCACTTACTACCTGATAGGTACAAGAGCTATGTTAACAACAAACGCAAACTCAGACATAATGCACAGGCTGTCAGCACTCTGCTATGTTTACACAAAATGTGCCCATATCTGCATTTATTTGGCCGCGGACACACATTTCACAACATGGATTTCAAATATCCCATGCGGACACTGCACTAATACTTGCTCATTGTACCAATTCTGCAATCCCACCTTGTCACACTGATCATAGTCTGTACTGGTACTGACCGTTTTGTTTTCAAGCAGCAGACCTGCCTTTCTGACAGATAAAATGGCTGCCAATATTTCGGACGAAAATTCCGAGCAGCAGTTTCGCACTCTTCTGCAACTGAAATCATGCCAGCATGACACAGATGCAAGCAAAATCACATATTTTTGCAAAAAAGTGTTTTATGCAGTGGAAAACATCATATGATGTTGGCTAATTAATTGTAGAACATTTTCATAAGCCACAGACATGTGTTTTTTATGTATTTACTAGAAGGCATAGGAAAAATTCGAAACTAACCAAATCGCCCGAGGACTGCCACCAGAGTCATCCTTTGCCTCCATCTTTTGACTATTAAACGCGCAAAGATGACGAAGTGGACATAATGTAGCTGCAGGTGTTGTAGAGGTTCGTGGTACAGTATCAGGATATTGTGAATGATGTGCTGAAAATGCAATTCTCACCCCACACATACACATTTGTGTCTATATAGTACAGTGGAGCCTCTTTTTGATGGGTTTCCTGATCATTTATCTCAGATGTTAATGTATGTTCATGATTGCAAAGTACGCCAATAAATTTGGGAATTGACATATGTCTTACAGTGGAACCTATCTAAACCTGACACCCTGGTTTGTTTGCTGTAACATTTGATATAACACCCACATTCAATCAACCAATCAACGTTGTGATTGCAGAATGGGATTGACTATAATTAAAAACGGAATATTTCTGTACATTATACATAGGGGTTAAAGGGCTAACTCGCCTAGTGTGAATATCTTACCTCCACTTCAATATCTGTGTATTCCTTCACCCGCTCAACTGAGACGATGTTCTTTTCCATTTCACTGATAACTTGTAGAAGTCTGTTCAGACTCAGGGTTATCTGCAGTAACACATGTTTATTTTATCAACCAGTATAGTAGTTGCGGGCAGTAACTCTACAAACCTCCCGTACCGCCCATATATCAGAATGCTTGACACCAGTAGCCAATTCACCAACATTGCAAAGTATACATATCTAGCAAAGTATACTTTGAGGGAGAAATTTGCAATTTAAAGATAAATTTATTATTTTTTATTATACTGAATGTATTACATTATCACATCCAAAATAATTATACTGAATTTATTACATTATCACAGCCATTTTGGCTGTGATAATGTAATAAATTCAGTATAATAATTATGCATACTTTTAATCATCAAATATATGTAGTCGTTAGTTCTATGTGACATAATGCATTTCGGAAAAAACTAATGATTACTCCCTCAAAGTATACTTTGCTAGATAAGTATACTTTGCAATTTTTATGAAATCGGCTACAGACTATGTTTGATGAGTATGGTCTACACAAGATGTAAGGTACACATTCATTTCCGTTGCCACTGGCATGTGCGGCAAACATAGCAGTTTAACAAGGTATGTCCGTTCAACTAGGATTAAAATAATACTGGGTATTGATCATTTAGTTAGTTCGTTAGCTACATTTATAGTAAATATTTAGATTTGACTCGAAAACCTTCCATACCCGGACTTTAACAGTCCATAAAGAGGCCGAATGCTAACCTATGTGAAATATGACCAGGAAATGTCGATGGTATAATCAAGATATCATCAGGTTTACGGGCCCTGGTACGTTAGTATCGCGATTTGTCGAAAGACATCGTAAGTTAAATGGTAAAATAAACAGATGCGGTTATGAGACGTTTGTGTGCATCAGTTGTGATTTGATTATATTACACTTCATAACACCCTGAAGAAGAGAAAACGAAACTGGCAGATGTAATACAAAGAAGCGAAACGCAGCGAGTGACGTTTATGTGTGTATTTGTATCAATAGATGAATACCAAATCAATACCAAAATTGCTAAGCATACTTATCTAGCTAAGTATACTTTGAGGGAGTAATCATTTATTTTTCCCGAAATGCATTATTTCATATAGAACTAACAACTGCATATATTTGATGATTAAAAGTATGCATACTTATTATACTGAATTGATTACATTATCACAGCCAAAATGGTGAAGACAGCCACTTAGCCTTACTAGGCTAACGCCTACCCATTGACTACCTCCATATAAATACAAGATCTGTGCACTGAGGAATAATCACTGGATCACCTGTAATGAGTACGTGATGGACAGTCCCACCTCTGCACCATTCAGTCCATCTGAGAAGAGAGCTAGCATTGATGCTGCCAGAATGCATAGGTTCCCCAGTAACTCCAAACGCACACCCATCCACCTGATAAATGTAATGCACGGACACTATTACAAAATGGCGTGCTATTTTCTTTTGCTGTACATAATTCAAAATAACTAACAACTTTCGCTTCTTCTAAGATACTATGTTAGAACAAGCAAATGTTGTTAGTTAGTTTGATGATTGTGAGATTGGGCGGCTTACTTTTCCTACATGCTTCAATCACATCCGACTGCATGAGGTCCACAGGATGAGAAACGTGACAGTATTTATTACCTTTGCGATCAGCATAGTCCCAGAGCAGCATTTGTCTGTGAATTCAGTCACAGACGTAACCTTATTGTCATCAGCGAAACAATTAGATTCCAATCGAACTATGCGATTATGCAAGCCGAGCATGATATTTAATTGTTGTCAATATTGAAAGATACTGTTATTCAATCAGCGGACAATGACAACCTGATACAAAACCGCGCACCAACCGACCTGGATGCCGAATGCGAGGCGAAGTAGAACTTGGCATTCATGTCCACTCGCCGCTCGGACTCGGCTATAAACCTGTCCGCACAACCGTAAGCCCTGATCACACTGACGCCCGATATCGTCTCGCTGAAGTGATTGTAGATAGGGGACCGCAGCACAGACTCAATGCGCGTGATTTGCCGGGCAGTTGGCAAAAACAATTTCTGAAATTATATTTCAATAACTATATATTTGACAAGATAAATATTTCGGTTTTGCATAGGTAATACTGTCTGACTTACATGTATATGAAATAATTAATGGACATATTTATTGAAAACATCTATTATTATTAGCCGATCTATTTATAGATCGGCTAATATGTTGGTTATCCATCGAATTCTGAAAAAGTTTGTAGCAACCCTTTTCTCCGCTATTCGGTAATCTACGAACGCGAATTTTTCTGTATCACTTCCAAATTGCATCAACCGATAAAGTTTGCATTTTTGGCAATTATCTCAGTTTAAAACTTTACTTATAGCCAAATAACACAATTTTGAATACTTAATGAGCTGAACGCCTGAAGAGATTTAACCCGGCAGTTATTGTTGTTGAAGTCCATAGTTGGCTCTAATGGCCATATACGCCAACATACGCCGATTATTGGGCTAATTTAAAGCTTTTATTTATTAAACAGAACAAGTTTCAGCCACGTATAATCGCGTAAAATGTGTTTATTCGGCTAATTTATAATCGACCTCTGCTCAAAATCTCCTTACTAGTAACCCCAGCATTTTCGGGTTTATCCCAGCATCTCGGGTTTATCCCATTGGATCGCGTATGCGCGTCATTTGACGCTAGTTAATATTCACAAAATTTTCCACCAATCAAAACGAAGAATTGCCCTTCATAGCCAACTTTGATTTGTTTACGTATCATGCAGGGATGGCAGGGATGCATCCAGCACGCGCGATTGCGGCAATCCCCCTTAATTATTGTCAATGCCGCAAATTATTGATTGTCTTGCGCCCGACATCGCGCAAAAAATCACGGATGGGGCACATTAGGCCAATCTGGGCATGTGCCTGAATACGCAGGAGCTTGCGTCTATTTTTAGATGACACTGTAACCGCTAGATATATATAGCCCTTGTAGCTCCGCCCACTCGCATGCTGCCACAGAATTCGGACAAACACACACACAGTGACTACAACTTTGTGTATTGCGGAGTGTAATTTGTAGATAAATAGAGCATACAGTACAGGTGTTACGCTGGAATATTTCGCAACATAATGGTGACAACAAAACATTGCTGCTATGGCATTGCTGCTATTGGATTGGATGGATTTGGGAACGGGTTTCCAAAACCTGCACAAAATCGAGAAAAATGTCAACGCTGGGTACAGAACTGTGGTCGAAAATAGTTTACCATTGACAATGTTACCAGAGACACGTACATATGTTCGATGCACTTTACCCTGATTTGATCGGCTAATAACATCATGCTCTGCATGACTTTTCATGATTATGTTGTTTATTTCTCCATAAAGGTATATGTTGTTACCACTCATTTGAACCGTCTCGTCGAGACGATTGATATGAGTGGTAACAACATATACTTTCGAACAGAAATAGAGAAAATATTTTGTCAAATGTTCATGTATAACTGTAAATGTATCGAACCTATAATGTGTTAATACTTGCAAGGTCCATGCATTTTAATGTTTGGGTCCTATCTGTTTGGCACAAAATGTTCTTTAAATGAATTATATAAGTGTATAATTGTGTAACTATTTAAATAGTTCTAAAACTTACGAGTGCCCGATATACAAATATAATCACTTAGTAACTTTAATGTACTGACATCAGGCTATTGTGATATGCAAACGAGGCAGGACATTTTTAAATGATTTATATCAACTAAATGCGTCAACTGAATAAATGTATGTATCGACATATTTTTAAAGTATGCTCATTACACATAGAACAACGAAACAGACAAAATAAATAGTTGTTTCCGTTAACATTTTAAGGATCACACTTATCGCGCCTGATATCGAAGTGGCAATTCAAGTTTGATATATACAAAAAAAAAAATACTAATTCAATTAACACGTACGTTAATCGTAAATTAGTGTTTATTTTGCACGAAAAATGTCATCTAGCCTCTCTTGATAAACATGATAGCTGGTATTCTGAACTATTTCATCACATATATAGTATAATGTTCGCAAACGAGCCATCTCATCGCAGGGGCGTCGAAACATGTCCGGCAGGTCCGGCGACTGTCGAATCAATAATTTGGACATGTATTTGGAATTCACATACATGTACATGTATATAAAAAAAAACGGAATGTAAATATTTTGTTCTGCTATTTTTCTCGTTTCTGATCAGAAATGTATGTTGTTACCACACAGTTGAACCGTCTCGCCGAGACGGTTCCATCGAGTGGTAACAACATACACTTTGGGTGAGTAGCGGGTGCACCCACTAGATTCGCCGGACCAATTTTATGATGCTTCCGGTGCCCCTACATCGCGATCTGCACTGTTTAAAGATTGTCTCTGATATACAAATCTGAAATTAACAAGTATATATACCATTCAGGTTATTGAGGGATGAAAGTGTGAATAACATTCCTTATAGATCATGCTTGCTTGTGTGTACCTGTGGCACAAATTGGACTCACCAGTAGTAGAAGATAAATCACAGCTACACCAACTATAACGAACAACATTTTGGGCGTACTTATGGACACGACGACAACAGTTGCCAAAGTACGGAACATATAAATGTTCCATTGTCTGAAGTTTAAGGGCAGCCTGTTGTCCATCACATCAATGTCGCTAGAAAAGCGATTCATTATTCTCCCAACTGGTGTCGTGTCGAAGAAGGACATTGGTGCGTGGAGAAGACACGTCAGCATATGTCCATGTAGTATGCCGGATCCACGCACCATTCTTACCAATGACAACATACCAAAGGCAAAGATTGCCACACCTGAAATGTAGTTCACAGCACATTGTAAATGACAACAAAAACAATATATGTGTTAAACATGAATTTATGAATGATTGAAATAGAATACAATACATTCCAAATGAAAACTTAAGTCCCATAGTAAAATGTATTGCTTTGTAGATACATCCAAATACATAAATCATCAATATTTAAAGGCCAGAAACAAATAAGCAATACCTAAATATAGAAAAACCTCATCGAAACATTGCTATTTGGTCCGAAGCACTGGGATTTTAATGTTTTCCAAAATTATAAAATAATTTCACAACATAGCTAGGTGACTATAAAATTTTAGTTTCATAATATTTTATTGCAAATGTAAGCGGCATGAATCCAAGTGCAACAAGCAAACGTAATGTTTTTAAAAATAAAATGCAAATGGGTTGGGCTACAAGTTATATCAAAAGTAGTTACAACCCCACCAATGATGTATACGGTATCAATTGAAGATTCATTCAGTAGGACTTAGGTTATCGTGAGGACAAGCTATGCCTGCCAGCCACCACAGCCCGCCCGTAAAACATGAATGCATATTATGATACGTCAAATATCTTCAAATTTCAAACCTCGATAATGTCTTAAGTATTTATTATTTTTTACTGGATGCAGTTTTCAGCATTTCACACAATTAATACGCTTATGTGAACTATCACTGTATGCACCTTGTATTACACCCATGATAGTATAGCCGACGAGGTACCAGACAAACGTGTCTTCATAGCCCTGCGTGTGACCCTGCGAGGTATTCTTCAACAGCGGGTCCTCAGTCCAGTAGGTGAGCCAGTAATTGGAGTAGACACCCAGACTTTGGAACACGATCATAAACACGACCACAAATAGCAGGGCAATAACGCCTACTGCTTTGGCATATGACGTGAAGACAGCAAACTTAACCTGAATAGATAGACGATATTAATATTGTGAAACGAATATGACAGACACCAGGGCTTCAGATAAGGAATTAGTAATTCCATCATTTCCGAAGCAATTGGGTTTTTCAAAATTTTAATTGGGTAAAATATAATCACACTACTGTTTACACATCAAACTGAACAGACAGCAATTATTGAATGGTTTGCTTCGAAATGAAAACATGTATTGGCATTTCATTATAATTGTCTCGTTGAAGACAATTCTAATGAAATACCAAGATGTCCTTTTCATGGAAAATAATAAAAATATGCTATATTTGTAGTCTGTTTATCGTTTTCTGCAGCATGATAAATGTACCACAAAATTGGTATTGATTTGTAATACTCGCCACTTCTGATTTCAATTGGGGTTTTGGCAATTTTAATTGGGTATTTAAGCAAATACGCAAATGGAGCTCTGAGACACCAGTGAAATATGGACATTTCACACCACAAGATAACATATAATTACGTCGTTTACAAAAATCTGATTATTCTACTTATTACATATCTCAATTGCAACTAAGTGTTAGGGAAACTAGGTGTTTACGGAAACTACTACAGGTTTTTCACCGGAAGTTGTTATATGACTTTTATTTACTTCGTACGACTACTGTCTGTTCCACGTTTTGTTGCCGACGAACTTTTGGCTGTTAAACACATTATTGATATTATTGCGAAAAAATGATTTTCCTATGGGAATTTAACATGGGGGCTAAAAATAATTTTTTGACCGTTTGTCTAAATATAACTTTTGTTTTCTTAATTACATCATTTTCAAGCTATCTCGCCAGGTTTCGGAGTCAATTTCCATTTTTTTTTCGTTTTTTGATCCTTCAGGGTAAAAAAACGAAAAAGCTTTAGAAATTGATTCCCCATGTTAAATAAAATCAATATTTGATGGAATTTCATCAAACACATATTTTTGGAGAGGGTGACTTTTTTGTTATTGATGAAAAAGTACTTATTTTTAATTTTTTTAGATTTAATGTGTTTGATAGCCAAAAGTTCGTGGGCAGAAAAACGGGGAACAGATAGTAGATATTTCGCGGGTGGGTATTTAAGAACAAAGGGTTAACGTGGAGGGAAACTGATGTACAATTTACGTAATTGTTTCAATGTTTGAAATTGGTTTCCACACAACTAAATATGTACGTGATGTACATGAAAACATTGATGCAAGTTTTCTGAAACACATTCATTATATATTGTACTCATTTACTGTGTGATACATGTTTTGGTTAAGGGGATGGGAGGAGGGCGGTGGCGGCGGTGGTCTGTACAACACTAGTATTAGCGTGCATCCCGATGCATGTTGACGATTACTGCTGATCTTAAATGGCTACATGTTAGTTTGCCTCGATAGAGTATACTATCTTTCTGAAAACATGCTTCAATAGTATGTGCATGCAAATATTTGGTGACACTTGAACTAATAATTAAAATAACAAAAAATATTGGTATTTGCTTATCAGAGCTATTAAAGGCAATGCATTATTTGCACACTGCTTTATCCTATGTATCCTGTCTTGCAAATAGTCCAATGTAGATTGTTACAAAACTGACAATATGCAAAGTAATTAGTATAATTATGACTGCCATTATATATTTATAGTCAACAGCAATTAAGTATTAATGAACTCACCATGCCATCTGAGCAACAATGAAAAAGATTATTTTAATGATACATTTTGATTTCTAGTAATATTTATTATTATTATCAGAATACCGACATCTCTTAAATGTACAAGAAGTAACATGAGACATAATACCGATCCTTTCTGAGATTCTTCATCAGTAACCAATTTGCTGATTGCCTTGTCTGTCCATTTTGCATTACGCGGCTTGGAGAACGACATTCCAAGGCTCATCTCGAGGTCATTTGTTCTTTGCTTCCTTCTGTGGACAAGACTGGTTAACATTATACTAATGGGATACAAACTACACGTAACGAAAATGTTCGTGTCCAGGACTGATTACCAGGTACTTCATACATACAGTTTATACAGTGTTAGATACCGGATATAAGCATTTGCTCGTATAAACTTCGTCCGTTTCTTCGGCCCTTTCGTATTTTGTTTGTTTGTTTGTTTAATGGTGTTTAACGGCCTTTCATCAGCTAAGGTCATTTAAAGCCGGGTCATGTTGTCCGGTTAGCGCAATCGGTAACGAGCGCGCTTCTCACCAATGCGACCCCGGGTTCCCCCGGTTTCGATCCTCTGCAGAGGCAGTATGTGAGATATTATGGTGGTCGCCAGATCGGACATGTGGTTTTCCTCTGGGTACTCCGGTTTCCTCCCACATTATTGACCGCCCTTACGCCTTCATCTGTGTCAACGAAGGCATTTGTATAAGTGCTCTCGCGCTTGTTTGCAATCGTTGTAAAATAAATAAAGTTTATACATCGTTTAAAGCCGGGCCAACGGGTTCGATCCCGCATTCAACCTCCTGCATTGGGGTGGGGGAGGGGGCATCACAAAATCAGAAAGGAATATTTACACGAAAGTCACTTGGCCCCCTTCGTCGTGTTTTCCCTTAATTTATATTGCAACGATGTGCATGACCATATTTTATTCATATGTACATGTACGGACAATCAAATACAATCGAGATTTCCGGTATTTAGCCGGCACCCATTTACAGCGTGAAATAGACGCTGACGAAACATGGTCAACTGACATGTAATACATGTTCTCTGATACAATACAAAGCAGATATACAGCGTAAACAGTGCCATTACCTGGACAGGTGTGATGTCTCAGCAGTGCTAACTGGTGTCGATAATCCAGATATAATTTCCTCCACATCACAATTTGATATCATTTCAACATCACCTGTAAGATGACAATAAGCAACAGGTAATTGAATGTCTGCTGGGGCAGAGACAATACATGATTATTATACTTGCCATATGGTTGGACGACAGTGGGAGCGTGAGTGATAATTGTTCAAAAGGCATTATCACCTCAAGTTTAATGTTACTCATGTTATTTTGTACAAATACATATACATACCTTCGTCAATTATCACATCAGTATCATTTTCACCAGCATTATCCTTGATGTCTGTATAATCAGGATCGCCCTCCTCTGCATCGTTATCAAGAATACTCTGCAGGAACTTTGAAAAAGCTCCATTGCTATTGATGAGACATGAGTAGGTTCCCATCTCCGATATGTGGCCATCCATCAGCACGATTATCTGGTCTACGTGTGGCAAACAGTGTATATTGTGCGTCACCAACAACCGAGTCTGCAACAAACAAGCAGCATTACTTTAGACGTGATAAAACATGAAGTACACCAAAGGAATGAGTTAGCTATGATTATAAACATGTACTTTATTGCACGAATGAATTCAGTTTTCAATGGACATGGACGCCAAATGGATTGTATTAGCATTAATAGATAAAATGTAGTCTATCTATGAAAATGTGTCTAACTGTAAGTATCTTTATAACAATATCTAACGTTTGCTTACTATGATAACACCGCTATTGAAAGAGTAAGACAGTTTTGAATTACCTGATTCTCCAAACTCTGAACAATGTAGCAACACCATGGCGTATCGATAACGGTATATATGTTTTATAACGGTACGAATGTTCTTTTTATGTTTTATAACGGTAACAATGCTCTTTATATGAACAACAGTACTTCCCAATTTCTATAATCTAACATACCTTGTGCTTTAGTAAGCCATGATTGCCGATGACGTTTTCGAACAGATGTTTGCCGACGTGCGAGTCCACGGCACTGAGGGGATCATCGAGGAGGTATATGTCGGCATCACTGTACGCAGCACGGGCCAAGCTAACACGCTGCTTCTGTCCGCCACTGATGTTAATGCCCTGCAACAGAATGTCATATCAGCATTGGTTTACATGTATTGTCTATATCCTGCATGGACTAGAAATAATAGCTTGACATCGATTTCAGATGTGTCCACATGAAACGATGCACATAGACCTGGAATCCGCCACCGGTATTTATACCGTGCAATATAATGTCATATAGGAGTTAACGCATTGTTTATATCCTCCATTGATATTGAAATAGTTTAACATATATTTCAGACGAATGCCCACATTAATCGATACATATACACATTGGTATGCTAATCTGGAGATGTCTGGCGACTTGATAAACTATGCATTAAAATTTCACATGTCAATACATAGTTGCACAAATCATTGAAGTTGTGATAACTATGGCCCTTTCTATTAGCTGGCTAAATGAAAAAAAGTACAAGATATCACAATAAAAACACGTCGAGGCATGGTCAATAAGGTTAAATATACGTGCGTATATGCAAACGTATCCAAAGGTCACGGGAAAAGATGTGCTTCACAGTGGTAAATGACTCGCATAACTGCCTGGCAAAGTCACACCTGACCATTAACAATATTGAAGACAGAAAGGTGACGGAAAACTAAAATCAGGGTGGTAAGGTGAACAGTGCCATGCCATAATAAATCCTGTTTTTAAAACGGGCATATAAAATGTACACAACGTTAACCCTTAGAATGCAGGAAATATAAGTTGTCGTCTGGTATTGTTTTATAGTTCCTCTTCATTCACAATGAAAACATGGTTTGATACCATCTTGGAAATGATTGTAAAGTGTTGTCAAAACATGTGTTTGATGAGTAAAATGGAAAATAAAACAATAAACAAAAGGCGACACAATTTAATTTATCATTGCAAAAGTTGATTCACCCAATTAATGTTACCTTTTCGCCAATTTCCGTCAAGTCCCCACCGGAGAGTATTTCCAGGTCTGGCAGGAGGGCACATCCGGACAAGACATTGGCGTATCTGTCTTCATTCATCGTTTTACCAAACAGGATATTGTCGCGCACTGTCATATTCTGTATCCATGCTTCCTGTGGTACGTACGCTATAGAACCCTGTTAACACCGAATGGAATAAATGTCTAATACAAATTTCCCCGATACTCGTTTACAAATGTAAAATAGTACCAGCAAAATGTTGGTTAGAAATTATCCATGTGGTGCTAACAAAAAGATAACAAGTACAGGAAGAGCTAGTGTAGATCAGATAAAAAAATGTGCCTCACTGGGTTGGAGTGAAAAGTGCAAGCTGAAGCTAAAACATGCTGACATGGTGTCTAATATCACTCACAATTGCATGTAAAAGTCTAGAACATTATCCAATTCTCTGCAGTTATTCATGCCCCTGTCTTACAGCAAAGTGTTAAAAGTTGTTTAACGTATCGAAATAATAATTAAAGAAACGAATGACAGAAATCGGAATGTAGTCTTCAAACGAATGGCTGGTGTATTCATTAGATACCTTAATAGAGACTGTGCCGTTAAGCTTTTCCATTTCGCCCAGTATTGCCGATATAAGGGATGTTTTGCCACACCCAACCTGACCAACAATCGCGTACAGCTGACATTTCTCTATGTTCAGTTGTAGTCTAAATAAAAACAATCAAGAACAATAAACAAATAGGACACCAATAAAACTCAGTGTGTGGTTACTTTTGATGGGGTTCACTGTCATTTCGGGGATAATGCCTATTCATAATTTCAAATATCACAAGATCATTCAGGAATGAGTGCTCAGTAGCCGATTTCATCAACATTTCAAAGAATACTTATCTAGCAAAGTATATATTGAGGGTAATCATTTATTTTTGCCGAAATGCATTATTTCGTATAGAACCAACGACTGCATATATTTGATGATTAAAAGCATTCATAATTATTTTACTGAATGTATTACATTATCACATCCAAAATGGCTGTGATAATGTAATAAATTCAGTGTAATAAAACTTAATAAATTTATCCTAAAATTGAAAAATTCTCCTTCATAGTATACTTTGCTAGATAAGTATAATTTGCAATGTTGATGACATTGGCTACATATAGCTGAATAATCTATAGATATATCTCTTAAGGAAAATTTGTCCACATATAGTGCATGCATATATCGATGTTACCGCCTAATTTGGAAAAGATTCCTTCGCAAAATACGAAAGTTATATCAAGGGAAAAACAAGTTTTCAAAGTGAGGAATTCAGTTTGATTCTTATTCACCCTAGCATCACATGGTAGGTAAGTATATGACATGTTGGTTGGTTGGGAGAATTTTAAGTGAATACAGGACAGTTGTGTTCCCGTCTGGAAAGCAGTAGAATACATCGGAATCGACAAGGGTGTGATATTTCAACCCTGATCATGAAAATTTAATTACTTTTTCAGAATAAAATTGACGTAGTACATTCAACTACCTGTACGTTCAATCAATGTTGTTAACTAAACATTACATAAATTCAATTTATCAAAGTCATGTTCCATTATATTAAAGGTGGCGTCGCCTGTGCAGTAGGACCATAAATACCTTTTCAAAGTTGGTCCATTGTTACCCTTGTCCCAACAGAAGTCACCATTGTCAACAATTATTGCACAAGCTGAAACATATACCACATTAGTCCATCTCAATTGAAAATGATTGTCATGGTATTGATTCCTCATGCATTAGTTACATGACAACATAGTATAACACACTGGAGATACCGATAATAAAATAATAATATAGTGTATAATCATCTACAACAGATGCACTGATGGCCCTATGTGGTTAGAGAGCTGTACATTACTGAGAAAATTCAATTAGCAGTTGGCAATTGTCATTTGGCCTTGACATAGAGAATGTGAAACGCATCGGTGGACTACATAATGAAATAATGGACGATGTTGAAAACTTATGAGGTTTCAAGTCTATGCGACTAGGGATTGCAGAGATACGAGATTTAAGGTATTTATAAACTTCTATGCAGTTTACGTAAACACCCACAGTCACAGTTATGCACACATGTGAACACATATGGAGATATGCCCTAAACAATGTACGGCAGTGTGTGCTCAACACAAACATGAAACTGACAATACAGAATACAGCTTCATCATAATTATTACAATATTGACAAACTCCTACAGGTTTTATCCAATTATATGAATATACATGTACATACAAAACGTGTTGATCAATACTTAATACATTTCATCGAACATAGTAATGCATGTTAGAGCACTTACGTCCATGTTCAGTATATTCTATATTGTCCTCAGAAATATCCTCCTTCCAAAGGAACTTTTGGATTCTGGTAGTCGACACACGACCCTGATAAATAACCATCAACTTACAATCCGAGGAATTATTACGATAAACATTCAACACAACATAGCACTATTATACTGTTTGCAAACAATGTAGATCCAAATGAGCCGGCTCGTAACGAGCCGTCTCAACAGGATCTACACCGCTTGTAAATATGTTTATATTACTTTTACAAAATGATGGACATGATCGGATCTAACGTGAAAATAACCTACAATCCACTTAGCATCCACTCAATCTGTCAGGATCTGTACTGATCGCCATTCAGTACGTGAAGCACGTGCCATGCTTCTAACAAATACCGTTCCTTGAATAACATAGGACTGGGCTGGAGCAACATGTAGATTGACCATAAATGCCGTAAGTCCTATGTCTCCAGTCAGAGCCACAATTATCTACCCTATCACCATAATGCTCTTGTGGCATGGAAAACCAAACAACAGAGCATATTAATACAGAGATTCCCCGTGTTAGAGCAGCACAGGAAGGACGTGTGGCCCAGAAATACTCCACTGGAGAAGAAGATATATGGCAATGTAGAGCTCAGAAACACGGATGTGACCGGGCTGACTGTGTAGAGGGTGAACGACAAGAAGAAGATCTCACCTGGATGAGTCCATTGATGACAATTGGCGTCATGAAGATAGAACCCTGTAGGATGTTCACCAGTGACAGGATGACAAAGGCTGTCTGAGCGTCCAGGTAGTGAATGGGGGAAGTCAGCGTGTGGATTAGTATTAACACGTAGTTCACCTGGTGGAGAACACAGTAAAAACATTGATATGTGTGAGGCAGCATACTAATTGAATGACTGCGGTGTGGTAAAGCATAGCAGCATAGTGAGATCTTACTCTGCAAACATTGTAGTTTACCATATTTGTGAATAAAAGCTTGTTGAATTAAAATTGTGAGGTGGTGTGCATTTCATACTGGCGGTGTGTGGAATTATAAATAAATATAGTTAGATATTTCCCTCGACGGATGATAGGCCGTGCGGGTGAGGGTAGGAGGTAGGCTGTTGATTAATAGTGAGTAAACAAACAAGTATCATATTCATAAAACAGAATGGAGGAGCAGGGGAATGGGGAATGGTGGTGGTGGGGGGGGGGGGTTGTCTAGTTGCGAAGGTAACTCTTGCAATATACTCCAGTACCGTCCGTATCTAGCTACGGACGGTACGGGAGTAATTGCAAGAGTTACCGTTCGCAACTAGGGGTTGTCCTATTTTCGAGCTCTTCGAAATGCACTTTCCTATGTTTTACAGCATTTAAATTCAGACCCCAGCTGGTGGTAAACTGTGATATATGTAAACTCCGTGGCTGAACGGGGGGGGGGGGGGGGGTGCAACCCACCCCGGAACCCCACCCCCCCTCTAGATCCGCCCCTAATGATAGTAAATTGTTAAATCTTGTACAAATGGGTGATCGACTAGAACCAATCTACTCATTGTTTTGAGAGAAGTGTAACATCAGCAAAAGGTCCAGACACGCATGTTACCACAACACAAATATCACTTAGCGTAATTGCATTCCACAACAGACAAAGTATATATACAAGTAGTTGCTGATCTGGGGCTACACTGCTCACAAACATGGTGCATCATATTGCATTGCCTTACATGAAAGTTTAAGTAATTGCAGTTCATACCATAAACGAACTATGGACACCAAACAATAATGATATCGCTGTTAATATGGCTAACTTTCGAAGGTTCTTGATTTCCAGGTTTCTAATGTCTGTGACTGTTTTCTGGAATGATGTCTCCCACGTGTACATCTTTAAGACCTGCATGAACAAGAAATCAGTAACACTGATGGGTGTACCCAAATTTGACTTTAGCGTTGAGCATATAGGCCGCATGGGTGGGCTACAGAATGAAAGTACGGATGATAACAAATAAGTATATGAAATTTCAAGACAATCCGACTTGCGTTAACATAGCTAGTAGGTAGTTGGAAACTTTAACGCAAATCGCAGAAAATGTACAATGTGTAATTCCATAGTTTCAATGTAATTTACATAATGTATCTCAATGATCTTAATGATCTTAATGATCTTAATTTCTTTGCAGTGCCAATACATTTGAAACAGTTAATGCATAAGTCCATTCGACTTATCAATAACGCACACATTTAAGAAAATATTAAATGCAAACATTACAGTCATTTGAGATTGAACCTTCAGCATGCGGAACTTCTGAGTGGATTATTAACTTGGTGTATATTTGTATATGAAGTTTCAAGTCGATCAAACTTAAATTATGGTTACAGTTAATGAGTTATATTAAAACACGTATTTCACAATGCAGACAGACACACATATAACGGTGCATACAAACTACATTGTGCCACTTTAGGTGATATATTCACATTTACGATCAAATTTACTATATACATGTGGTAGGGCATGATATTGTTAAATGGTCAATTAAATAAGGACCATTTATATTTCTCTAGACCACGCCCATCCAAACTAAGCACTTCAATGTGCGAACAAATATTTGGGTTAAGGTCCCCAAATATTATTGTGATCACTATGCTGATCTCTTTGTAAACATACCTGTGAAAAGCATAGTAATCACAACCAAAATACATTGTTTACAAGAGAAAAGCATAAATACAACATTTACAAAGGAAAAAGCATATAGTGGTCATAACTTAATACATTGTTTACAAAGGGAAAAGCATAGGGATCACAACCAACATACATTTTCAGTTTACCTTTATCCCATTTATAATTTCATTCAGAATTTTGCACCGTTTGCTTTTGAAGGTAAGTATAAGTTTCTGCAGATGTTGTTGTCTCATGCCCAAATAGGCATTGGTCGCCATGACAACCAGGACCACTGCCAGACCACCAAAAACGGCAACATCGACGATCAACCACAGCTGTACCATGCAAACTGGATATAAAAAGTAACCACGTCTTTCATATTATGTGTGCCTGGCCTAAAATTCAATACACTTTCTATTAAGTTATATGATACACGGTACGATGTGAATTATGATTTTGGAAGACATAATTCTCTGGGGCACCTGGATAAAATAATTCGAATACTCATTGGTATGTATGACGCCAAGGTGCATGGCCATATAATAGGTATGAGCTATGAGGAATATCACGCAATGTTAAACTCGTTGATGGCTGACTGGGTGGACGAATGAATGGGCTGACAACCAGACACCAGCATACACTGCACAACTATAATTACGAAGACAGGTTAATTGATCTGGGATTTTACGTCTGATCATCGACAAGGCTATATGCAGACTCTAAGACATCAATACACCTAAGGCCCGTTTCACGAAACTTCGTACGACTAAATGTTCGTAAGGTAAACATTATGATTTCACATTAACAATGTTTTCTTGTAAGCAGTCATTGGATTTATATTCATCGAATATAGGCTGCATCAATAAATGTAAATCCGTCGATTGAAATTTCCAGACGATCCTAAGTTTGCATTTACGAACAATTTAGTCGTACGAAGTTTAGTGAAACGGTCCCCTGTATGTGGGAGTACCATATGTTCAGCACTGAACTGACAATAAAAGACTCATCACTTGACCGCAGGTTTAAATCGCAGTAAGATTCACCTGAAGGATGGGTTCTATGGACGACAAATCTACATAAACTCAAATAATTATTGCTAACTCTAAATAATTAGAGCTAGCCTTAACTATTTAGAGCTAGCATTAATTATTTGAGTTTATGTAGATTTGGCGTTCATGGCACGCCAAATCTACATACTCAAATAATTATCGCTCGCTCAAGAGTTAGTTCCAAATGATTTAGAGAGCTCTTCAAATGAGTTGGAGCTAGCTCTAAATATGTAATGCCAGCTCTAATTATTTAGAGCTAGCATTAATTTGAGTTTATGTAGATTTTGGCGTTCCATAGGATTCGTCATACAGATACGCATACTCTCTCACCATCCTGGGTAGGAGGCAGAACTGGATGGATACTGGTCTATGGGTATCTGTGACTACTCACCAATAACCATATATGGAAGGGAGGCTATATACTGTGTGAAAATCATGGCGTCTTGTACACGCTGGCAGTCAACAGACATCAAGGTCACGACCTCGCCCATGCTGATGCTCTTCTTGGCTGATGGACTGATACTCAGGGCCTGCGGTTACAAAAGAAATACTACTGTCTGTTTCACGAAATTTGCCTAAATTGTACGGCTATATAAACAATGGAAAAACAATATTTCTTTCCGTAATATCTTTTTTTAATTTACGAATGAGCCTTCTTTTAATTTCGTATAATTTGGTTCAATATTGATTTTATTGCAAAAAAAAAGTGTTTTCGCCATTTTAAATCCCCATATCTAGATGCCTTTGGGGATTTAACATGGGGATTTTTTTTGTAATTTCAGAAATAGAGGATAGTTTTTCAAAAATGTAACTTTTATTTTCTTAGTTAGATCATTTCGAAGCTATCTAGCAAAATTTCGGAGTCAATTCCCAACGTTTTTCCGTTTTTTGGCTCCTCCTCCAGCTTCTCCACCTTCTTTTACCCCATGTTAAATTCCCATAGACAAATCTATATTTCGTAATAAAATAAATATTTGACCACATTTCAAGAAATAAAAAAGAAGGTTCATTCTTAAATTTTGATAAAATTTAATATTATCGAAAAACATATTGTTTTTGCATAGTTGCTATGGCCGTACAATTTGGTTCAGGTTTCATGAAACAGACAACAGAGTGGAATAGAGGAGTATAGTGGATTGGATTGGAGTGTTGTTTAATCCTCACAACGCTAAATCAAATGCTGTCGTCTTTTGCTTATTTTGTAACTTCAATTTCCATAATAAAAACATAGTTTGGCAGCACTTTAGAGTCATTTACAATGGAAATGATTATAAACACAAAGTTTCATTCAATGGCATTTGACCTTGATTTGAAGACAGGGGCCGCATGCGTAGGCTATATAATTAAAATATGGACAATGACACATATGTACATGTATATAATATGAAGTTCCATAAATCCATTCCTACTTACGATAACATATATAGTAGGTAGTCGAAAATATTAATGCAAATCACATACATTCGAATAGACGGACAGACGGATAATGTGGCGACTATATGTACCCCGAAAGTTTGTTCGAGATACATAACTTGAATGAATATGAAATAGCAGTTGACGACAGTTTTCGTTTCGAACCTTCTCAGGGCTAATGACCTGTCAATTCCTGATGTCACGTCAGACCATCTCCACGAGTGGGGATAATGAATCTGGATACAGACAGCCAGCCCACAAGTGATCTAGCTGCTCTTATAATAGCATATACAGTGAAACCTCTCTAAATCGGACACCCTGGGAGGTCCCCAGGGTGTCCGGTTTAGAGAGGTTTCACTGTCAATCATGCATTTGATCATTCTGAGCAATAGCTGTGTGAGACACGATAATGACAAATAATCTTATAAAAAATAAGACCACAAATGTTGTCTTGTGTTCGGTTCAGAGAGGTTTCACTGTAGTCCTCTCTGGTCCTTCTAACAATCACACAAACATTTACACACATCTTAAAATGTGAGTCCCACTCCGAAAGAACTTATCTACTGTACGCTGAAAATGTTTCTCATTGACACGTCATAATGACTTATGATCCTCAGCGTCATAACATCTAAATGTCCAAAAAATTGTAAGTCCATATTGCAGCATAATCTAAATACATGGTCAATGCCATAGAGTATATAATATATGGATGGTTTCGCCGTAACAACATTATCACAGACAGCCAGTTTTCGTCCACTGCCAGGTTTTGTCCACTTGGCCAAATCTACATAAACTCAAATAAGTATTGCTAGCTCTAAATAATTAAGACCTAGCATTAAACATTTACGGCTAGCTCCAAAGGATTTAGAGAGTTCTTCAAATGATTTGGAGCTGGCTCTAAATATTCAATGCTGGCTCTCATTATGTAGAGCTAGAATTAATTATTTCAGTTTATGGAGAATTGGCGTTCCGTATTTCTCAGCCGACAGTCCCTTACAATGGGAAACAACAATACTGCCAAGATGCCAGGAAGACACACCTTCCTGTATGTGTATAGAGAATATCAGGCCCGTGCCGTTTAATATCATATTTACCAGGAAAGGCTATGAAACGCGTAGGAATTCCGAGGCTTGCCACCGAGCCGAGCCTGATAAACTTGATATCAAAAGACACTAGAACGGTTTTCTATATCAGATTACGTTTTGGCTACATAATGAGCAATTATGACGTTGTTTGCGTTGAAAACAGCGCGGACTTGTTTCCGAATATGTTATCAGTCAGTATGTATTCGTCCAATACAAAGCTCGTTACCCGATAAACCTGTATACATGGCATAGGGTGAAAACATATTTACAGAAATTGCGATGTTTTCTGTAAAATGACGTCAAAAGTTGACTAAATAGCAGCATTACAGCTGAGATGCGCCGAAGTAGTAGTCACATGACCAAGATTCGATACACATGAATCGATGACGTATCGATATATGCGTTCTCGACTTGTACACTCTTGAGAGTCGAACAACAAACTGTGTTATAATGGACATTAGACGAATTCATTCAATATACGAACGAGAAGTTGAAACATTTTGAAGAGATACCCACCTTCCTATACACAGTGCCAACGAGGGAAACTTTGATGCGGATACCCAGCAGTACAACGTGGTTGAATGCACACTGATACAACAGGGATGAGAGTATGCTCGTCAGGAACAGCGCACCTGCATACGCGTACCCCGTTCTGTCATCTAACCCCGCCGCATCACTGTGTCTCGTCTGTGCTACGGATATTATCTTCCTGTGAAATATCACAGGCGGATGGATTGTTTTAGACATGTACGATGTGCAATCATGAATTTCTAGGACTGTTTATAACCAAAGAACCATTTGGCAAAATCAGTTGTGAAATATGTCAAATAGAAGCTGGTTCACTTCTGCAGACAATAACATATCGGTTCAAAGAAGCGAACCGCATAATTCAAGGTGTATTATCACGTGGTTACAATAACAACAACAAGTATCCATTTTAGATTTCACAGATTTTGCAGAATTGTTGAACATATTGTATTATTGCGTAAAGATTACATAATCATGTTTTTGCTTTTTTACATAGTGGTACGTGTATAATACACTGTCTTAGACATGTACATGCGACGAATGACTAAATATGACGATAAGTTTTTGGTTTTTTTTACACGAAAGGTTTTCCAAGATCGACCGTAAATGCGAATTTCGTTATAAATGCTATGTTCTTTCTAGTCATACACAGCTTATAATGGTGAAACGGCTCTCTAACCCTGATCAGTCTGTGTGGAAGCTATTGGCTGATTTGGATCTGCACTGGTCTCAAAACCCATACGCCTCATTTCCCAGACACAGTCACATATAATTACTGGTACATGGATTCTAACCAAGGGAAATAACTCTGTGTTGTCTTCAAACTTGTAATATCGTTAAGAATAGCTGTATTATCAAACTTCACGATTCTTTGAATAGGATTTAATATGGTATCTATTAATAAACCCGGTGACTAATTTCATAAGCAACTTGGTGATGTATACTTCAATATAACTGGCTGCAGAAGATTGAATGTGTCTCCGGCCAGTTGATAGCAACACGCCTCCACCCAGAGCCAGCCGAATGTCCGGAACAGGGCCTTAAATAGGGATGCCTTGGCCTGCAGTGCACCAGCAATAGACTGTGAACCACGGGAACCACTGAAACAAGTCGCAGGGTCTTTACGCGTGCCTTGGGTGATCAATTAGTGTGTGTTTATATAGGTAGCAATGTAAAGCATACAGTAGAACCTCTATAAACCGGACACATACGCAGTCTCTGTATCCTTAGTCGTATGGGAGTTTTGTCATGTATCTATCTTTGGTGATAATGCCTGTTCAGGGCCGGCAAAGCACATCCGTATACCTGAACATAGTCATATGTCTGATTTATAGTGGAACCTCTCTAAACTGGACACCGTGGGGGTTTCCCAGGGTGTCCGGTTTAGAGGGGTTCCACTGTACTTATATGCGCCCAGGTCTCAACAGAATAATCATTACTGTATGTATATCATACATACTGTTCTTACTATTCCTTGACGTCTAATCAAGCCTTTCCACTTCCACATTTGAAAGTAATCTTTGGCAGTTTGTTGGTTGTGACCTTGCTTGGTCGAATTTGATTGGACTCCGAAACCTGGCTAGATAGCTTGGAAATGATCCAACTAAGAAAACAAAAGTTCAATTTTGAAAATCGATCCAGTATTTCTGAAATTCTAAAAATGTTCCCATGATAAAGGTACATGCCCATGTTCTTCATAGGACTTAAGTAAGTGTATAATGGTGTCACTATTCCACCAGCTATAAACATTACGAGTGCCCGCTATACAGATATAATCATGTTTTAATATTTTCATATGCAAATGAGTCATGATATTTTTTAATTATTTATACTAATTAAATGTGTCACCTGAAAAAATAATTATTTCGACATATTATAAAGTATGACCATTGCACATCAAAAATTAAATAAAGAGAATAAATAGTAATGTCCGTTAACATTTGCAGGAAACACGGTTATCGCCCCTGATATCAGTGGAAATTTACGTCTAATATAAAATGTATAATAATCCCAATCAATACGTGGGGTAATGGTCAATGAATGTTTATTTTGCGAGAAAATATCCCAGATGATGTCTCTGATATAAAGAACATGTTGTGCCCACTGATTGGGCATGCACATTTAAATCCATATATACATATTCACAGTGTAGATACAGAAAAGTCTGTGCATTACCAGTCTAATCAGCATCAGTTCTGCACTGTTCGCCATTCCATCAATGACACTTGTCATGCGTTAACAAGCAATGCATTTGTTTCGCAATAAAATCAATATTTGACCAAATTTCACGAAATAAAAAGAAGGCTCATTCTTAAATTTGCTTTAATTGAATATTATCGAAACAAATATTGTTTTTGCATTGTGTATATAGCCGTAACATTTCGGCAGCTTTCGTGAAACAGACAGTAATTGACCACCCTCGAAGACACGCTAAAAGCACATGTCCAACAAGTGGCATGGTATTACAATGGTGAGTATATTGAGGTTGTAATCAGCCATAAGGGTGTACGTTATTCATTTGAAAAGTACCATACAGTCAATTCATCAATAATTGAATTGAAAGAAAAAACAGGGTCGATCTACATCCATCATAATCAGACTCTTCATATCTTGAAGTACAGACTTATAAACTGAGCTTCAGTGGCATGTCACGGAACTACTGTATTGTTCCGTGATAAATAAAGGCCGGCATCTATTATTTGTTTTCTTGCTTAGATAATTTCCAAGCTATCTAGCCAGGTTTCGGAATACATTTAAAACATGTGTTCGTTTTTTACTAATCACCAGCTCCTACACCTCATTGTTAAATTCCCATAGGAAATATTTTTCCGCGGTAACGGAACACACAATCAAATTTATTAATGACTCGGTAATAAAGGCGACGCCGGGATCAGATGTTACGCCAATAACCTCTGATCAGATCGACATGTGCCATCCAGTTGGCCAAATGCGAGGTTGTAAACGAAATGTAATTATAAAATTTTACAAATATCATACCAAACAGACAATATATCAAGCCAAATCTAACTTAAAGGGCGATCTCCACAAACGGTACATTTCAGAAGACCTAACGTGACACAACTAAGCGGTAGTACAGGAATTAACGCGCCAGAGACGAGCCGGACACATCGTATCATTCTGGACAAGAGACGGGAATATCTAGCTAAAAAATCGCCAGTCGATCGCCCGACAAAAATGTGCGCAGAATATAATATTAATGACTTAATTGGGCGACACAATCTACCCCCAGCGCATGTTGTTCGTCGCGAGAGTGAACGCGAACGTATGAGTACCCCCACTCATTTACGCCATTGATCATGATCTACACCGCATGTTGTTCAGCCACATATAAACTTCTACGGTGCCTCTATCTGACAGTGTAGATCAACGACTGACCAGGAACCACATTCGATGTGATCAATCATCGAGTAAGCCTCTCTTTGTCATGACGCGCTACACAAACGAACGCTTATGATATAAACTATGCTCGTGCCAATATACCCCGCGCTATCTGGTATACGTGCATATGATACGAAGAACCCATATTGTCAAATGATCGATAAACCATGTCACAAGTACAGATTTTGCAGTATGAATTCCACTCATACTGCGTGGTCTGAATCTACTGTGTTTGTAATGCATTTCAACACTGTCATGTTTGCTCTTGGTAAACTACTATACACCGATATATTTTGTGTTGGTGACCATGTTAGTAATATGTAGTTGCATAAGACTCGTCCCGACTGACAATGATGTGTGTCCGTATTAATAATAAGTATGAGCATATTACAGTCTCACCTTATTACAATTTGCTTTTAATTCAACACATTGGGACATTTTTACGTAACCTTATTCATAATGAAAACCGCCCACTCGATGTTTGAATGCTGATTTCTCTGTACCTGACGAGTACACAATCGCCTACGTTAATCTTGCTCACATTTTCAGAGTTTTGGAACATGTATCGGTACTGCGTGGTCTGAATCTACTGTGTTTGTAATGCATTTCAACTGTCATGTTTGCACTTGGTAAACTACTATACACGGATATATTTTGTGTTGGTGACCATGTTAGTAATATGTAGTTGCATAAGACTCGTTCCGACTGACAATGATGTGTGTCCGTATTAATAATAAGTATGAGCATAGTACAGTCTCACCTTATTACAATTTGCTTTTAATTCAACACATTGGGACATGTTTACGTAACCTTATTCATAATGAAAACCGCCCACTCGATGTTTAAATGCTGATTTCTCTGTACCTGACGAGTACACAATCGCCTACGTTAATCTTGCTCACATTTTCAGAGTTTCGGAACATGTATCGGTAATGTGAACTCGCAATGCAACTGTTGGTTAACTGAGATGTAACACAGCTCACGCCCAGCCATTGGAACCGCTTGATGTCAATAAATAATATATAGACAGATATTGGCGCGATTGAAAGATTTGCGATGGAACATCATACAGTCAGCATTTTTAGAATCCCATCCTTTCCTTCACATCCGTTATCTGAAGGGGAGCCATATGGGATCCTGTTCATTGATTATGATATGTGAGTCAAAGTGAACCCTAAGCAGACGGCACAGTTATGATTGGGCCGATCAAAGTGCACTTTGACAGCAAAAACATGATTGAACTGCTGAGTCATACATACTTATTTTCTATTATTGCAGAGTGGCAACAGAGTACACCCTGATCAGACTAAACACACGCGTTTAGGCTGGTCTGAGTCTAGTCTGGTTGTAGATCATGAATGGTTCAGTCATTCAGTCAATATATTCAACCATGTATCGGCATATTACGGGTCAATGCTATATACTGGGATGATTCTACATTATGTATGAGTGGCAGGAGTATACCCTCATCATATTATACATTCGTGTGTAGGCTGGTCTGGGTCTACACTGGTCGTAGATCCCGTACACCCATTCAGTGGATACAGTCGACAATGTTACATAATACTAAGGTAAACTAAGTCTTTGATAAGTTGGTGCTTAGTTATAGAGTATACCCAGATCAGATTATACAGTTGTGTCTAAGCTGGTCTCGGTCTACACTAATTGTAAATCATGTATGGTTCATTCATCCACTACTTGTTCTGTAATGTCACGTCATACTAAGATAAAACTTGGCTGATGTTCCGTTTTAAGGAGTAACAAACAGAGTATACCCATATCAGATTATACATTCGTGTCTACGATGGTCTCGGTCTACACTGTATGGTTCATTCATCCACTACTTGTTCTGTCATGTCACATCATACTTTAATAAACTTGGCTGATGTTCCGTTTTAAGGAGTAACACGGAGAGCATACCCAGACCAGATTATACATTCATGTCTACGCTGGTCTCGGTATACACTCGTTGTAAATCATGTATGGCTCATTTATTCAGTACTTGATTTGCCATGTCATGTCATACTTGGCAGGTGTTACATTTCTCAGGAGTAACGCATAGTGTACAGAGTACACACTTAGTAGACTATATCTTTGGGTGTAGACTTGTCTGTGCCTGTAGGTGATGTACGATTCAATCATGCAGTCACACGTTTTACAATTTCAAGCTGTACTCAGAGGATTCATACTATTGCGGAGTGATAAACGTATGATCAGCATATACTTCGATGTAGGCTGGCATTTGCCTACGTTGGTTATATTCTGAGCGGTTATTGAAATCAGTCGATATGTTTTCGCACACACGTCATCGTAACGTATGAGAACATGATTCGACATTATCACATAGTAACTAATGGAGTATACACTGCTCAGAATATACGTTCGTGTGCATGCTGGTCTGGATTTACATTGGGTGTATAACTGTGCTGTTCACTCATCCAATTGATACATTCTACCATGTCATGGTATACTAATTTATAATAGGATGATTCTACATGTTTGAGTAGTGGAAAGCAGAGTATACCCTGACCAGACTGTATAGATGTGCATAGGCTGGTCCGGATCTGCACGGGTTGTACATTATGTAATGGTCGATCATGTAATCGATATTCTGCCGTGTCACTTCATACTCTCGAGTTGCATGTAAATTTATATTTACAGCGGAATGTGAATCTTGTTCACAATACTGTGACATAATTGTGGTCAATAAATGAAAGTAAATCGCTTTTCCCAGTGACCTGTGTGAGTGGTTTTTAGGTATGTATTATTATAACAATAAAGAAAGCATTACGTCACTTGATTACATGCATGAGCCGTTTGGTTCGACATGTGGTATGATCGGGGTCTACAGTGTTCGTGAAATGATTTGTAACTAACACACGATACTTTGCAGTAGATATTAGATATGAGAATAGTTCACTGAACTATCCATCCCGCCACAAAAACCTGCTCACCGTTCTGAATCACATGTTAGGGAGATGTATTTGTATGTTACATGTACGTGTTCCTACCAGCTTCAGTATCATCTTCTTGTTTTTTATACTATTCGTTTGTTTTATTTACTCGCTCTATCTTCTTTCTCTCAGTCAAACGTCTTTGCTGTTTGAATGTCACTATTATAGGTACATGCACTATGTTCATAAGATTTGTGAACATACATATTATCTGGTGTTGTTGGATGAGGTTACTATTTAATCTCAATATTTGTCTAGCAATAATATCTTTGATTTTTCTATTGCTGGCTGGTGATGGTGAAAGAAACACAGGGCCTGAAAATGAGAAACATTGAGAAACATAATTACATCCGCAACCCGGGAAATAGCTACTACTTCAACCTTAATGGATCCAATTCTTGTTAACCAAGATCAGGTAATTCTCAAAAGCGATGTATTATCTGTTTCGCCAAACGCAAGTGATCATAAGGCTACATGTGTCATCATACCAGTTGAAAGTTCATATAACAATTCATATGAACGAACTGTGTGGAATTATAAAGGAGTAGACTTTGCTAAATTTAACGAGCTCAAGCTTAATACTGATTGGGCAATTTTAAATAATGGTAGTGTAGATGATGCATCTAATATATTTACATCTAAGTTAATTGAGCTAGCTAAGCAATGCATTCCATGCAGTCAAGTCACAGTGCGGCCTAACGATAAACCATGGTATGATTCAGAAATTCGCCACACAAGTAAGGTAAGGGACAAGTTACGAAAGAAAGCAATACGGTTTGGACGGGTGGACGATTGGAATAAATACAAAACAACTGGGAATAAAGTTAATAATATGAAAAAACATGTCAGAGAAGCATTTTATAATAGCATAGAGTTTAATCTAAACAGAATCATTTTCGAATAACAAAATATATTTCTGGAAGCTAGTCTGAGACTTTGTGAAAGACGGCAAGTCAAGTGGTACTATTCCTCCTTTAAAAACAAATGACGGTAGCAGCGAAAATTTATATTTGTCTGATGCCGAAAAAGCAAACTGTCTTAACAACTCTTCGTTTCAATATCAACTGTTGATGATAATAACTCTACTTTACCACCGTTTGAATTAAAAACGAATCCAGTTCTTGATACGATTAATATAAATTAATCTGAGGTTAGAGATATAATAAAAAAATGCAAACTAATACAGCTTGTGGATACGATCTAATTAGTCATAGAATGTTAATAGGAACTATTACATCTGTCTCAAAACCTCTGGCGATCCTCATCAATAGATCTGTCAATGAATGTCAATTTCCGATGGCGTGCAAATTAGCAAGTGTAATTCCTCTATTTAAAAAGGGATTTCCACAGACGCCTTCAAAGTATCGCCCGATATCGTTATTAATGTTTAAACATATTTATAATCACTTGCACTTACCAATTGATTTATAACAGGCAATCTGGTTTTTTACCAGGCCACTCAACGGTATATCAACTTAAAGACATTCACTATCAACTATGTCAAGCATTTTGTATAGTGTTGTGTGATATTTCTAAAGCCTTTGATAGAGTATGGCATAAGGGGTTAATATTTAAGCTAAGGCAAACTGGATTAAATCGTTGTATTTTACACTGAATCGAAAACTACTTGTCGAATAGGAAACAGACCGTATCAATACGGTCGACAACCTCAGATACCAAATTAGTTACTGCTGGCGTACCGCAAGGTTCGGTACACGGCCCATTACTAGTTCTAACATATGTCAACGACATAACTGACCATCTATTAAGAAATGTTCGATTATTTGCTGACGACAGCTCTCTGTCCTTTTCCTCAACAAATGTTGATGATCTAGAAGGCATAATAAATCATGACCTACTAATTATTTTTGATTGGGCTAAACAATGGTTGGTTAGTTTCAATCTGAACAATACTGAAGCGATGCTTCTAACATTAAGACAACTTGATCGACCCATAAACTTAATCTTTCAGAACACGTCCATAACCTTTATTGACGATCATAAGCATATTGGTTTAACATTGAGCAATAACGGAAAATGGCATACACATATAGAACATATAATTAATTCGACTACGAGAGTATTGAGAATAATGCGCAACCTAAAATTTAAACCAAATATATATATCTTATATGAGATCCATACTAGAATATACTTTATCAGTCTGGGATGGGTGTACAGAATATGAAAAGGATTTGTTGGAAAAGTTCAGAATTAAACCGCGAGAATAGTAACAGGATTAACACGGCCAGTATCACTCGACAACTTAAGGCAAGAAGTTTATGGCAACTTCTATCTGTTCGACCTAGTATTCAAGTTTTCGATCATGTACAAAGCCAACAATAATCAAGTACCTAGTTATATTTCTAACCTGATTCCACCCACTGTTAATAATATATCTCGTTACAATCTTAGAAATCAATTTGATTTAAATGTCCCCACTACACGGCTGGAGGTATACAAACAATCGTTTATACCATCTTCGGTACAACTCTGGAATGAAACTGACCCGTTGCTGATAAATGTAGATAGTCTTAGACACTTCAAAACATGCGCCCAACAACTATATACTCAATATAATATACCACCATACTATTTAGAGGGAGATCGATTGTTGTCAGTTATGCATGCAATAATTCGAAATAAATGTAGCAGTCTTAATTGTGATCTTTGCAATAACCATATCACAGAAACTCCCTACTGCGAATGTATTGAAATTGTAGAGGATGCTGAACATTACTTCTTTGAATGTAATAAATATCATGCGCAGCGTCTAAATTTATGCCAGTCACTGCGACAATTTTATCCTCTAAACGCACATATACTTTTGCATGGCATACCTGAAGAATGAGTGCAATACCGTTATTTTTAAAGCTGAGTAATATTATATTAAAACTACGAAAAGAGTTAAGTAACACAATTGGTGAATGCCTCGGAAGCAAGCTCTATCGGATGCTTTCCATTTGCCAACATCATCCACTACCACCTGATAATAACGAACACTGAAATCAACTGCAGTACACATCCATCGATGAATTAGGTTATATAGTATATGTACATTATGACACATAACTCTTTCATTCTTTCTCCCAATCTCCTCTCTCACTACCTTTACTCTCTCTTTCTATCCGAGTTTTCATTTCGTACATTGTGGAAATATATATGGGCCGCGCTCTGTGAAAACCAGCCTTAATGACAACATCGTGAAAGCCTGAAAATGGCGTCGCAAAGTTACGCTTAAATTTACCAACGTCATGTCGGATTTTGACACTTGAAATCGTTGCGTCATTGCAATAAGTTGTGCTATGTATAGCAGTACGCATTAATAATTGTGGCTCACAAATATTTTAATGTTGGATACGCGTGGCAGAATTTTATAGTTGTTTTCATAGTGGTTCAGTTGTCTGTTTTTTCGGTTTCCTTCAAGGAAACACGTAGTGATTTTGTTGATTATTTTCATACAAATGGGCATATTGCAAATTATTTTTATTATATTATATGGACGATTTGTAAATGACATTTGAAACTAAATAAGCATATGACCGGTATTTTTAGATAACACATCACAAAATCAGTATGATGTAATCATAATGCTAATATTTATTTTAGACTTTATTTATATAACAATTACAAACAAACTTGAGAACATTTGTAGTCGGCGTAGATGGAGGCGTCTGCATGTTTCATAATTTGGGTTGAAACCAGAATGCTCAAAGAAAACAAACTTATCCTGTCTGGCGACCACCATCAGATATACATATCCATATGCGTAACAACGGGAGCGGCGGTTTAACCCCAGCTGTTTAATGTAGCGCATGGAAGAGTGAATTTTCCAATCGGTTATCTGGCGTGTTTGATAAGTTAGCAATATAAAACTGTCAAAGCTGTATCAATACAGTATTAATAAAGAACATACACATGCAGAAAGTGGTTATTTTACCGTCTCAATGTGTTTATCTGACTTTTACATGTACATCTTGTAAATTTGAAAGCTTCATGTCGTTATATTGAATGTTGAACAACAACTAGAGAAAAGATGGATTCCAGGGGAATATGATTTCCCTGTTCTATTATTTTGGGCAATTTACTAGCTCTATATCAAAGATTATTTGTTTAAAGGTATAACATATACAGTTAACTAAATTTTGACATTTTTCAATGGGTCAAATTGTAGCCGTAGATAACATATCGGATGCGAATTTGTGTAGCTAGCTCCGTACGCACTGTCCCTTGAGACCTAAAGATAATAGCTGCTGTATTCATACGCACGAACTGTCTTGATTCGTATTTTCCAAAATTTAACTGATAAACTGAGCCTAAAAATGTGAAAACTATTAAGAATAGTATATGTAGAGTTTTAGGTACAAAGCAAGACGGACCAAAACACAATAGGATAAGTTGGCACAGGGCACTATTTTCTTGGTCGTACTCGCTGTTTAGGCGCAGCACGACAATGGCTGCCCCCATAGAAATGTGCGTGATATAATATGCTATCTCCAAGGACTTTACCACTGTGACCTAGGACCTGATAAATGGCTCATTTGTAAACCGTTACCCCACCAAACAATTTCCGTACAATAGACACCGGAAACGCGTGGGTGGAGTAACGTTTTTCAAATGAGCCATTTATTGGGTCCTAGGTCCGAGTCTTCCATCTGTGGACTTTACATGACGTCGGAAATATCATTTACCGACGACGTGTGCCGTTGTAACGAATTCTCATTGTTTCCTATATTATTTATAAATTAAATATAAATGTTTTGAAATATCGCTTAGTATATATTAATAATAATATACATGTAGTGCATATATATGTGCATTGTGATGAAACAAAGATAAGTTTCTGTGTGAGTACAATTGTAGCACGAAAACGTCACGACTCGTGCGGATCGCTGTCCGCAAATATTGATAACGACGACGTAACGTACGTATTGTCAAAACAAAGTAGAAAGATGGTTTATCAGTTGAATACAACATTGGTTTATATGTCATACTGTTCGAGAGGGATAAACTTTTCTAAGTATGTTGAAAACTCAATTTCGCATGTTTGACACATAATGGATGTTTTCGCTTGGTGCGTCACATATTATGTTCAGTTTTGATGAGTCACGGTGGTTATCACATTGTGTGTATTCCCTCGTTACTGATAAATGCAAGAGTTTGCCAAATACGAAATTCTATTCACTGAATGCAATCTGACACACATAAATTAATTAAAATCAGAAACAGATACGCGTATAAATCAAGGGAGACGCTATGCAACATGTACTGTAACGTGAACGACTACATGTACGTTTTTGAACTTTCACACTAGCATTACATAACATTTTATCCATATAATATCACATACCTACTGTAGATACATGTATGCAAAATCTCGGTAAACGATATACTAACACAAAAAGAAAAACATTTATCGGGTCCATACGCGAACTGGGCTGCCGACACCACCAGCTCACATGCTTCTCAACATTGCTCGTTTCTGATCGTTTATTTTCATAACAACCCCGAGAACGTACATTTATATTTTGGCATAAAATGGTAATTAAAATAGTCAATGGTCTACATACAATTGGTTTGTTTCGCTAATGGTACACGATAATACACTTATATCATCTCTCATTACCAGCTGTCAACAACGACGTCAGCTATGTCAAAAGCGTAAATGGAAGCGACGTTTCCGACCTCATTTACTCGACAAAATCATTTTCGCCATAAGGCACCTTTTCGGACGACGCGGCTCATATAATGTTTGAAGAGGTAAGCCGATGTTCACACTGGTAGTCTACGTTTGAGGGTGTATTTGGGGCATATGTGTGGGGCATTTTAATAAAATATACACGTATCCCAAAAAGGGCGGACAATAATAAAGGTCTACAGGGTCTAAACCGATACATACAATAGGTTATACAAATTCTGATAACGTAAGGAGAGCATACACTGATATGTTTGAGGGTGTATTTGTGGCATATTTATATATATATTGAACTATATTTGCATGTATTTACCATATGATTGGTGATTCAATGTGCATACAATGAACATATGGCCAATTTAACATATTTATATGACTACATATGTCAATTATATGATTTGTGTTTTGTGTCAATATATGCTTTACACTAATATCTGAGTGTATTTGTGGTATATTTATATGTATTTAAACAATATTTGGGTGCATTTGAGTGTATTTTGGTGTTTCTTGTAACTGTTCCCCCAGACCCCTCTAATTATCATGAACTTTGCTCGTTCGACGGTATGGCCCAACCACTTTTCAATACCCTCCTACGCCGCTGAGTCACAAATAACTGTTACGTAAATGACGTCAATTAGATTCTGAACTAAATTCTCCAAAAATTACAATGTATCTTTCTGACGGTACATGTGTATATAATCTATCATATTTGACGATGGTAGCAAATTACAAGTCACATGTCGGCTATTTATATATTTAAAATCGATAGTGGTGCGTTTGGTTTGTTCACTACATGTACATATCATAGTTTTATTCTGTTCAATGTTTGATAGTATACATACTAACACTTGTATATACATTTAGTGTACCTTATCAGCAAATATAGTTTACAGCATGTACAGTCAATGAGTCTATGAACACGCATTTCTACTGTAGGCTGTTGTGTTGCATTGTAAAACGTCGGCGTTTCAATAACGTCATTTTCTCGATGACGTTACTATATTTTCCTTGCGTGATTCACATGGTGCTACAAAAAGTGAGATAAAACAAAAATATGAAACATATTTGCATTTCATTTTCAGCATATTGTTTTTGAAAGGTATCCGCATCCAAAAATGTAAATAAGTGCAAATCGAAAATTTTGTCATTAAGTCTGGTTTTCACAGAGCGCGGCCCATATATAAACCGCATGATTATTGATCTGTACCAATAATCATGCGGTTTATATATGGGCCGCACTCTGTGACCATGATTATTGGTCTGTACCGGCCGGGTATGGAAGGTGTCCGAGCCAATTCCCACCCTTAAATATGAGCCGAATGAATGGTCTGTACCCATGTACATATACCTGTATGCTTATCGCCATTGCTGTTAAATTGCTGTATTGTTGAAATACTTGGGTAAGGGCTGTAACTAATGTTGTGAGAACTGGTAGCCCAAGCCCATTGTACTTATATGCAATAAAGTATGTTTAAACTATGAGTGGGACATACATGTATAATGAATATATGGATGAAGAACAATAAGCATACGAAGTTTCAAGCAAATCTGACATACGGTTACAGAGACAGTAGCTATGTGAAAATTATAACGCAAAGTTGGACAAAACATTAACGCAAACATCTAAGTCATTAGATCTTGGGCACAGGAGTCACATGAGTGGGAGACATAATTAATATATGGATGATGACTAATAAGCATATGAAGTTTCAATGCAATGTAACTTAGGACTGCAGAGATATAAGGTATTTAACACAGATTTCGGACGGACGCACAGGACACCAGGGACCCGTTTCACTAAACTTCTTACGATAAAAATGTTCGTACGAAGATTTTTATTAATTGCTTCTCACATTAACATGGATAACTAACGTCACCATGTTGTAGCTACATGTACACACCTTTACATGCGAACACATCTACATAAAACTTGTCCAACATCGACTCTCAGTGTGACTAACGTTACCATATTGTGCCTACGTTACCATATTGTTAATGTACACACCTTTACATGCGAACATAATATTATCTACATAAAGCTTGTCCAACATCGACTCTCAGTGTAACTAACGTTGCCACATTGTGCCTACATGTACACACGTTTACATGCGAACACATCTACATAAAGCTTGTCCAACATCGACTCTCAGTGTAAATGTTATTCTAAAATTAAAGTGTGCACTTTAATACGAACTTCTTCGTCTTACGAAGTTTAGTGAAACGGGCCCCCGGACGTAATAAGGTCAGTTATATCGAGGACACTTTTACAGACTTCAATATTCTATGTTTTACAGAAACGCACTTTCAAGCGCTATAGAAACAAACAGTTTACAACTGAATGGATATGGCTTACCATTCCGAAAGGACAAATCGCCACATTCTGTGGGTATATTAGTATATGTCGCAGACATCTTATTATCAGAAAGAATACAAAATTTAGAAATATTTGGGGATGAAACTATCTGGATTCAAGTTAAGACAAACAGTAAAACGTTATTGTAATCACTATGTATTGCTTTTCGCAAGCGGGCTCCACAAACAAATGGGGAAGGTGACTGGTTTGTTATTGATGAGAAAGTTACATATTATTTAAATGTAATGTGTTTAATGGCCAAAAGTTCTTCGGCAGCAAAACGTAGAACAGACAGACAGACCTACGAGAATATAAACATAAGCGGGTAATCATCAGAAAAGTAGGACGTATATGTGGTTGTGACTGGAAACATTGGGCTTATGGGTTTTGAGGCCAGTGTAGATACAGAAAAGTCTGTGCATTCCCAGTCTGATCAGCATCAGTTCTGTACTGTTCGCTATGCCATCAATGAAACACTCGTCATGCGTTAACAAGCAATGAATCTCGTTATCAGGCTACAGGAGTGTGCTATTTGCTCAGAAGTTACACTGGTCATAAATACCATAAGCACATTTCTCCAGGTAAAGTCACATACAGGACGTATATCATGTAAAGGCTTACGGTTTACTTTCTGGGCTGCCGTACCGCTGACACTGAGCTTTTCTCCAATTTTGGAGAAACGTTGGCACGACAGTTCGGCTCTGGAGACGACCAGTTTGTTCCCACAACTCCTTCGTTGTAAGTGTTCTCTTAAAGGCCGTCACAACCAAACTGAAGATACATGTCCAATATATCATATATATTAGTATACCTCATTGCAATTTGTTTTGCGCATCCATGAACAGACCTCGGCAGATTATCCACAATATTCCCCTCAACAAGGGTAGTACATGTATTTATATAGTATATATGAATAATAGCTGCGACGAAAGAAATAGGGCTGATCCGCTGCAGCTTGATAATAAACTATACCCTTTCTTTCTTTCTTCGGAACATGCCGGATTTAAACTGGTCGCACATTCCATAAGCCCAATACTGATATTCAGTCACAGCCATATTATACATCGCGCGACATTGTCAATTCGTTAAAGTTTGTTTGGCGTCATGTATTTCCACTAAGTTGTCAATAACGGCACGCTATTGACCGGCAACATTGCTGTTTCGTGAATTCCGTCAAATTCACGTAACACAAGATGATTCTTAATTTTAGCAGCATATTTGTTTAATTACATTGTTGAAAACATCAGACCAGGCAATGTAAATATAAATAATAAAACCACGTACACTGTACTGTTGTGTTTACTGTAGTACGAACAACATTTGGTCTGCTTTCAACAGACCGCGCACTTTCAACAGACCGCGCACTTTCAACAGACCAAATGTATTCCGTACTACAGTGACTACAGCAACAGCCCGTGGTTTTATTCCTTAATTATAATGTGTATAAGACGGCTTAGCTAGCACGTTATGTGGATGGCAGGAATAGGCCACCATACAATACACATACGAGGTAATCCAGGTGTAGGTAATCTTGTTCAGGACAGATGCAGTCTCCTCTGGGCACTGGTCCTGTTGAATAAAACACGGGTTATGTGGCTGCTGTATTACGCTTTATTCAGGGGTCCGTTTCACTAAACTTCGTACGACTAAAATGTTCGTAAGTGCACAATTATGATAGTCTGTACATTTCACATTAGCAATGTTTTCTTGTAAACAAACATTGGATGTATATGTATTGAGCATAGGCTGCATATGCAGCATATGCTCAATACATGTAAATCCATCAATTGGAATTTACAGACGATCCTAAATTTGCACTTAAGAACATTTTAGTCGTCCACAGCACCGAGGGGCAATATGTTCCCCGAATCACCACGAACTAACTGTTTTATTGCTCAACATGTAAACAGTGTATGTGGTACAACGAACGTAAATCTGGCGTGGAGCGCGTCGACTGACCGATCTACGTTAGTTTTATGACGTAATCTTCGACAAAAATCATTACGTCATGATTTTCAGCGGTGAAATAGTTTTGACTATTGACCGGACAGGCGGAACTATTGCCCAGGCACGTCAAATCTTGGGAATTAATAAAAACTATGGAATATTAACTTATATAGGGAATTACGAAATAAATAGTAAATTGATGCACCTGAATGTACGGATATAACAAAAGACGAGACAAAGCCATGAAGGTCGGTTTTTGTGGAGATTTAAAGACCAAAGCAAAACACGGAACATGACTAAGTAATTAAATTCGGAAAAAATAGGTCATGATGGAATGAAGCTCATATATTGTACTGAAGTCTCGGAGGTACACCATTAGCAGGGGCCCATTTCACTAAGCTTCGTACGACTAAACTGTTCGTAAGTGCAAAATTATTATAGTCTGTAAATTTCACATGAACAATGTTTTCTTGTAAACAATTATTGCATTTACATTTATTGAGCATGCAAAATAAATGTAAATCCATCAATTGAAATTTACAGACGATCCTAAGTTTGCAGTTATGAACATTTTAGTCGTACGAAATTTAGTGAAACGGGCCCCAGATGCTGTTGTCAAAGTTTGAATGTAGTATCTTAACATTGACAAGAGTTGTCAGAGGACAACGAAGCGCGCCCGGTGGCAGCAAAGGAACCGAGGGCACATTTGAAAACACAACGTGCTGGATAAGGGAAACAAAATTGATGAGCCATTTACCGGAGCCTGTTAAGGTTTCGAGCGTACAAAGTATTTGACCTTGACCCGGAGCTTAGCAGAGATAGAGGACCCTTGGAGCAATGCGTTTGTGAAATATGAAGCAAATTGATGCAAGGAAACAGAAAATATAGGCCATTTACCCGAGCGTCCGTGCGTTAAGGTTTTGAGATGCACAAAGTATGTGACCTTGACCCTGGGCTTAGAAGCGGTGGCAAGGACGTGCAGTAGAGGACACTTGGAGCAATGCGTGTGTGAAATATGAAGCAAATCCAAGCAAGGAAACAGAAAATATAGGTCATTATAACTTTTGAAGACAGACGGACAGACGGACGGACAGACGGACGTTCCAACATTCTGGGTTTATGGGGTATTTCCATTGTTTGAAGATCAAAGAAAAAGCCCCTAAACAACAATAGATTTTAGGAGCTTACGGAATAAATCAAAGGATTATTTTGTGTTAGGCCACGCCCCTAACCTCTTAAACCCCCGGACGTTGGCCCGGACAGACAGACAGATGGACACATACGACGCCGAGGGTATGCCATAAGCACTTCTTCCTTCGGAAGGCGCGCTAAAAATGACTAAGTACTTGATGCAGAATTAGTAGGTGGATGTTCTCTAGTCACAGCCATGACAACATATGATAGTCGGTGTCAGAAAAGTGAAAAAATATGCAGTTGCTGCAATTGTTGCTATAGTCTTAAGTTTTGTGTTTATTTTCATTCCGAGACACTGAAAATAAAAAAAATAAAAAATTGGTACCATTTTTTTCATCATAATCTTAGCTGCCATCTTGAATTCAAAATGGTCAGCATTATTGTCAATAATACTGCATAGGTGTGAGTTTTTGCTAGATAATTTGGCCATGATTGTTTTTATATCTGTAAATTATTTATTTTTGGATAGTGTATGGATAGTGGATAGTTTGTGGACACAATTATCAGAAAATAAAGTTCGCTATTTTGTCCAATCCATAGGTGGCCGCCATCTTGGATTTCAATATGGTCACCCAATCCAAAATATATTTCATATCATTGTTCACTATTATGATATTAATTAATTTTTTCCACACTATTCTACTTGATACTATTTGTGAATTGTGTGTTATGAAAACCAGCAATGAGTATTTATAAAATAGTACCATATAGCATGTCAAAATGGCCGCCAAGAAAAGTAAATGTGGGTACGTCTTTAAAGAATTCAATGTTTCTTCATTAAATGACGGTACATATTTGTTTCTGACTACCAGCACAAACACTGTTTATGTTGTTATTATTATGTATGAACTATATTACTAAGTAACATATGTAATATAGCATGCTTTAAATAATTCAAAATGGCCGCCATATACTCGGATTCTTATTTAGTGTTACTGCATGTTCAAATGACCCAACTATTATTTGGATATTGTTTGAAATGCATCTATATGTGTCATCAATCAATAATATATATATGTGCTATTACACAGAACGTCACAAATTGTTACAGATAGTAGACATATAATATGCTTTACCACATATGTATCTGCTGGCAAATGACTGTGGTACCAATCATTACATATGTCGTCTTGTTGTTTTCATCCATGAACGTGAATTATATACCTTTAAAATGCGATCAGAAAAAAGTTGAACGAGTTAAAGCAATAAACAAGTAAGTAATCCAGTATGGCCGCAAAAATATCACCATGTTATACAGTTAATTAACCTAATATGTATACTACTGTGCTTCTTGCATAGTAAGCTCTTCATTGAGTAAATTAACAACATATTCATTAATGCAATGTTGTTATACGCCCTGTCAACAGCTAAGGTACGATTATGCTGGGTTAGCTGGGTTGAATCCCATACTCCGCATAAACGGGTGCAGGAAAATATATGTTCAACCGTGCAATTAGAACAAACTGGTCTAGTACCATGTCTTCACCATACTAGTTACTTACCCTAACAGTAATACAATTAGTACTACTCCTACTACATTTATAATGGGATTCAACTCTCAAGTAACAAGACAGTCCAAAACGTACATGAGCACCACTACAATCAGGGAAATTGTGAAATTCACATGTTTCCAACATAACACCCGTAGCAGACGTTTCAGACTTGTCATGACATCATGTAATGAAACTAGTTGACATTGGTGATTTCCTGTATTCGATCAGATACTAATATTACCCAAGTGTGTTGCAATTAATGTTATACATGAAAATGCATGACACCTTTTGTACAATGATAAAATTAATAGTATTGATAGTGCAATGAAGTAACTAAATACCTTTTGATTTTGTTTAATTCAGAAAATTGTTTATTGACACTCGTCTAATAAGCTCAACCTTGGAAATGATGTGTCGGTCTTCAGGAGTCCAACATGCTGTGCCAATAACAAGCTACAAATACGTGTTATGAGTATTTTGCTCTTTTGGAATATTGCCTTAAAACTGATGAATAAAGTAACTACTGTCGACAGTTTTTATGTGGTGCAAGATGTTTTTGCCAATCTAACATATAACTTAAAGGTACATGCCCACTTAGTAGGCACAGACTGTTATTTATAGGAATTAAATAAGTGTATAATTGTGTCACTATTCCACCAGTTCTAAAACTTACCCGCTATACATATATAATCATTTAGTAACAACTATTTTACCGATAGTGACTCGCGGTGGTATCAGGGTATTTTCATATGCAAATGAGGCATGGTATTTTTTAATTATTTATACTAATTAAATGAGTCACCTGAAAAAATAATATTTTCGACAGATTATAAATTATTATCATTGCACATCAAATATAAATACAGATAATAAATAGTAAAGTCCGTTAACATATTAAGGAAACACGGTTATCGCCCCTGATATCAGTGTGTAAATGTACGTCTGATATAAAATGTATACTAATGCCAATTAATTCATGGGGTAATGGTGAATGAATGTTTATTTTGCCAGAAAATGTCTCAGATGATGTCTCCGATATAAAGAATATGTTGTGCCTACTGAGTGGGTATGTACCTTTAGCCCAGGTGAATGTATTGTATTTTACTATACAGACAGAAGCAGCCCCGTCATTGAGACCTCCCCGGAATATATTAAGTTGGATATTGGAACATGAGAACGCAATAACAATGGCCATAATTAAATAATACAATAACCGTTACATACACCATGTCTTATGAGTTGACAACATATATGGCTTGCAAACTGGGGTCATGTTGTCACGATCATATATGTCAGAGTATCACATTTTAAAAACACCAGGTGCCAAAATATGATCGTCCAAATATATTCACATTTAATGTGTATGCATTATTGTGAGCTCCAAAGAATATGTCCTGCATTAATGTCAAACATGGTTTACAGAGATGTAGACACATGCAGTCCATGCATGTATTGGTAGATTCACACCTACACAGCAGCATATATAATATAAATACATACATGGTATGTATACACAAGTGTCGTTAGTCCATATATTGCTAGGTTAGTACACGTATGCCGAATGCCCCTTGTCAGACTAATGTGGCTAGGTCTGCAACAGTGTCAGCTGTTCTCATTGTGAATACTCGTACTGTCACTGTCAAAACATGGATTTGGCTCAATTATCATCTGTGTAATATACATATAACACTAATCCCAGCACCAGGATGAATGCAAGTTATAAATGAAAATATGTATACATGGTCACTGTCTTAAACACATGACAAGATTAACTCAGCAACATAATGAGCAATCACTATAAAATACGGTGGTCGTCGAGAAGAGGACCGTCTCTTTCATACAATAGTAGGTTGAAGAAACAGGGTACTTAACCATAACTCTGAAGAAACTACATTGGTGAAGCTTGAAAAAGATCCATGACGAACATATCTGGAGATACATGAATGCATACTGTTGATGCCATCTACAGACCTTTCGTAGAAATTGTGACAACTCGGTCTAACATTCCACTACAGGGGGTGATACAATTATGTATATATGCTGCAGGATTTACATAAGGATTTAATGGTGGACATATAATTAATAAGTAAGCGTGTACATAATGCTTCTATATTAAGTTAGCAAGTGTAGTAGTATCGAAACAAAATGTAAAAGTGAAATTATTTCTGTGTATAAACTGTAGACACCATCCCACCAAACAATATGTGCATTGACTTGTTTTGATATGATTGAATTTACAAATAAATCGAATACAAATTTTTAGAGTAACACAGTATACTGAAATGAAAAACAGATATTAACAAAAGTATTAAGCATATGAAACGAAATGGAACATGGCGAACTATATTCGAATGTGTTACAAATGGTGTTGAATGTATTTATTTAATTTGTTTAATGGCCTGTCATCAGCTAAGGTAATTTTAGACCGGTTTAATGGGGTCAGATCCCGTATTTCACTTATACTAAGAACATAATATTTACATAAAAATAAATATTCATCCCTGAAATTAGAATAACCTGATCCGTTGCCAGGTCCTCAGTACACCAGTCACTTAGCCCCATCCCGTAAGAATAATAGAATACTTACTAATGTTACTAGTTTTATAGTTGCTATAACTTGATCTAACTCTCAGTAATCCAAAAGGGATTTTTGGATTCCGGTAAGGATGAACCCCATTGTTAATTTAACCATTCGCATGCTCCAAACTAACCACCCGTAATACTAACAATAAAGCCAGTATTACACCGCCCACCCACCCGCTCCCCTACCATCAGTGCATCTTAAATACGGGATTATATATTCAAACTAGTTATAGTGACAGGTAATTAAACACCATTACATGTACATAAATACATTTACCTATAAACAAATTATATAGGAATAGTAAACAATCAACATTCGCGACATCTATTATTCACCGACTTTGTAAAACTGGATTGATGTGGAAAGGTATTACCAACCTAACATTAAATCTGAATATCAGAAAAGGTTATCATTTTCTAAACCATGCTCTATGTAATTTAAATTTAACCAAGTATGAGTTAGTCGGGAACGTACGCCAGTGCTTTGCAGAAAACATAAATAATAAATATGCAAACGACTGCAAAGTATGTGTATATGATTAACAATTGATAATATATTGCATGTTGTAAGCCTCCCATTTGCAATGAGACTGCATTTAGATGTTATACATATATGTACATGTAGAAATAAATGCGCATTATTGTTGACCAACAGAATGATAGTCACAAGAATGTGAATGTCCTGCAATATGTGTGGGCGATAATAAAGTGTCATATAATGTGTCATGTGGAAAAGCACTGGCTGTCATGGTTAGATAATATATCAGTGTCAACATTGTATAGTCAAACACAATCGTATTATCATTGTCTGCCTGGTTTTATAAACGTTGATATTGCTTATTTAAATACGTACCCAATTGGAACACATCAAACCATGCTAAATATGGCAGCTATCTTGAATTTTAAAATGGCAGGCATACGTGTTATTGCATACAAATGTGCCAGAAACATTCACAATCAATAGCATACATCAGAAGCCACATTTCTAGTCCAAACTATTGCAATTATCTTGCTGATCAAATTGTTCGATTATAACTGTGGCCATTTTGAAATACAAAGCTATATAAACAACACTTTCATTTTCTTAAGTCATATGTGATGCATTTGCAAATAAAAAACTTCATTTGCTGCATGATTCTATTGGTATTTATCTATTTTACCATTGAAATTGATTATATTCAAATGAAAATAGCACAACATGTAGTGTTATGGCGGCAATCTGTTATTTATATATATCCCATACATAATTTGTCTAACTTGTGGTCTAAAATGTGCTTATTCTCTTGATCAACTAGAAATGGACGCTTGTCGACATGCGCATGTGTATCCCCCTCCCCAGATACACAAGTAGTTTGAAAAAAGGGTGTTCGAGTTATGCTCCGGAGACAAAATCAGTGACGGAAAAAACAAAGGGAGATAACTAAAAAAATAGTAATGCAAGAGTTGTCATTCTTGCGTGACACACCTTTAGGGAAAGAAAAAATATAAGATATTTACCTGAGCGTTAAAGTTTTTGAAGCACCAAGTATGTGACCTTGACCCTGGGCTTGCCGGGGGCAGGACGAACGTGGATTTGGCACAGGGCGGTAGTGAACCATCAGAGCAATGTGTATATGAATTATGAAGCAGATCGGTCGAAGGATGAAGAAATTATGAGACATTTACCCAAGTGTTAAAGTTTTGTGACGGACGGACGGACGGACGGGAGGACGGGACGCACGTTCCTACGAATGAATACTTGTTGGGTTTTTACTGTATAAAAATACCCAAGAAGAGTACCCAACACTATCCTAACCCTACCCAATAAGATCTCCGTACGCTTACAACAAGTACCCATTCCTGTGTGCGGACGGACGGACGGACGGACGGACGGACGGACGGACAAGGGTAACACTAAATGCCCCCTCCACTATCGTGGTGGGGCATAACAATATTCGAAAGGGTGTTCGAGTTATGCTCTGGATACAAAATCAGAGTACGAAACAACAAAGGGAGATAAGTAAACAAGAATTCCGCGGAATCAGATGCCTCGCCTTGTCCCGCCTTGACCTCGAGCCTGGGCCCGAAAGCAATTTTCACTGGCCCGAACATATTATACAATTATTGACTAGTGAGCCATAGAATATCAGATTATATTCTATGGCTCATTAGGAAATAAAAATGAAAAAAAAATGATGCCACAATATTTTCAACACAGTTTACGGAAATGTAATATCCAATGTAGTAATTTACCTGTATAAATTACCTGTGGTCAACAGTGGTCAAGCACTGGACATCTGCACATGCTAGCCCATGATAGCACATGGTTCTCCCAGTCTCTATTGTTCTCTCTACAGGTAAGGTGTACAGAGCACACGAGAAAAGGTGTACAGAGCAGACGAGAAAACGGGTCTTCATGCATTATTGTCCATTTTGTAGAATGCGCAAAACAAAAAAGGGAGATAACTCAAAAATTACCTACGCAAGAGTTGTCATTCTTGTGCGCGACACACCTCCGGGTCGTGGTCTATGCATGTGTGAAGTTTCATTAAAATATTCCAAAGGGTGGTCGAGTTATGCTCCGGACAGGAAATCAGTGAATTCTTTCGGTTATGCCATGTACATACTTCAAATAATAAAACTGGGGTTGGTTCCACTTTTTCTGATAACTGGTATGGCGGAAATTTTGTTTTCAAAATGGCCTCTATTTAAATAATATTTATTATGTCTTCACTACGTACTGTCTTTAGTAAATTGTATTTATAGCTAGGTTGTGTTGACTGTTTGGCTACGTTCACGAAACAAATAGTATTTGTATCATCAATGAAGACATGAGTTGTTCCTATTGTCTTCTAATTTTCAAAATGGCTGCCGTGAAAATCATATAATTCTGATATAAGCATACACACAAACCATTTGGACTGATTTTTCCCAGATTATGATAATTATTGATAATTATTGAAAGTAAATTATATATGGCTAAAGTCAATTTCAAGTCACTGTTTATGACAAACATGTTAGACTTCAAAAAGGCAGAAGTTGTGTGATTAAATGTAATTTTCGGCATTAAAACGCCATGTGCACATGTTCAGTATGTGTAGACGACGACGTGTGTAAAATGTCAGATTGATTGCCAAAACACTGTTGGAGAGGTTGAATACACATAATACAGAATTGTCTTTGACTGACCATATTGCTTCAGCGGCAGTAAAATATCCTGTAATCAATATGTGACGACATGAATAGAGTATTTATTTCATGGATATGAGAGGCAAGTGATCTTACTCCACTTGAACAGTCAGTCCGTCCGGCCAACTAACATGTCTCATTATCCATATTCAATCATATTAGTTTTCTATTAGAATCACTGGTATGGAAGCATTAGCCATTCGCTTGCCTTTGTGGCACACCATAATGCAGTGTCTCCGACTTTGTCAAGTCATAATATGACACTTTAAACAAGTGAAACGAAATTTGGACCTCAATGCACTAACCACTCTAGTATTGAAACAGGAGTTGTGGTCTTTTAAGACCATATGGTAATCGTAAATAATGATAATATTCAGATGGAAGATATACCATGTCAGATGCGCGCTGAAAATTACGGAAATATTTTCCGTAAATGGTCAAAACGTGGTTCCTTTCAGTGCTGTACGCAGGCGGATTTAAATGAATCAGCTCCTCTCATCGATTTATCAGAGTTTAACCCTAAGACTGCTGTCTTATTTTTGTCGTCTGCTGTTTATTTTCTAGTTTCCATTGTTATCATCAAAAACATGCTTTGACTGCACTTTAGAATAATTTACAACATGCTTTGACAGCACTTCAGAATCATTTCCATTGGAAATGATTCTGAAGTGCTGTCACACCATGTTTTGATTTAGAAATAAGGCAAGATATAAAAGCAACAGCAGACGACACTTGTTGTGAGTAGCGGTCTAAGGGTTAACGTTGCATAGTTAGTACAACATATATCACTGCATTTATTCATAATTTATATTTCCTTAAAATGGATTGTATAGATGACGGATTGGCCGATAGAGATTAGTGTATTACAATGTGCATGTATGCCTCTAACATAAGACGGTGGCAGGTATTCTTGGCAGTAGGGTTGAACGGCTTTACGTGATATTATCGGGGAAAAAGAACCATTTCCACTGCAGAAGATGTAGCATACTTTGTATTAATATCGACATCGACCGACGTACAGTTATGGTGGGAAGCATATATTAACGACGCTTTCAAAAGTGATTCTCCAAACCTGACGATATATACGGTTCACTTAAACAGAACTGTCTCACTACCGATGCTAATCAAATTGGCACACATAATCTGGGAAATATGTAAATAACACAAAAGTGATATTTGCCGGCGTGTCTTGTAACAACACGCCGCACACCATGCATACGGAGAAGTTTATTCACGTACGTGTACAGAGTGGCCTGCGGTTCTCTTACCAGGCGAATTGCAATTCCTGGAGCGCAGGATTGCATTTCGCGTTCCCATTAATTGCAATTGGACCGCAATCGGACTGCAATCATAGCGCAGTTAGCGCTGCGCTCCGCTTTTATTTGCAGTTCACGCTCCCTTTTTTCTTTAAACTGCGAAAGAATGACCGCTTTACGCTGCGCTCTGCGGTCAAACCAGCGGACCGCTCTGCTTGACCAATGTGGCAATAAAATCGAAATAGTTGATTTTTTTCTGACGAAAAGATATATTTTCCTATCTGTATTTAGCCATTTAAAATCCAATAAAATATATATAAATAGTAGAATTAGGTGTATGTATACGCGTAACGCTAAGTTTTTACCGCAAATAGCGAAATAATGACCGCACAAACGGTATCGCGAAAGAATGACCGCACAAACTGAACCGCGAAAGAATGACCGCACAAACGGTATCGCGAAAGAATGACCGCAAAAACGGGACCGTGATTGGACCGCAATTAGACTGCAATTTCAGAGGGGACGAATTGCAATTCAAGGACCGCTGGATTGCAATTCTTGGTAAGAGAATCGTAGGCGGGAGTGTATCAATGTCTTCCCCCAACTGGGTGGTTGGTGGGACCGACGTGAAAACCCCGGGTTTTAAAGAAATAAACTAGAACGCCACCAACGGCATGTTCTCATTGCTGTGGTGGCTGGATCATAAAAATGCATATTGATATGGTAAACAATCTATATGAAAATGTATCTCACTGCTGTGGTGGCTGGATCATAAACATGCATATTGATATGGTAAACAATCTACATGAAAATAGAAGAACGCGATTGCATCTACTGAATGAAAATATGGATGATGACGAACATGCATATGTATTTTTAAGTCAGTCGCTCTACTGTGAAGAAGTTATAGGAGAATGGATAAAAGCGCATGCATCTACTGAATGTGAAATTTTCAAGTTATGTAACCTTGACATTGGGCTCGGAAGGAGCACGTGTGGGGTGCGAAATGAGACAAATGGATGATGATAATATATGTATATGTAGCTTCAAGCCAATCGGTCATAGAGTAAAGACGTTATAGCAGACTGGAAAACTTGACGGAAATACGGACATCCAATGTTTGCATCCATGTTTTCGCTACGCAATGGGATAATAAAATGACGGTCTAATTCCCCCCTCTCGGAATTAACTTTCCCTCTCGTTCCCCGGGTTAGGTGGAACGTTTTCCTATTCAATATAAGGATATGCAGAATTTTGGACATGTATTATCCCCACCTGTGGAACGTGTAGCTGACAACTTGCCGCGACAGATGGCTATTATGTTACAATAACTACAAGACTAGTACAGTAAACCATCGTTCAGCATTTAACGCGACCAGCTAAATTATCGGACACAGCCACTGAATCGAGAGACAGTCGCAGTCAGTACGGCCCGCCTCCAGAAATTAATAGGCATAACTCATAACTCTTGGACATGTTTCGTGTAAAGGGCACACTGAATACGCCAATTTTAGTACACACATGTCAGGAAAGATATGCACGACACAGAGTTAATAGTATATACATTATTTGATTGTGTTTGTCGGGTAGTTGGTTTGTAATTGCTTTGTCGGAGAGCAGCGTTTACAACTTTGCCATTACAAATTTGTGTGATAGCTACACATATGCAAAAACAACGTCAATGTTTTCTAACAATACAATACAATACCATACAATATTCCTTTAATCACCCAGTCCATACATATGGCAACATGAGGTATATAGTTTCAACAAATGTGAACAAGGCTTCAGCAAATAGCATGTACATGAATCATGGGCACTGCTTACAGTGCATCATGACGAGACAGAACGCATGTTACCGTTGTTCCGAACAGTGTAGATCCCGGTCAGATGGCGCTTTTGTGCAATCAGACATGGATTTAGATTGCCCAATAAATTAATCATTTAAACTAATTAGTTCCTATAGTGACTATCGGCAAGATGTGTTATATGTCGTCATGCTGCACAACATACAAGTACCTTCAACGAGTAAGCTGAAATTATTATGTTTGTACATGAATTATATTTTCAAGTGAATAGTTATTGCATAAAGTATTATATCTGACCACAGTTAAGTTGAAATGGTAATCTGAACACATATGTGTGGGAGAGCTAGTCGTACATAAACGTAATTTATCTATATAAATTTACATAGTTTTTTTTCAAATCGTTGACATATTTAGTACTCATTAGTGTTTCGAATTTGTATGTGTTTGCATTATTATAGTAATAACGTTTAATATAATTTTGCCTTAAGTGTTTCAAATACTTGCAGCCTAACAGATGGTGGTATTTGTCTCCTATGTCATTCTTACAGATTATGCATTGTCTTTCATTCAATGGTATTCTTTTCCATCGTCCTGTGTTTACTGGTAGCTTGTGATTTCCTGTTCTAAATCTTATATATATGTTTCTACATTTATTTGGAAGGTATTCCTCAAGTCCAAATTATGTTTTATATATTCTATAATTTAAACAAGTTGATGATTCTCGAACACTGCTAAACATTCATTAATATATAAGTCTTTTAACTTTTGTTTAACAGTTAATTTCAACCATATTTCATTCGGGAATGTATGTGAATCAAAAATTCCGTTTAACCCATATTTTATCAAAATATCTTTAATTGCCGTAATCCATTTAAATTTTCGTTCTTCGTTATTTGTCGTATTTCTGTAAAAACTGTGTATAATAGTGTAAAATATTGATGCTAATTTTACGTCATTTGAATTATTTAGTCTTGCCCAAAAATAAACCATTTTTGTTTGAATATCTACATATATTGGAACTACACCAGTTTCGCCATATACCATAACATTTGGTGTGTTTTTTTTCATATTTAATATTATCTTTATGTATTTTAGCTGGACCCTTTCTATTACATCTATGTTTCCAAATCCCCAAAGCTCATTTCCATATGTTAGTATCGGTTTGACGAGTTTGTCAATTAGTTCTATCTGCATATCTATAGGTAAATTTAATGACTTTGACCTTTTTATTATTTTACATTGCTCTAGTACCTTGCTCTGCTATATGTTTTTTCGTTGATGTAAATGAACCGTTTTTATTTATGAAAAGTCCAAGATATTTATATTCGATGATGGTAGAAAAAATCTTGATTACTATTTCTCCGGTTATTAGAAAACACTACTATCTTCGTTTTACTAGTATTAACAATTAGTCTCCATTCATGACAATATCTTTCATATTCATTTAATGCATTTTGCAAATCTTCTGCTTATTCACTTAATATTACAGTGTCATCTGCGTATAGTAGTACGAATAATTTAAGATAAACAAATAAATCTTCTTCTAGTTCATGCTGTCTACATTATATACCTCTTACATTTTTGCTTTCAAGAAAATCTTCTAAATCATTTAAGTACAATGAGAATAAAAATGGTGACAAATTTTCCCCTTGCCGGACGCCTTTATTACATGGAAAATATGATGATTTGTCGCCATTAGCCATTACACATGATTAGCCCCTGTACATGTTTTTGATTAAAGTGAAACATTTCCCGTTAATGTTGTATTTACGCAGCTTGCACCATAAGCCAGATCTCCATACCGTATCAAATGACTGTTTTAGATAAATAAATTCACAAAATAATTTCTTTTTGTGATACCGTAATATATCTAATAAACTATACAGTACGAAAATATTATCGGTAGTCGGAAATTCTCTTCTAAATCCTGTTTGACATTCATTTATTAAATTACTGTTTCCTGCATAAGTTTGCAGTCTGTTATTAATTACTGAGGTAAAAAATTTCCCCATACAGCTAACACGTGTTATCGGCCTATACTTTTCTGGTTTCGATGCATCGCCCTTGTGTTTATATATTGGATTTATCATGCCGACAGTCCACGCGTCTGGTACCCGTCCTGAGTCTAGGATAATATTAAACAATTTAACGAAGGTATTTGCCATTAATGGAAACGTGGACATGATGTGTTCGTTTACAATTTTATCTACGCCATTTGCTTTATTATTTTTAATTGTTTTGAATATTTTTTCCAATTCTAAAAGCGTGATAGGTCTGTTTATTTCTTCATTAATAGCCTCTACAATTTCAGTTTCATGTTCGGTATTAATTTCCGCATTAGTATTTATATTTTCGTCAAAGTTTACGTTTTGAAAAAAATATAAAATGATGTAAGTGGGGCACCTATTGATTCCGTCTGAGTACCATTTAGGATTTTCCAATATTTTCAAGGATTTGACATTCTAAGCCGTTTTAGTAGGTTTGTCTGTTTCTGTTTACATTCGTTGTTATATTTTCGCATAGTTTCTTTATAATTTTTACTCGCCCGCCTTAGTTGTCCTTTGATAGTTGGTTTTTTTCTCAATTTATATAAGTGTTTATAACAGCGTATACGGTCGTACGTTCGTATAAGCCATGTTTGAAGTAATATAAAAGGGTTCCACAAAATGTTTAGAGATTCCACATTTCCTCTATCACATGATACATGTTCAGAGTCAGGGCGGTTACCACATTGTAATACCAGAGCTCCAGATAAGCTGCGTATTTGCTGAAATACCCAATTGAAATTGCCAAAACCCAATTGAAATCAGAAGTAGCGAGTATGAAAAAGCAATATGTTTTTGTGGTACCTTCATCATGCTTCAGAAAACAATAAACGGACCACAACTATAGCATAAGTTTCTTGTTTTCCATGAAAACACATATTGGTGTTTCATAGACAATTCTAATGAAATGCCAAGACAAGTTTTCATTTCGAAGCAAACTATTCAATAATTGCTGTCTGTGTAAACAGTAGTGTGATTTTATTTTACCCAATTAAAATTTTGAAACACCCAATTGCTTCAGAAATGATGGAGTGACACTACTCAATTACTAATTCCGTGTCTGGAGCCCTGTACTACAATTCCTTCGTTATTGATGCATGTAAGAGTTTACCAAATACGAAATTGTTTTCACTAAATGCAATCTGACACGCATAAATGAAGTTAAACCACAAACAGATACGCGTATAAAGTAAGGGAGACGCGATGTATCGTTTACGATTACATGAACGTTTTCCAACATTCACACTAGCATTAAATAACATTTTATCCATATCATAGCTCATATCTACTATACATATGTACAATCTCGGTAAACCATATATTAATACAAAAATAAAACATTTATCTGGTCCATACGCGAACTGGGCTGCCGACACAGCCTGTTCAAATGCTAATGAACATTGGTCGTTTCTGATCATTTATTTTCATAACAACCCCGAGAACATACATTTATATTTTGGCATATAATGGTAAAATAATCAATGATCTATATACAATTGGTTTCTTTCGCTAATCATTGGTACACCGATTAGCATACGATAATACACGTATATCATTTGTCATTACCGGCTGTAAACAGCGACGTCATCTATGTCAAAAGCGTAAACGGAAGCGATGTTTCCGACGTCATTTACTCGATAATGTTATTTTCGCCATAATGTACCTTTTCGCACGACACGAAACATCAAATGGTAAATGGAGCGGACATACATGTGTGTCAAAAATGTTTCCCGAACCACACCAATTATGATCGCGGGGCCACCATTGTAACACATTTTAAAAAGCATCGACTATCGATCATTCCTGCCAAGTGTCGTCAGAATCGATCTGATGGTTCATGAAAATATATTTTTTTCTTTTAAATAATTGCATCTAATTTTGAGACAGTGGTCATCTTGGCTTGTGACGACAATCTCAATTTTAACATATATGAATATGCTACAAACAAGGATTTTAACTGTGAAGTTTGGCTAGTATCTGCCAAGTGGTTCGTGAGAAGAAGATTATGAAAATAGTCTAATACCACCGCGAGTCACTATCAGTAAAATAATATATTGCTAAATGATTACATTGTATATCTCTGTATAGCGGGCACTCGTAATTTTTAGAACTGGTGAAATAGTGACACAATTATACACTTAGTTTATTCCTATAAAGAGCATTTTGTGCTTACTGAGTGGGCATGTACCTTTAACAAATCGGAGAGACCATCAACTATCGATAATTCCTGCCAAGTTTCGTCAGAAAGATTTTCTAAGAATTTAAGCAACATTGTATTTTTGTATTTCAATTTATCTTGGGCTACGTACGTGATGACCACCATTTTAACAAATGTAAAATACTTCACTGAATGACCATAACTAACTGAGAAGTTTGGCTAGCATCGGTCAAGTGGTTCGTGAGAAGAAGACGTTTTAAATCTCTAATAAAAGGATACATTTTGACCTTCGGTGACCATCGTGGAAGATATAATAATCCGATTTCGGCAAAAACTGCATCAGTTCCACCGTCTCATCGATACAATCGATTTGATAAATGCACATATTCGGTCAAAATGAAAAATGACCCCTATTTCACAGCCGGACCTCGTCCATTTTCAATCGCCGGTTCATCATTGTAACATATCTGAAAAGGCATCAACTATCGACATTTCGTCGAAATCGGTCTAGCAGTTCGTGAGAAGAATATTTTCTCAGATTTTAAGCTATTTGTAGAGGGCGGCCATCTTGGATTAAAGGACGGCCTCTATTTTTAATACATCTGAATATGCCTCACGCATGGACCACAACTGTGAAATTTGGCCAGCATCAATACATTCTCTAATAAAATGATGACCGTTTGACATGACGCTAGAGCAATCGTCTCGTCGATACCTTCGGTATATCCGGTCAACACGAGTTGTTGGTGGTGCTTTATCAAGAAGCTGTGTGAAATGAAACAGACATGAAAAAACATTTCCACCAATGTTAAGTTTGTGAAAGCGTTATGATTGCGACCTTGACCTTGGGGTTGCGGGAATCTGAGGGTCATGGATTTGGCATGGCATGATATAGAACCATCAGAGGAAGGAATGTGTGTAATCTCAAGAAATGGATGAAAGGAAACAGAAATTATAACAAGATTGTGACCCTGATCTTGGGGTTAGCGGGGGTTTGTCACATCATGATAGATAATCATTATAGAAAGGCATGTGTGAAATATCAAGACGTTTGGTAAAAGGAAATAGAAATTATAACAAATTTCCCCCAATTTTAAGTTTGTGAAAGCACTAAGATTGCGACCTTGATCTAGGGTTTAGCGGGGGTACGACGGCCGTAGATTTTTCACAGTGTTATAGAGAATCATTAGAGAAAGGCGTGTGTGAAATATCAAGACGTTTGGTAGAAGGAAACATAATTATAACAAATGTTCCTCATTTTAAGGTTATGAAAGCCCTAAGATTGTGAGTTTTACCTTTGAGTTAACCGGGGTATGAAAGTCGTGGATTTGTCACACCATGTTAGGGAATGATCAGAGAAAGACATGTGTGAGTTATCAAGAAATGAGGTAAAAGAATACAGACATGATAACAAATTTCACTCAAAGGTAAGTTTATGAATGCACTGACCATGACCATGGGATTGGCGGGGGTATGGCGGTCCTGAATTTGTCACAGCATGGTAGAGAATCATTAGAGAAAGGCATGTGTGAAATATGAAGACGTTTGGTAAAATGAAACATAAATTATAATAATTTTCCTCAACGTTAAGTTTATGAACACACTAAGATTATGATATTGACCATGATTATGATATTGACCATGGGGTTAGCGCGGGTACGACGGTTGTGGAATTGTCACAGCATGATTATTAGAGGAAGGCATGTGTGAAATATTAGGACGTTTGGTGAAAGGATATTTTGAAGAAAGACGGACGTAAGGACGGACGTACCACTAATATTGAGGAAGGGGCATTTCCCATTGTTCTAGAACAATATAAATGGCCCCTATTTATAAATATAATAAGGGGTCACACGGACTAAATCAAAGGATTTATTTTGTGTTAGGATCCGACCCAATGGCCCCTTCCTCTCGTTTGGTTGCTCGGATGGACGGACAGACGGACGGACAGACGCTGACTATGACGCCGAGGTATGCTATTAGCGGTCCTTCCTTCGGAAGGTGCGCTAAAAATAAAATTTGGCCAATATTCTATTCCCCGGACCCGCCCTTTGTGATTATCGTTTTAACAAATCTGAAGAAAAGAAACATAGATTATCGATCATTCCTATTCGTGAAAAGAAGAATTTGAGCTACTCTTCTACGGCGACCATCCTGGGCGATCTCCATTTTAGCAATCTGAAGAAAAAACCTCTCCCATAGGTCATCCCTGTGAATTTTGACCAACATCGGCCCGGAAGTTCAGGAGAAGTGTGGACGGACTACGAACGGACAACGGACGAAAAGCGGTAACAATAGCTAAATATATAAACAGACCATTCATTATATCATGGCCACGAGATAATTTAGGTGTTTATTTTCCTTTTTACGCACCAACATAAAAATAAAAGATAAATAAAGAACAATTATGTCGAGGCCACGAGATTATTTAGGTATGTTATTCTTTTTATTGACATACTTTATTAAGATAATTTAGATGTGTTTTTCTTTTTTATTGACATTCTTAAAATGATAACAAACACTTGGATTATGTCTTGGAATAATGTAGATGTTTTTTTAAAATGCATAAATAAAATAAAAACACAGATGTCCCCCACTCCATGCTTCCGTGGTATACTATGGTTGATCTGATAATAGCCCCCCCCCCCCCCTCTCTCTCTCTCTCTCCTCCTCTCTCTCTCCTTCTCTCTCTCTCTCTCTCTCTCTCTCTCTCTCTCTCTCTCTCTCTCCAATAGTAGTCCCTTTCAATATTTTTTTGCCAAAATGTGTTATTTTACATACTATAAAACATACAGCTAGTATGTTTCACGTTTTGTGGTGTAATAGTCTATATTGATTCAAAATTATTGCATAGCACAGTGGTATTTCTTCGACTAAATACGATGTGTAGTTTAGAACCATTACCTGCGCAGCCTTATGGCGGTACTGGTCGGCGAAGCAGTGCAGTAGCAGTTGTACCCAGAGCACGGCAAACGCCATACAGAACACACTATTGGCGTCACACCATACCTGAAACACAGTTTCAACAATAACACAATGGCTAACTTAAAACAATAGCATTTAACTTAAAATTGACAAACATCACATGTTATGCAATACAGTGGAACCTCTTTAAACCGGACACCAAGTAGACTCAAGTGTTGGTAATGTTGGTGCGTTTCATTGTCATGTAACTCCGATGGTTCTGTCTGTTCGATATCGCAAAGCACGAACAAGTGTATTGGAGTGGTCATATGCCTGATTTACAGTGGAGCATCTCTAAACCGGACACCCTAGGGACTTCCCAGGGTGTCCGGTTTAGAAAGGTTCCACTGTATCTGTTTATCATAGACAATGTAAATGTCATAACATTCATCAGCAATTGAGCCAATCCGGATTGTAGTTTATACAAGGTGCATGGTCACGTGGTTACAACAACAACAATTACTGACACTTCCAGAAGCGCCTCCGATTGAAAGTATGTACATGCATTCGTTTATGTTGTCCTTATTATGTATCGGATGTTGATGATATATGGCGCATCAAGCGCGTCTTGTTAAGCTTCATTTGGTGGTCTCTGTACTTTGGCACAAACGTCTATATCGTTCTTCCGAAGAATCGATATCGTTTCTTCGGAAAAACGACATAAGTATGTGCCGAAGTCCCGAGAGACCACCAAATGCAGCTCACGAAGACGCGTTTGCTGCGCCATATTGCATCAAAATCCGTTGCATATCAAGGAAACTATCAAATAATACTTACTTTAGAGTGGGCCGCTTTCAACAATTTCAGTCATTGTTGTTATTATTGTATCCAGTTATAGTATGTACCTGTGCCGTGACGACCACATACAGTGGAATGATATTGGAGAAGGCGAACATGGCCCAGAAACTGAACGTCACGCCCGAGGACTTCACTCCGGTGCGGCGCATCAGCTGCTGAATGCCGAGTGCCAACACCTGGTCATAGAAAGGGATATTGTTCGATGTTTTAGTTGATAGACCATTGGACTGCAATCCGGTGTAGGTGTTAATATTGGGATATATAATAATATCACATGGGTGCTGCATGGCGACACGTGCATTTCGACTGCGAGGTATTTTTATGGGATGACATTTAACATCTGGCAGTTACGCAGCTTTATAAGGGTCATGAGAAGAGAAACAAATGAATTGGAATGCGTTAGAACGAAACAATTGAACTCGTTAGAACGAATAAGAATGCGTTAGAACGAATTGGAATGCATTAGAACGAAATAATCAAATATGTCAGAACATTTGTTTCTCTTCTCATGTCCATTATAAAGCTCCGTAGGTAGTTGTATTGATGATGCACCCGAATGTTTAACAGTTTGATGGCAGTAGGTGGCGGTAGTTTACAACTATAATATAAGCCATACAAATAACGTCCAATGAGAACCATTTGGTCCACCTGTTTATCTTGCGGCGCATTAGACCATGGCACCTTCCCAAATTGGTGACATTACCAAATGTCAAGGATTGCATCATTCTACTTCAATCCCATTGGATGCTATTCTTAAAGGTACATGCCACTCAGTAGGCGCGACATGTTCTTCATATCAGAGACATCATCTGAGACATTTTCTGGCAAAATAAACATTCATTCAACATTATCCCACGTATTGATTTGAATTATTATACATTTTATATAAGACGTAAACTTCCACACTAATATCAGGGGCGATAACCGTGTTTCCTTAAAATGTTAACGGACATTACTATTTATTCTCTGTTTTTAGTTTTTGATGTGCAATGATCATACTTTATAAACTTTCTAAAATAGTATTTTTTTTCCGGTGACACATTTAGTTACTATAAATAATTTAAAATATATCGTGCCTCATTTGCATATGAACATAGTCTGATACCACCGCGAGTCACTATCAGTAACCTAAATATTACTAAATGATTATACATGTATATGTATAGCGAGCACTCGTAATATTTAGAACTGGTGGAATAGTGACACAATTATACACATATTCAATTCCTATAAATAACAGTGTGAGCCTATTGAGTGGGCATGTGGTGCAATGGTTATCGATGAACCAATTTATAAAACAATGTATATTGGTATCGTACAAACGCACCTGTATAAAGTTGATAGTACTGTCTTTGTGTGTTTGTACGAGATTATATATTGCACACGTGATATTGTAGATAGCAATGACATTGGGTTAGTCAGTAAAGGTCAGGGGTAAAATACAATACTATACTACTGCAGGGCTCAGTTGCTCAAAACCTCTGTTAGCTTAAAATACTGTGAAATCCTTAACACTGTTAAGGATTTAACAGTCTGTTAAGCTAACAGAGGCTTTGAGCAACCGGACCCTGGCTGTCAGTTCAAAACCCACCATATGGCACGAGAATACGTTCATAGTATTTCCATCCCACTGGTCCGTCGGATGAGACTTTAAACTGTGGTCCCGTCCCTATATGACATTAGCGGTTGCTAGGACGTCAAATCTCATTCATTTCATTTCTAATCATTAAAGGCACTGTGTCTCAGATTAGGTCTCATAAATATATTCAATGTGTGATTTTGGGCTTTGTGGACTGCAAATAACGTCTACAAACCAAACCATATCAGTTAAGTTGTGGCTGTCACTGGAGAAATGGGGCTGATGTGGTTTTTTTACCAGTTTACATCCAGATCAGCCTGTGCATCCACACAGTCTGACCCGGATCTGCACTGCTCGCCATTCCATCAATGAAACACCAACCATGCTTCTAACAATGAATATATATATATATGTGGCTGTGACTAGAGAAATATGACATACGCCATTATGCCATTTGTGACCAGTGTAGCTCCTGATCAAATAGCACACTCATATATATATATGAGTGTGCTATTTGATCAGGAGCTACACTGGTCACAAATGGCATACGTCATATTTCTCTAGTCACAGCCACATATCTGCAACTACTGCAGTAGGAAACGTAATTTTACGTAACGATCTTCCGTTGTAAAATGATAATTATTGTTATACCGCCTTATGAAATGGGTTTCCATTCCGAGAAAGTAGCTGAATTAACGTATAACAATACATTTGCCGTCCGAAGTGAAGAATTACTAGCATTGCCAACGCTATTTATTGTTCAGTATAATATTCGTTAACCCAGGCGACGAAGTGGTGCAATTGAGTTCAGGAGAAGACAAGTCTACAATTAACTTATTTTTAATTATTCTATTTCATCGCACTTTCCCCATATCTGAGACGAAATGCAAGAAAGAATGTGCTGCTATTGTTGTCTGTTTGTTTTTAAAAATTGCCTTATATCCTTTTTAACCAAAAACATGTTGCCAGCAAATACGAGTATTATGTGCTAACAGACCATATTCTATATTTCGGATAATCAAATAGAAAATCAAAGAAAATTTAATGATACGATCTGCATGATGTAAGAAAACACATAACTCGTATGCAAGCGGGATCAGTAGCCTATTTCACCAACATTTCAAAGTACTTATCTAGCAAAGTATGCTTTGAGGGAGACTTTTTCAATTTGAGGATACATTTATCAATTATTATTATACTGAATTTATTACATTATCACAGCCATTATCACGCTAACTTAACCCTTACACCGCTATCTTAATTTTGTCGTCTGCTGTTTCTTTTCTGTTTTAAATTTGTATCATCAAAAACATGCTTTGACAGCACTTTAGAATGATTTACACCATGATTTGACAGCACTTTATAATCATTTCCATTGGAAATGATTTTGAAGTGCTGTCAAACCATTTATTGATAAATAAGGCAAGATACAAAGCAACAGTCGATGACAATTATTGTGTGTAGCGGTCTAAGGGTTAAACGATGTTTTTTAATCGTTAGTCAACCAAATTACTTGTCTTGGCTGTCTCGTGAGCTATATTCTGTATCAAAGAACTACAGGGGTTATTCTCAATATGACATTTAATATTTAAGAAACGTTTAACTCGTACATGTATGATGATCAGGCGTCCCACGGTTCCTTACCTTCAAAACTTACCAGACACAGTCAGACCGTGTGTACAAATGTAACTGATTACTGACAAATAATTGTTTTTATGGTGGGGGAGGGGGTGGGGGGGGCAGGTAAGGTAAGACACCACCTGAATACATTGATCAGTCACCTACCGGTATAGACGGCACTGATTTTATATTCACGATTTGTTTGTTGTGCTTGGTGGGTGGGGTGTGGGTCAGTCACCAACCGCTATCGACGGCACTGGTTTAATATTCACGAGAAGTTTGTTGTTTGGGGTGGGGGGGGTGGGAGGCAGACAGGACATCACCTGAAGACATCAGTCACCAACCGGTAACAACGGCATTGGTTTTATATTCAGAAGAAGTTTGTTGTTTGGGTCCTACAGTGACTAACCCGAGTATTGGAATGAACCGATTATTGGCATAATGTACCATGTTTAGTCAGTTTTCATATTATGAAACTCATTTAACTATTGAACAATTAATAATACAGGTGACTAGCATGAATGTTTAAGAAGACAACAGTGATAACTTACCAATCATGCGAATTATAATCCTTTGTATCTTTGGAAAGTATTTAAAATACGAAAAACTTCCGGAAAACATTCGTTCTTCGGCGCCCGTTCTTCAACATGTTCAACTCATAAATTCCGCTTTGGCTTTTGGCGCACTGCATTCCCGAAGCGACGAATGACAGACACTGACACACTAAGAATTGGCATAATACCGGAATAGCACCCTATGTTATTTATTCCGTATTATGCCGAAGAATTAACAAAAAAGACATCATACACAGAGATAGATTAGTAATATTACGCATTTCTGAATATTATGAAAAAAAACTGCCGAGGCGGACCAATTATTATGGGCGAACCAAATATTAGGGCAAATAGTACACGACAACACCGTTAATATATCATATACATTTACGGTATTCTGGTACATTTATACCGTACACAAATCTGGTATGTTTGTACGATACAAACGTACCAGAATTATACACATGTATACAAATCGTATAAACGTACCATTTGAATGGTATATCTATACGATATTGGTTGGTATGTACGGTACAAACATACCGTATGTTTATATTATATGCATATCTTATAGAAAACATATCGTATTGGTATAGTATACGTATATCATTGGTATAGTACGTATAGTTGACCTGCAGAAAAACGCTATTGTACATGGAAATGCTATGATACCAACGCCCAACTTACACATGAAGCAGCCGTGATGGCAGTAGCGACATAGGTTGACATAGGAACGATTGAGTTAGGGTCACATGTGTACCCGACGGCCCTCGTCACCAGTAGTTGAACAATCGCAAGGCAGACCAACATCACACTGCACAACTGGAACATACACACATGTCTCAGATATGCAAATGAAGTGATGAAACAGCAGACTAACTGCCGAATTAAATGTTGTCGTCTGCTGTTTATGTTTTATTTTCGATTTTTCTCATCAAAAACATGGTTTGACAACATTTTAGAATCATGAAATGATTCTAAAGTGCTGTCAAACCATGTATTTATTGAAAAAGAAGGCAAACTATAAAGCATCAGCAGACGACAATTTTCGTCTCAGCAGTGTAAGGTTTAATTGTAGATTTGCATTGTATCTGAACCCAAGTGTACCTACACATAGGCAGCAGAACCGGAACATTATTGGGGAGGGGGGTGGAGGGGCAGTCTTGAGGGGCCGATGTTGCTAGTGGGGTCGGGGGCATGCTTCCCCGGAAATTGTTGAAATCTAAGATGTGTGAATCACCATTTCCTGCATTCTCAGCAAGTTTGAGGATGAGAATATGTGCTTTATAATATAAGTTGCACATGCTTATTGAGGGGGCCAGGCCACCCCAACAAAAGTATTGGGGGTGGGGTGGGCAACAATTATTGCCGTCTGTGTGGTTTAATTTTCTGTCTTACCGATTTATACACAAACATGTGTTTCGGCACCACATAAGAACCATATGTTATTCAATGGCAGAACATATTTTTTTATAAAAAAAATCAGTAGAAAAAATCACCAGACAACAAAATGTTCAGCGATTACAATGCAATGGATAATTCACACATATTTTGTAAATAATTTATCAATTTGATGGTGTTTAACGGCCTGTCATGTAAGGTAATATTAGGCCAGATTAACGCGGTCAAATCCCGTACTATTTCACACGTTGTAATGTGTGTGTGTGGGGGGGGGGGGGTGGGGGCTCTATATAGAATTCCATCCTGTATCCTGATAACGATATATGTTGCCTGTTAGAAGCATCTACACTGGTCGCAAAACCCATTAGCCCTATTTCTCCAGTCACAGACACTTAATAACGACCTACATGGAAAACCACAAAACCGGCCGTTCAGCACAGTAGGCATATTTAAAGCATCATTAAGTCAATCTGACTTGTAATTATAATTCTAGGCACGTACATACTGTAAGCCAAATGTAGATAGCTGTGGCCCGTTTCACTAAACTTCGTACGACTAAAATGTTAATAAGTGCAAATTTAGGATCATCTGGAAATTTCAATTGATGGATTTACATTTATTGAAATAGGCTGCAGCCTATGCTCAATAAATGTAAATCCAATAATTGTTTACAAGAAAACATAGTTAAAACATATTTTTGCACTTACGAACATGTTAGTCGTACGAAGTTTAGTGAAACGGCCCTCAAGTCTGGTGGATTAACAACTACAGTACAGTATATATTGGCTGTCATACATGAGGGAGGGTGTGGCGGAGCACAACAACAGCCAGAGACTGAATAGCTATTAGTCACACATACTCACCGTTTTGAGCACCTGTAGTAGGGACCATGGTAGCGGGGGATCGTTGGCCCTGTGCCAGAGGTACACAAGGAAGGGAACCAGGGCTAGCCACAGGAAACAGTGAGGTCCCCATATCAAAATCGCCTCCACAAAACATGTGCCAATTCCATCGGTGGTACGGTTGACATTCGCAAGGTCCTAGCAGGTAAACGCAATATAATATTCATTTGTTTGTAAATGTGTTTGTTTGTTGGGGTTTAACGGCGTATCAACAGCTAGTTCATGGATTAATTTCATGTCATATAACAGTTAATTGAAGCACATGTGATTCTAGCGTGTCTGGGATGGTCAATTATTGTTTGTATATACATTGTACATGAAACATCTAAACAATGTAAAAAACAATTCAAATGCGACCGGGTGTAATAATAATACAACATGTACTTAGAAAGGTATAAAACTCCCATTCGCCACCATTTAAACAAAAAGCCACACGTTGTAGACATCTGGGGCACGTTTCAATAAAATTCGTACGACTAAAATGTTCGTAAGTGCAAAATTATGATAGTCTGTAAATTTCACAGTAACAATGTTTTCTTGTAAATAATTATTGTATTTACATTTATTGAGCATAGGCTGCATATGCAGCCTATGCTCAATACATGTAAATCCATAAATTGACATTTACAGACGATCTTAAATTTGAACTTACGAACATTTTAATCGTAAGAAGTTTAGTGAAACGGGCCCCTGGAACTCGCCTATACAACGCATTACAGCGTGTCGAAGCCGCTGCTTGGGGTCGGTTTTCGGCATAGCTTTTACAGTTGCTAATACATTAACATAAATGTCAAAGATTTCGAGTGTCAACTGCATTAAAAACGCGTCTCACTAACCTAAATTCGCTTTTTGAAAACAAACACCTTCACTTCCTGATTAAAAATGAATGTTAGCCGTCATCTTTGAAAATATTTCAATCACGTGCACGCAGTGGTTTGGTTGGTTACTGGAGACTGACGTTATTTTTCATTAGCCAACCGAATCAGTGCGCGTTACATGATTCGATATTTTTAAAGATGGCGGCTAACATTCATTTTTAACCTAGGAAGTGAAGGTGTTTGATTTTAAAAAACCGGCCGGATCTTGGCATAAAACATCGTACTATATCACAGCAAGTCGTACGTTACCATTATTTCGTACTAAGTCGATATGACTTGGCAGTTGTTTTGAGACGGCGAGAACATTCGAGAACGTGCGACAATGTGTACGACAGCTGCACGACAATGTACGCATGCGTTGCGAGATTGGTTCGAGAATACTTTGGACGTCGATAATTTTAAACACTTCAAAATTCTCGTAGGTACTTCCCAATAATATGCGAGATATGGTGACATGTGTTTCACTTCAGATGACATATGGCGACATCTCTATCAAATTCCCTCGACATGTGGCGAGGTAAACTCATGAACTCGCCGCATGTCGTAGCGCAAGTCGGGACATTGCGACAGGGACTTTAAAATAACCCGACATGGTGCCAGGTCAATACCACACCAAAGTCACTTGGCCCCTTCACCTAAAGTAATAGGATTAGGAATATTCGTGTTACTCATATGTGGATGTGACTGGAGAAATGGGGCATCCGCACAGTCTGGTCAGGATCTGCACTGTTCGCCATTCCATCAAAGGAACACCTGTTATGATTCCAACAGGCAATATAGGTCGGTATCAAGCTACAGGAGACTCAGTGTGATATTTGATCAGGAACTACACTGGTCACAAATCCCATAAGCCCCATTTCTTCAGTCAGAGCCACGTATAACGACGGCGACGAAATTAACAGTTCGTTCCCTCAATTAAACAATTCTTTCCCACGAACTAACAATTCGTTCTCACTGGAACGAATTGTTATATCGTGGGAACGAATTGTTAATTGGAGGGAACGAATCGTTAAATTCAGGGAACGAATTGTTATTTCGTGGGAACGAATTGTTAATTCGAGGGAACGAATTGTTAATTCGAGGGAACGAATTGTTAAACTGAGGGAACGAATTATTTCGTGGGAACGAATTAATAAAAAAACATCCATGTCATATGCGGGGCTTCGTAGACTGGAGACACGTGGCGTATTATAACATCCATGTCATATGCGGGGCTTCGTAGACTGGAGACACGTGGCGTATTATATGTTATTGGTGGCCAGACTAGCTCAGACTGCTGGCGTACACACATTATAAAATATAGTCACACTAACAGCCATTCTGTCCTCGTATTTAGTGACCAGCGAGCGGTTTAATGCTTCGCAGTTCGGTTATAAAACTTGCACAGACCAATAATAAACATGTCCTTTTATTCCCGTTTTATTCGCAAAACGCGAGGACAGAATGGGCTAACTGTTATTGTGACAATATTTGATACTGGCCGGGTCTCAGCTATAAGTATACAGATAATATAAAAGACAGATGACACAGTAAAAGTCATCCGCATAGCTGAGATTATCTAAGCTAGTATGTTATATCCCAAATGGACAATTACCTCTATATGTAACCTCCATACAACAGCCACCTCGCTACAACAGCCATTGTGTGATTTCCCATGGGTGACTGTAGTAGGAAGGTTGTACTGTACCAAGTATCGACGTCTTACCCAAAATTGAACTCCTCCACACAATGCGTAAGCTATATCCTCTTCCATTTCTCTGTGGTTTCGCGTAGGTATTAAAAATCAAAGTCCGATTCTACATATTAACCCTTATTTTTCATTTTCGATTTTTCTCATCAAAAACATGCTTTGACAGCATTTTAGAATCATTTCCAATGGAAATGATTCTAAAGTGCTGTCAATCCAAGTTTTCTTGAGAAAGAAGGCAATATATGAAGCAACAGCAGGCGACAAATTTCGGTTTAAGGGTTAAACATGTTAACATTTAAAGCCGGTTTAACAGTTCTTACTGATCCAATCAAGGGTAGTGCTTCACTTTGCCTAGTGTGTGTATACACAAACTAAATAAAGAACAAGGAAGCACGTCAAAGTTTACACGTTTTATTTACTTTATGGTGGAAATGAATATGCCTCCGTGTAATGAAATAATCTGATACATTGTTATATCACGCCATATGTGACTCGCCACAACAGAACGAGGCTAGTCGACCCTCAACTACGGCATACATTCAATATAAGAATGTGTATTAGTATCGGTATTATTTGAAGTGTACAGCGTTATATAGACGTTTATTTCCTCATTCAAAATAGCTTCGGTGGAATGTATTCGTTTATTATTAACAGTCAATGAAGTAATTACTTTTTTATTTTGCCTTGATTTCTCTATGAAAATATTTTGAGTTATGTTCTCCTTCTTCTAGGGTATTTTAAGTTGAAGCGAAATCGCCATATCATCTGTACTTTGAATGAGAGCTGGTCTAATGTCGTTTGAGAAAATCAAAGGTATTACATTTTCATCTATTAACCAAAAATCTATTCTATTTTTTGCTGCACTATTTTTCCTACGCCAAGTAAATTGACATTTATTACTGTGAAACTGTTTCCAAACGTCAGTGAGATTGTGAAATTTAATAAAATTGCTTACATTCTCAACATGCATTTTTATTTTCCTCGATGTTGATGTTTTATACACTCTATCTGTGTTTATTGAGCGTATCATTAAAATCACCGCCTACTATTTTAACACCTTGTGTATTATCATTTAAAATATTGCTTAGTAACATGAAATAATTATTTCTAGCATTCTTATCGTTCGGTGAGTATATATTTAATAACGTAAAAATGTTATCAAGTGCTTCTATATTTAATATTACATATCTACCATTATCATCATACAGTTCATCTATAACGTTGAATTGCATAGTTTTCCTTATTAAAATCGAACACCCTTTACTATTTGATTCTCCAAATGAATGGAAAGTTTCCCAATCTCTAAATTAATATTTTAAATGTTTAAGTATATCTTGTGTAAAGTGAGTCTCTTGGAGTAGTACAATATCAGATGTTTGTTGTAAAAGCCATTGTAATAACCTTGCACGCTTAGCGTTGTCACGAATTCCATGTGTATTTAATGAGACTAAGTGCATACAGTTATGTTTAGACTGTTCCATTGAAAAGTAAAATTATAAATATTGTCAATATTAACATAGTAACTGTATACAAAATTATTAAATAAATTGTGGTGAAACTGCATGTAATTTCACGCCGGATGTTTGTAACAATCCAGTCATACAACGCCCTTACTCCCTGACATGTCTCTGCGCAAAGATGGATCTTAGCGAAACGAAATGTAAGACCTATACATGCAGATATATCTACTGAATAGTATGGGCAAACGTTATTGTGTGCTCTGATTATTGTAACCGTCAACCCGGTCGTCTCGTAGTATCATATTTCTCGGTGCCATATACAGACCTATTCCATATACATAGTCTACTAGGGTGCCATCATATTGCAAAACGTCTTGATACCGCTGGATCGCTGCCGGGAGGTCTACCGGAGATGAGATGGCGTCCTCGACATTTACCAAGAACTGTTTCTGGGTATCGAACGCCGTTCCTGATCCCAGTATAGCACTGCACGCTTGCGCCTGTGCGCCGAGGATGGCCGGGACGTATGTGCGAATGGATTCGTTGAGGCGAGAAACCCCGGCCTACGTGAACCCCAGACCCTTATATAACATAAATGTGCCCCAAGCGTCCTGGACCGCAGCAGCCTGCTGTATTTAATCGACGTGAGCTCGTTTCGGAGGTAGCCAATCGCAGGATGCGACTCCGCAGTGCCGACAGCCAGATGCTTGCGGCCCGAAGGTCATCGTCGCGGGGTCAAAATTCCCGGCGTTCCGCCTGACGATGTGGTCACCGGAGTGATCGTGCCTAAAATCCGTCTGCGTCCAAGTCCCGTGGCCCCAGTCCGCGTCTTTTGGGACCTCAAATTCGTTACAAATTCTTTCGAACGCCCTACGGTCGCGTGCGTTAGAAATGGGATTCCAGCCGTCGTCCTGCGGCAGAGAGATTTTCTGTTCTTTGAGAATCCTCCTAATAGTGTAGTACACGTGAAAGTCGTAAACGGCCCTAAAGAAGGGATCCTCCGCGGCCAGATGGTCCTGAGAGGAAACCCAACATCCGGCTGTCGCGCACCATACGGCGAAGTTGAGCTGATTCTGCGAAAACTGCATCGGCGTCGCTTTCCACCCATTCACGGCCTCCATGGTAGTAATCTTGGGTAGCCTTTACTTGTGATGTCGGTGAAGTTGGTTTGAAAACCAGCTGAGCCTCGAACTTGGATAGTGGGGTGCACCAGCTGGGGAGCGCCCGCCTTAGTGACGTAGACCCCGCCGACCAGGTAATTTGCATCAGAATTGAAGCCAAATGCATTGGTATCCATGGATATCAAAACTATATTATCATATTTGCCATGTTCCCTCGTTGTTAAAATATATACCTAGATGCTTGTGACTATCAACTTCTGAAACATTAACATTATTCATGAGGATTGGGGGATGTACTTCTCTATTACGTTTACGTGATATAAGTAGTGATTCAGTTTTCCTTCGATTAAATGATACAAGCCAGGTATTAGACCAGTTAATAATAATATCAAGATCGTTGTTTATAGTCATGGATGCTGTTGCAGGAGAATCAACAATAAGATATAAACTGGTGTCGTCTGTCGAATATTAGAGTTTATGTCCGTAACAATATCGTTTATATATAATAGAAATAACAAAGGCCCGAGGATAGATCCTTGCGGGACGCCAGCCTTACTTTGGTTCCAGTTAGAATAAACACCTGGTAATACAACCCTTTGCTTGCGATTATTAAGATAACTTTTAAACCAGTCGTGAATATTATTAGTAACACTTGCGGCTCTTAGCTTCAAAAAGAAGACCTGTATGCCAAACTCGATCAAATGCTTTGCTTATGTCGCAGAATACCACCATCACCTCCTTTCCATCGTCTAATGCACGACATAATATATTATAAAGGAATGTCAGTTGGTTCACAGTTGAGTCGCCAGGTACAAACCCGGACTGTAATGATGTTAATATATTACTGTCATTAAAATGATTGTACAAATACTTGAAAACCGCCTTCTCAAGAACTTTACTAACAGTGTTAAGCAGGGAGATGGGACGATAATTCCAAGTGAGAGAAGGATCGCCAGCTTTAAATATCGGGCACACATTGGTTTCTTTCCATGCGTCTGGAAATAGTCCACATTAAATTGATTTGTTAAAGAGGTCTTTTAGGGGAGTTGCTAATTCGTACTTTATTTCTTTAAGTATTCGATTATTCACGCCATCTGGCCAAGAGGCTTTACCTATGGGCAAATTAGAAAGGATTGTTTGCATTTCTGTTTCGTTAAGGGTGATAGATTCAAGTCTACTGGTTATTGCATAAGGCGTTACTATGGGTGAAGGAACAGGAGGTTCTTGTAAAAGAGTTTGATCACGGAAAAAAGTAATTTAAAATGTTAGCTTTCCCCGTCTTATCGTCGATTATTGATCCATTATGTTGAAGTGGTGGGATTGTTTTATTTTCATTGCCATATTTTGCTCAGTCAATGATCGGTGAGTCTGCAAGTGGCGAACGAAAATCATCAAGGGGAACAGCCCTCATGATTACCTAAAACTCGCACCCAAATAACTTCGTTCCAGAATATCATCAAGCGAGACAACCGTCATTACTACTATATAACTCGTAGCCAAATAGCTTCGTCCCATAGATCTCGTACGCCACCCAGTAGGGTTGGCAACGTTACCCGCCACATAGGGGCCCTCTGGTAACCCGCCAAATAGGGGCCCTTTTTACCCGCCAAATAGGGGCCCTGGTACTACTGCGAAATAAGGCCTCTGGTTACATCCAAACTAGAGGCCCTGGTATATTATATCCACTTTTTGAAGAAACATGAATATATTGCTTTTGTTATGTGTGTCTGTCCGTCTGTCAGTCCGTCGATACGTTCATTCTTGTCTAGTAAGTGTGAACACTTTTAATTTATAATAGCTGCTGCTGTTATACTTCGTATGTAACATGCTTATGGTGTATACATGTGCAAAGTACATTTTGATTGTCGATTCCTTCCCCGGTTCATGGGTTACCTCCCCCTTTGTTTACTTAGACTTTGGCAATTTTGTCTTAAAAGTTGTGAAACTTTTGAAACCGTAATAGCCGCAGGCGTCATACTTGCTATGTCGCTTCTGTATGGTTTGTAGATGTTCCCGACAAATAGGGACCCTTCACCTGCCATATAGCGCTCCAGATAACCGGCCAAATAGGGGCCCTTCACCTGCCATATAGGGGCACCCATGTAACCCGCCAAATAAGGGCACCCAGGTAACCCGCCAAATAGGGGCCCTTCACCTGCCATATAGGGGCACCCATGTAACCCGCCATATAGGGGCACCCATGTAACCCGCCAAATAGGGGCCCTTCACCTGCCATATAGGGGTACCCATGTAACCCGCCAAATAAGGGCACCCAGGTAACCTGCCAAATAGGGGCCCTTCACCTGCCATATAGGGGCACCCATGTAACCCGCCAAATAGCGGCACCCAGTTAACCCGCCAAATAGGGGCCCTTCACCTGCCATATAGGGGCACCCAAGTAACCCGCCAAATAGGGGCACCCAGTTAACCCGCCAAATAGGGGCCCTTCACCTGCCATATAGGGGCACCCAAGTAACCCGCCAAATAGGGGCACCCAGGTAACCCGCCAAATAGGGGCCCTTCACCTACCGTATAGGGGCACCCATGTAACCCGCCAAATAGGGGCCCTTTACCTGCCATATAGAGGCACCCATGTACCCCGCCAAATAGGGGCACCCAGGTAACCCACCAAATAGGGGCCCTTTCACCTGCCATATAGGGGCACCCAAGTAACCCGCCAAATAGGGGCACCCAGGTAACCCGCCAAATAGGGGCCCTTCACCTGCCGTATAGGGGCACCCATGTAACCCGCCAAATAGGGGCACCCATATAACCCGCCAAATAGGGGCCCTTTATCTGCCATATAGGGGCACCCAAGTAACCCGCCAAATAGGGGCACCCAGGTAACCCGCCAAATAGGGGCCCTTCACCTGCCATATAGGGGCACCCATGTAGCCCGCCATATGGGGGCACACAGGTAACCCGCCAAATAGGGGCCCTTTACCTGCCGTATAGGGGCACCCATGTAACCCGCCAAATAGGGGCACCCATATAACCCGCCAAATAGGGGCCCTTTATCTGCCATATAGGGGCACCCAAGTAACCCGCCAAATAGGGGCACCCAGGTAACCCGCCAAATAGGGGCCCTTCACCTGCCATATAGGGGCACCCATTTAACCCGCCATACAGGGGCACCCATGTAACCCGCCAAATAGGGGCACCCATGTAACCCGCCAAATAGGGGCCCTTCACCTGCCATATAGGGGCACCCAAGTAACCCGCCAAATAGGGGCACCCAGGTAATCCGGCAAATAGGGGCCCTTCACCTGCCATATAGGTGCACCCATGTACAGTATACTCATTTTCGTGTGGTCTTTTGTCACTGTGTCACCGCGGACAAAACGTATTTACAGTGGTCGATCACCGCGGGCATAGCCTGCCTGTCCCCCTCGATCACTGTTTCAGACAGTGGGGTCGCGGTGACAGCATCCCCGGTCACTGCGATGCACTGCCCTAGCGTTATCACGGTGATTCACGTGATCGTTCACGGGGGATCACCGCGATTGCGTATTTACCTGTACATATATATGCATGTACATTTGCAAAATAATACTTTTTTTTTGTACGATAAACCATTAATTAAGTGTGCGCATGTGTGTGTACATGTATGTGTGCATTCGGCCTTCGACCAACGTGTCCGTAGCCAACTAATAATAATACACAATAGCGACATGTCCAATGTTCATCAGCTGACAGTCGACAGGTTGCGGCATGCCCTTATGTAGCTGGGGGGGGGGGGGGGGGGGAGGGGGAATAAGTTGTGCACTCGAAATCTCGCGATCACACTTCACGATCGCAACCTATGCGAGAAACCGCGAACACGCGAGGTTGTCACATGTCCCTAACACATGTCCCTAACAGGACACGTACACATTGTTTTAGGAGACGATTCTTATGTGCAGCCAAAACATGTTTTTATTAAGAAATAGAACAAATGTGGACACACATCAGTAGTTCTTGACAATAAAAACATATTAATCGTCTTAGGAGACGATTCTAATGTACTGCCAATACATGTTTATTGAAAATAAAACGTTTTCGCCTCGTGATAATAGGCTAGTAAAGATAAAGTGTATTACTATGTTGACCCAGCACTAATTGGATACCAAGGTTTTATTTCAGATTATGCTTCAGTATGGTCTTGTGAGTGTGTAATCCAAAATACACCTGAATACACATTGGGGAAAGCACCTAATTTGCATAAATTCAAGATGGCCGCCCAAAACACCCATATCAATTCTTAAACACATATTATCATGAAAACTAGGCATACTACACGATATAAATGTATTAACTGCTAATAGGAATATGTATATAAGGATTCCAAAAAACTTCATAGAAAGTAAGTATGACGTCACAGTGACATTATAATGACGTCATTGTGACGTCATCGTGACAAAAATCATAAGAAATGTATGTATCATCATTTTATTTGGGGCTGAATAAGATTATGTTTCAGCATGTAGGCTAGTAAAGATAAAGTGTATTACTATGTTGACCCAGCACTAATTGGAGACCAACGTTTTATTTCAGATTATGCTTCAGTATGGTCTAGTGAGTGTGTAAACCATGCGTGGGTCAAGGGGTATGTTCATCTGCCTGGATCCAATTCTCCTCCATGCATGTACTTGAACAACCTTTGCTGTTTTGTATTGCTTTATTTATAATTTGGAAATTCTCAGTATATCTTTACTATCCATGTGCATACAACCCTGAATGTTCTAATGGGATAGTGAAAAGTAAGCGGAGGAACATCATCAACTATAACAACAACAACAAGAAGATTGAGTTCTTTTTGGTGGCACCATTTGAAATTACTCTATGCCAGATGGTAAGTTACATTAATAATTATTGACAGACGACTCCATCACAATGGGTGCTTCTTCTTAAACGTGGCCCTGGACAAAAACCCAAATGTGGCACGCCTCAAAAGCCATTCCAAGAGCACGCAAACCTAAAGCCGTGCAGTACCTATTTCCGTGCACAAAATATTCTCCCCCGTGTTTTGCTGTATTATATTGTTGCAGAGAGAAAACTGTTTTGCTCAGTTAGGGGACCCCCCCTGGCCAATTTTTGTTTAGGTGTGGACTTTGCCATTTATGGGCCCATTTTTTTATTGGTGGGGGTGGGACTAAGTGGGAATAATACGGGACTGTGCTTGTTTTGGTTTACATTGAACGTCACAGATCGGCGCCATTTGCTATTACACTGAATGTGTATTAATTCTTTAAATCAATACATTCTTGCAAAAGTAATGTCATGTACTTGTAGAGCTTTTTTCATTGTTTAACAGTTTTTAATGAAAATCTTAAATATTTTTTTTTGTGTTTTCAGATTTGTGCTGCACATTCTGAATTCTGAGCAGCGCTATACGAAGCAATGGCTGAAAGCTCGCCCGCCACTCCTGGATTTGTACATCTGATTGTCACCTGTGCATTTTGCGGTGCATTATTGAACGATGGCCAAGAACATGTGACATTGGGTGCTAAGGGTTGTAGTCGTATAGTGGAAGCTGCGATTGAGAGAGGAAGTTCAGTTAGAGTGTCTATAGGCCAGCGAGTACATTCAAAATGTAGACGTGAATTTTGTGACTCGCGGAGAATTACCCAAGACAAGCGAAAGAGAGATGACTATTCAGCTGAAAGTCTACGTTCCATGCGATCCGACACAGAAACGTTTGATTTCAAAATCAAATGTCTATTTTGTGCGAAACCCGACACATTTAATGATAAACACGGACAAGGCTATCGATTAGTAAAATATATGGAACTTGGTGGGTTAGCACATCTTCAAACTGCCATTAATTACCGAAATGACGATTGGGCATGGGGTGTTCATAGTAGAATTAGTAATGTTAACGATCTTCCAGCTGCAGAAGCCACATATCACAAGTTGTGTCATCACAATTTCTTCCATGGATTAGATATACCTGTATGTTTCGTGCAAAGTGATAATCCCCCAGCCAAACATGGTATTGAATCCAAAAGAGGCAGAAAGAAAGATGCTGATCAAGAACAAGCTTTTCGAACAATAATGGACAGATTCAAGCGAAATGAAGTAGAAACAATTACAATTAATGACTTGATTCATGACATGGAACAAGAAATGAATGGAAGTGATAAAGGTGCATACGGCTCAACCCATATGAAACAATGCATCAAAGATGAATTTGGCGATGAAGTTACAATTAGTGAAGTCGATGGAAAAATTAATGTAGTAACATTTACCAGTACAGCCGAAAAGATTTTGCAGGATTACCACAAGAAACAACAGGAAGATAAAGGAACAGAAAAGGAAATAATCATGAGACAGCTGCTAGACTCCTGCGATGCGATATAAAGAAAATGGCACAGAATAAAAGTGTGTATCCAGACATCGAACATTTGTCAATAACTGACCTGTTGAACTATCTACCTACATCGGTAATTTCATTACTCAGAACGATACTACCAAAGGAACACACATGATATCAAAATTGCATCTATAGGGCATGCGATTGTACAGTCCACCTGTCCACGTTCTGTTCTGTCGCCGTTACAATTGGCTTTGGCAGTGCAGATGCATAACCAATTTGCGTCGCGATTTCTGAATGATGCACTATGCCATCTCGGATTCTGTGTCTCATATACAGAGATGCAGAACTTTGAACGATGTGCTGCTGTCTCGACTGGAACTGACTTGCCAGAAAATCAACTAACTGATGACCATTGTGTTCAGTATATTCTGGATAATGCCGACCATAATATGCGTACCATCGATGGACGTGGTACTTTTCACGGAATGGGTATGGTAGTTGCAATAACCCCGGAGATTAAAACTAAGACAGCAATTATGCGAATGAAGGTGAACGATTCTCAATTGCGAAGTGCCGGCAATATTGAAATAAAGTATTCTCAGACAATTAGTGATAACATTCGTAAGTTGTTGTTTACGCCGTTACCCAGTATAAGATCGTTAGATGACACGTCGCACATCGATACACTTTGGAGGGCAACCAAGCAGCCAAGTTATTCTGGTCTCATGCAACTGGTATTGAACGGATCTCATCCAGAAAAGTCATCACTTCTGTTTCTACCTATGGTTGACATGAATCCGAGCGATCGAGCATGCATCTATTCAAGCTTATGCTTTGTATGCGACCATGCTATGCGTTATGGTGTTACGCCAATAGTAACATTCGACCAGCCATTATACTGGAAAGCTATGACCATTATAGAAAATGAAGCAGACTCTAGTGAATTACATAAAATAGTTCTACGAATTGGCGTGTTTCACTTACAAATGAGCTATTATGGTAGCATAGGTCACACAATGGAGAGTTCAGGCATGCGTCAAATTTTAGAATTAGCTTATGGCGAAAGCGTAGTACCACATATCATGTCGGGTAAAGCAATCGAACGTACTACACGGGCACATTACCTTGTGAATGCTGCACTGAATACGCTGCTGGAAGAAAAGGCAACCGATGAAAAGCGAATCACTGATCAGGACATTGTCGCAGTAGAGTCCACATGTAGAGGCATTGAAAATTGAACTATTCCGCTAGACGACGAAAAAGCCATAACAATTCTCAAAAAGTAACATGACATTTTGAACAAAACCGAACAAAATCTGTCACAATCGCGAACTGCAGCATTATGGCTACAGTACATGACGTTATGTGCTACGTCACGAAAGTTACTGAAAGCCGAGAGGACCGGTCAGTGGAAGCTACATATTGAGGCCGTTACTGAAACCCTGCCTGTACTGGCAGCAACTGGACACAATAATTACACTAAGACTTTACATGTGTACCTGCAAAAGATGGCAACTCTGGAGGATGATTTCCCCGAAGTATACGCACACTTTGAAAAGGGTCATCATGTGCTTCGGAGGTTCGACCGATTCTGGGCAGGTCTAAGCACAGATCTTGTTATTGAACAATCACTGATGAGATCACTGAAAACGTCAGGTGGTCTCAGTAGAGGTAGAGGATTTACAGAAGCGCAGCGATTAACATGGCTTATGTCCCGACCTGTGTGTCTCTCTGTCAATAGTGCGATGCAAGAACTGGAATCGGTAACATATGTCAGCAGCGAGCAGCATAAAGAGGCAAGTCGACCCCGTGTGAAGCGTGATGGTGAAGATGTTGAGCTAATATTGACATTTCTTCGTGAGCGATCACCATTCGATGGAACTATACCTTTGCGAAATATTGCCACAGGTCTTGTTACGTCGGACAGCGTAAATTGTTATAATGCCAGAAACGTGGGTATCGACATTTTGAACAAATGAAAGGCAAAAGTGTGGTTGAGTATACATTTAGAAAGAAGGACCGAGTCGTGAACATGAATAGAAATACAATCAAAGTTGCCAATTCAGACATAAACATAGACCCCCAGCTGCTATTTCAATGATTTGCCTCATGCAGTATCAATGATGAAAACATACAGGAAGTATTCTCACATGAGTTGTGTGCATACCCAGCCTCTCTATTCGAAGCGAAGGATGTGTTGAGGGAACAAGATAAACCAGCACTCACTGATGGAATTTGGAATAAGTTGCCAAGTGATGCGAGGTGTTCACCTTCCGATCTGCCAAGTGGTACACGATGTGTCGTAGATGGTGGCTGGCTTCTCCATCGTGTACCATGGAAAAAATGTTCCACCTTTGGGGAGATATGCCAGTCGTATGTAGCACTATAAAATAATAAATACTCTGGTGGCATAGTGTGCTTCGATGGATATACCCACAATACCACAAAAGACGCGGTACATCGTCGCAGATCAGGCTAAATTCGATGTACAGATGTTTTTGTCGAGGCGCACCATATTTTGGATGTGAAGAAAGATGACTTTCTATCCAATAAAATGAATAAACAAAGGTTTATCAATCTCCTGAGTAGCATTCTGATTCGCAACAATGTTGAAGTATTCCATGACGAAGCCGACGCGGATGGTCTCATAGTGACAAAAGCAATAGAAACCGCAGCATCTGAACCAACTGTAGTTATCGGTAGTGATTCAGACTTAACAATTTTGTTACTCAGTAATCACAAAGTGGATGAACTTGAACACAATCTGTATTACCAACCCATCACTAGACAAGGTACAAAAAAGTCTCCCCGACTATGGCATATAAACAAGTGTCGAACCGTGCTAGGGTGTGAAATGTGTGACAATTTGAAGTTTGCACATGCAATGCTTGGTTGCGACACCACATCCAGCCTATACGGAGTGGGAAAGTCAAGCATATTGAAATCGATGACCAGCTTCCAAACTGCTTCTAGAATTTTCAGCAATCCAGAAGCATCTGTGCCAAGCATCATCGAGGCTGGTAAATGCACCATTCTGAAGCTATACAGTGCTGCGAATGGTGTACGCAGTCTCAATGATCTGAGGCTGCGTAAATTCATGCAAAAACTCAATCATGGTAACTTTATTCATCCAAAGAGTTTACCACCAACGTCAGAATCTGCATCGTATCACTCTCTTCGGGTATATCATCAGATCCAAGCTTGGAATAATACCCCACTAGCCCCGACTGAATATGGCTGGAGTATTCATGGCACAGAGCTGACTCCAACAATGACATCGGCCACTATTGCCCCAGACTACCTACTGATATTGATCCACTGCGGGTGCAAGGGAGACTGTTCAACTTTTAAATGTTCATGCACGAAAGTTGGACTGGAATGTTCTATAGCATGTGAATGTGCTGGAGACTGTTTAGACGCTAGTAAGCCGAGTGACACTAATGATAGTGATGACTGAATCGTGAGTTGGTGTCATCCTTAAATACAATGCAAGGTGTTGAAAATATTTGATAGATGATTGTATAGATATAGTCAGCTATAATGTGACCATACTGTTTTAACCATGACGCCAAATGGACAATACCATGTAGTGTTGGTTACAGGTAAATATGCATCGCTTGAGACGGTGTGTATTGGAAATTACTAATTATAAGCTAATTTGAATTACATGAAAGTGGTATTGCCTATGTGACGTCAAGTTCAAAACACTGCGTACACATTATAGTTTTGTTTGTAAGACAACACATGCTATCATCTTCTCTCTGGACCAGCTATTCAACGATATTTCTTATTTGATTATGAGATAATGGGTACATGTTACAATACTACCATAAAAAATGATACATATTGTGGCTTAACAATGAATGTGCATTGAGGCACCCATGATATGTCATTTTTAACATAAACCATACCAATATATAGAAACTGTTCTAAGACCATATATATGAGCTGTGTATAACTTGTTGGATGTGTGAAGTATATGCATTTATATATATTGTAATATGTACAGTACAATCGTATGCAAGTGGTCACTAATATGATACATTCAGTTGCATGAAGGTTCCACTGAACATTCAGCTCAAATAACATGAGGAATACATACATTTTCAAGGATTTGTGTCACAATGACGTCACAATGACGTCACGAGAACGTCACAGTGACGTCATAATGACTGTCTATGATGGTTTTTGGAATCCTCATATACATATTCCCATAAGCAGTTAATACATTTATATTGTATATTATGCCTATTTTTCATGATATTGTGTGTTTAAGAATTGATATGGGTGTTTTTGGCGGCCATCTTGAATTTATGCAAATTAGGTGCTTTCCCCAATGAGTATTCGGGTGTATTTTGGTTTACACACTCACTAGACCATACTGAAGCATATTCTGCAATAAAACCTTGGTATCCAATTAGTGGTGGGTCAACCTTTATTTTGACCAGCCTATAACGCGTTTTCGTGAATGCGATGCCGCCGTGCCCACCTAACCCAAACTAGCACATTTGCGACATATCATTTTCTGTCTAGCTGCACACCTGATGGTGTTCACAATCATCTGTCGGTAATCCAGTTTCACGTGCAAAGTGTGACCTGGTGACCGACATTTAGAATTCGGCAGAAACAAACATATCAAAACAACGCTATGTAGCAGGGGCGGCGGAAGCGGGGGGGGGGGGGGGGTAGGGGCGGGGGGGGGGCGGGGGGGGGGGGGGGGGGTAGGCCGGTGAGCCCCCCCCCCCCCCCCAATAATTGTGTTCTCTGGATGTGGAATGACCTCGAAAATTGCCCAGTCCAGAATACATGTGGACCGGGTTTTTGGTTCAGTTTGACAGATATATGCTATATTGAATGACTGTCTGTCCATTCATTTTCTCGTGAACAAGGACAAGTTTGGTTAGGCGATCACTGATAAAATTGTTATTGTTTCGTATGGGCGGTAAATTAGTGCGATTTTAACTGACAAAAATTAATATACACGGGTCCTTTCACTCCTTTGAGACCTTTTGTAACAATACCGGAATCTTTTTTGTCTGGTTCACTTATTTCTCCATCCAACATTTACCTTTCTATTGATTGCAAGGATACACCCTGGGAATACCAGTTTAGCGATGTCGGTCGGTATAGTCAATTTCGGTAGGCTGCCGGTGTAACGTGTGCCCCTTAAGTCCGTGAAAACCTTCAGCCTAGCCAAGCGGCTTAAGGGGCTCACGCTGGGGGGTGTGAGCCCCTTAAGTCCGTGAAAACCTTCAGCCTAGGCTTAAAGGGCTCACGCTGGGGGGGGGGGGTGAGAACTTTAAGCCCGCGGAAACCAATTTGTTGGTATATACACAATATGAATGGTAACGATGATATTACGCAATATGCACACCGCGTACCGTAGTTCTTCTACCAAATGGCGTATATTTATATGAATGTGCCGATATGTAACCGACCGTGAGAAGTTTAAGCCTGTCTGTAAACTAATCTATAATCGGTGGCTTTGCAAACCCCTTTCTTGGTATATACCCAATATGCCTATTAATAATGATATTATGCAATTATGTTCCAATATAAGGCAAACAAACGTGAAATATATGGGACTGATTTCAATTTTCACGGCGGGACAAAAGCACCCGGCCATGAGAAGTTTCAGCCTGTCCGTAAACTTGATATATAGAGAACACATCGGTAGTTTTTCACAACCCTTTGTTGATATATACCCAATGTGCCTATTCATAATGATAGTATGCAATATGTTCCAATATAAGGCAAAAAGAAACGTGAAATATATGGGAATGATTTCAATTTTCACGGCGGGGACAAAAGCACCCGGCCATGAGAAGTTTCAGCCTGTCCGTAAACTTGATATATAGAGAACACATCGGTATTTTTTCACACCCCTGTGTTGGTATATACCCAATGTGCCTATTAATAATGATATTATGCAATACGTTCCAATATAAGGCAAAAAAACGTGAAATATATTGGACTGATTTCAATTTTCACGGACGGCGGGGACAAAGTACCGGCCATGAGAAGTTTCAGCCTGTCCGTAAACTTGATATATAGAGAACACATCGGTAGTTTTTCACAACCCTTTGTTGGTATATACCCAATGTGCCTATTAATACTGACTTTTTGACCATTTTCTTCAATCTTCTTCAATTGATTGATTGATTGATTATTTGTGTTCAGCCTACCAACAGCCAGGGTCATGTAAGGCCGGGCCAACGGGATGGATTATCCCGTATTCAACCTGTAAAAAATGAGGGAAATTCCCAAAATCAGAGCTCAATATTTACATAAACTCTATATTCATCCCTGGAATTAGAATATCCTGACGTGGTGCTAGGTGCATGCCACATCAGAGTCACTTAGCTCTGCTCCAAAGTAACAGGATTACCTATAAGCTTATAACTTAATAATGGAGCATAACTGGATTTAGCTCTCAAGTACCAGGGCGCCAAAACGGTACAAGAGGGCCAAACCATGTATGTCGGCCTCCCTGTAAGGATGAACGCTGCTCCCTCCTACCACTTAAGTCTTCAATCGAGTATTACCATTTCCAATAAAAAAAAAACCTTTGCATTTCTACTTTAAAATAATGTGTCCCGTCAAGAGGAGATTTATTGAGTTTGTGAAAAGTGTAGCCCAAGACCAGCCTGTGACTCGCACAGTCTGATCAAGGTCTACACTTTTTTACAAACGGGCGTATAAAAATATTCTATCTGTACATAGCAGTGCATATGACACACTCGTAGTCTACGTCACTGAGAGCAGCCGTCACAGGCAGGCGACAGCAGGTGATGTGGAACCACCGTCCACACACAGCACACTGCACCCACCTCTTCGGCCGCTTCTCCGTGACCGACACTCTAGCATGTCACATACATCCCTGTCTACCGGCCGACCATGGGCGAGGATACTGCTCTCCACATACTGCCTGTACATCGGCGCATGCACCTGTCTCATCACTTGATGGGGCACAAAAACATTTGGTAAAATTTACGAGAATGATGCGGCCCGCGTATTATACCGCTCCCACAGCTTTTTATCTGAGTGCTTTACGTAGCGCAATACAGCAACCCCGGAACCCGCCCCCTCGAGATTAGCAATACTTCAAAATTAACATGTTATTACAAAACACTATTGCACGCAACTGCGCCTTGCCGTTCAACACCTCGTTTTAGTATTGCCTGAAAATAACAAATAAGTGTCCCACCCGTCCCATTTTTCCCCTAAATTTGGATGAGAATCTAAACATTAATTTTGTGTAGCCTATTAAATAGTACTGCACATTACTGGTTATAAATGCACCATGTCTTTTTGAATATCAATTGGCGGATTTTAATTCTGATACATCAAAACACCATCACCAGATTACAAGGATTGTGTTCGGTGTAGCACCTGATCAACTAGTACACTCCTAAACGTTCATAAGTATCTAAAATGTTTGTCAGAAACAATACCGCACTAATTAAACTAAAGTGGTGAACAGTGTAAACCCTGACTGGCATACATGGCGTGGTTGGTGGTACGTTAATGGCAAATATAGGTGTATGCTTGTATCATGTGTTCTATCATCTGGTATGTTGATAGGTCTATTCAACACATTTTATGATCCAGTGCACAGGAAAATTAAAACGAAATTGTATGTATACTTGTGGTTGTGACAGGATAAATGGGGCCTATGGGCTTTGTGACCAGTGTAGATCCAGATCAGACTGTGCATCCGCACAATCTGATCAGGATCTGCACGGTTCACCTGTCATTCAATGAAATACCCGTCATGCTTAATACAAGCACCATAGATTGTTATCAGGTTACAGGAGTGTGCTATTTGATCCCGAGCTACACTTGTCAGCAATCCCAAAAGCCTGATTTCTACAGTCACAGCCACAATTTAGTTACCATCACATACCTAGACAGATCAGCCAGCATACACATGGTCCACTCATCCATTTCATGCATCACACATTGTACACACTCACTAATGTTTTATAACATGATAACAGTATATGCTGTCAGGCGCCAAACAGGTGTCCGATAGCATCTCGATTGATCAGCATAATAGTATATGGCCACTAAAGTGCGACACGGAGCTCGAAAATACGCATTCATAACATCCCCGGACGGGAAAATACCTAAATTTTACATTTGGGACCATTTTTATGCTTAGACGTACGTTAATCTCATTAAATCTTGAAATATAATCGATGACTTAAACTTTACACAGCCTTGGCCTCGATTGTTATTGTTCCGTCTGCGTATGCGCGGACTGAAACCTTTACTGGGCTGAAGAATTTTCTGTTATACCGGCATGGTACCGATAAACAGGTCGGCTGCCGGTCGGTATAGTCGACAGGCAGCCGACCTGTGTATCGATACAATGCCGGTAGCCGACCGAAATTGCTGAATTGGTATTCCCGGGGTGGGATAGCACTCTGGAATATCTTCATCAGATGTGCAGGCACCTTTTGAAATTAAAATCTTATTCAAATCCGAATTCAAAACCATTTTTAATCGAAGCTAAACATGAGCATGTATACTTGTTATATTATCATGATTATCACATAAAGCATGTAATAATAAAGTGCATGATATTTGAACCTGCTTTCAATTGTAATACAATGTATGTGGCTGTGACTGCAGAAAGGGAGGAGCTTATGGATTATGCGACCAGTGTAGCCCCAGATCAGCCTGCACACTCGCGCAGTCTGATCACGGTCTACACGGTTCGCCATACAGCGAATGAAACATCCATTATGCCGTTGGCAGCCAGCACAGATCAATATCAAGCTACACATGCTAGCGGATTAATATCAAACGCCCTAAGGCCATTTTCTCAAGTCACTGTCACATTATACTTTGTGTCGAGCCCGCTTGCGGAAAGCGAGACATAGTGATCCGAATGACGTCCAGGTGTCCGTGCGTCCGTGCGTCCTCGACTGCCAACACGGTATCTTTCATCAAAGATAATGAAACATCATCTCCGACAGAGCAATCGGGATCAACTTCAACTCCAATTTCGATTGGGTTGAGTGCAACGACTCCGAATGAAAATGAAAATGCGGCGCGACTAGAGCGGCTAGCTGCGCTGGTTGCTGGGGGACATTCGGAGCATTATCTCGGTAGGCGTCTCTCAGTTTTTCAGGTGGATAAGATGACAGATGCGGAGATCGATAAAATGTACGCGCGATACGAATCTAGGTTAGGTGCGGAGATGACAAAAACTCTTGGATCGGCGGCTATTCATTTGTACGCAACTGCTGTTAGTATACTTCTCCCTATACCAAACACCGCGGGATTGATTGGCGATCTAGAGACTGACCCTTTTATAGGACACACTCTTAGAACAGCCTGTTGCTCAATTTATCACAAGTTTAGAATGTACTTAGCTCCGCTGACAACCGCGTTGACCACGGGTAAACACTTTGGACATATATGCCCACGAACTATAAGCCCTAATATTAATATCATAAATGATGACACAAGACACACCTGCGAGAGTGACGGAGTTGAACCCGATTGCTCCAACACAATCGAACCCGAGTGTTACTCTGCCACTGGATGACATACAGCATATAAAAAATCCCAAAAGACAGGCAGCTGGGCGGGCGGCGGCTGCCACCCGAAAAGTTAAACAAGATAAAATACTCGCCGAGCTTCGAGAGGCTAAACAGTCGTTGCAATCGGGGACGGAGACAGCAAAACATCTGAAGACAGAGCAATCGGGTTCAACAGTGTTAAGTGCAACAACACCCCCAATTCACGAATTGGAAGCACACTCAACACCCAATCGAGGTTGGACGAATCCGATTGAACCCCAATTCACGAATTGGAGTTGGGTTGTTGGTGGTGGTCTGGCAGTTGTTGGTGCCCTGTGCGTGTGGAAATACCCCCACCCCCTATTACACCAATCCTTATCGAGAAAACAACCCCCATCAATTCATCCAAAAACAGTTACGAAACACCAATCGCGATTGGATGCGCCCCATTTAACATTGATCGCGATCCCTTTTATATGCAATAATTGTAATTATCAACAATGGCTGAACAAGATGGTAAAATGATAGTGAATGCGCTTTATCACGCTGTGGTGATATCTGGTTTCAGTATCGGGTATGCTCGACTATCAAAGATGGCCCTAGGAGGGTCCGCTCCCAAATTGGACTTTACTGTGAGAGACATAGGGCTCGCGACCTTAGATGTAGCGGCCGCAGTTTGGACCCGAGATTATCTAATTAAAGCTGGAATTCTACCCGTTAATATTTGGAAATAAATGGCTTCAATCGCAGTAATAGTAGGTGGTGCGCTTGTAAACGCATTGGCGTTCAGTGGTAGCAACTTTATATTCTCTAAAATGAGAAGCTCGAACGTGGATGAGGAGCGCAAGCGTCACGATTTAGCTGTAGAACAACTCAATAGCGCAAAGGAAGCGGGGTCGAAAAAACGAACCGCCCATCTGGACTGGGTCAACGAAGAGCTTCGCCGCGAAAATCACGCCGCACAAACTTTTCAGAACGTTGAAGAAGCCAACCGCGAGTACGCGCTGGCATATCCACAGAAAAGTCTAGATCCAATGAAATTGGGACTGGATCGCGAGCCCCATCTTTCAGATTTCCATGTACCGTCAGAGCCCCATCGTCGTGGGAATGGGTGTGGTGGGTATCGTCACCTACTATATCCAATCGAGATTTTAAATTAATTAATACTTTTTTACAAATTAATAATTATTTTAAAACTATTTTTTTTTTATAAATATATATATATGGAACGATGTTAGTTGACGATCTTTATTTTGCTATGATCGATGTAGGCTACACGGCCCTTAAACACCGTTTACCTGGTGCAAAGAGTATGATTCGTCTGGCCCGAGATTCTCTCGAGATGTGGCGCGGGGACGAAAAATCGGCCTCCCTTTTCGCAAAGCGGATGTTAGATTCTTCCACCAATCCTGGTGGATTGGATGAATTAGATTTTCCCAAGTTCCTTCAGAACTTAACCCTCAATCGCAATTGTACTTCCAACAAAGGTTTATTATTATCGGCGCAGTTACCGGACGATCTGGCGAGGGCATGTTGGAGATTGTCCGATATATTATAATACTTCGCATACGATGAACACGCGCAAACTTGATACCAAACTATCGGTTCGCCTAGCGCGCAAGCTAGCAAACACATACTACAGCCCCAGCGGCTACTGGAAGGGACTTGCTGCCATCAAGAACCTCGCGGCGGCGACCAAGGTTTCAGAAAACGCTGAAACGCTGAAACATCCACCGGGACCAGGGGATCGTGGAGCGCTTCAATCGAACCCTGGCTGAGAGACTGTTCGGACACCAATACGCCAAATAACTTGTAGACCCTCATTCACGATCGACCGAGTGGGTGGCCAGACTGCCCGCCGTGGTCTCCGCACTGAACGGAGAGGTGACCAGATTGATAGGTAAGAAGCCTGTAGATGCTATCAAGTTTAAAAGGGTGACGAGCAAGCCCTCTGCCATCTCGCGCGGGCGACCCGTTGGTTTAGAGGAGCAACGGCTTCCATCGGATATTGACGTCCGGTACCTCTATCAACCGGGAGAGCTCGAAGGTGGCAGCCGCCGCGCGACTGATCCCGTGTGGTCTCTCAATGTATACCATCTCGATCGATCTATTAACAAACCTGATGAGCCCGTGCTCTACTATTTGGATGATGCGCCATCCCGAGGGTTTGTTCGAGAAGAACTTCTTATGGTGCCTTCTGACACCCAGCTACCCCCGGATCGTCTTTAGATTGCTAATTTTCTTATTTTTTCAAAATTATTAATTAAATCATTAGAGAGGTTCTGTATGTATTCCGTCTGGTAACACGCGTCTTTTATCGTAGTATGCCGAGAGTCCTAATTTTTGTTGACAGTACGTTTTCATAACGCCGTCTTTCATTTTAAATCCTCTATTTTGTGCTACATCTATAATGTGTTTTCCATCTTCTGTAGTTTCACTTAGTACTCGTTTTTATCTATCCCAATTTAAATTGTTAGTTCTCTTGGATATTCCTTTCGCAGAGTTTTTATTAATTTCAATTTGTTCCAAATTATCTTTAGTGGAATTATCTTTTTCTACGAAATAACACTTACTAGATAACGCTATCGCCCTATCCCCGCTAAATTCCATTTTGAAAAGTCCGGGCTCTCTTTCGATCCATTTATCCTAAGACCAATATTTCTTTTTTCTTTTTCAAACTCGTCTAGTAAGTTAGGTCTAATCAATTCCTCTATCGTTTTTCCACTAACTCCTATATACATACTATCAGTATCCATCTGTATTAATTCAAAGTCTTCTCTTTTTACGTATTTGTCTAGAAATTCGTAGTAAAATTCCAACATTCTCAATTTAGCTAGTTGATAAACCGCTATTCCACAATGGAATGGTCTCTTTACCGCACACCTGGGTTTTCTTGAAGATATTTCGTACACATCTCCTATCTCTTCCAAATCGTCAAAGAATGCAGATCTTAATGCTTTGTCAACACAGGTTTCGTTTTGTGTATATGTCGTATTTAAATGTCTCTCCGTTGCCTCTATCATTTTTCCACAACACGAGTTTCCTAATAATTTAATTATGTCAGCTACTGGTTTCTTATTTGGTTCTACATCACCTGTTCGTCTTGCGGCTGTAACTTCTTTTGCGAACCATTCGAATGGTTTTCCGCTAATATAATCTATGACACGATGAACTCCAGTTATTTCTAGGCCGTGTTTTAAATACCATTTCAACAGTGGCGCGTACAGCAATACTTTAGTGGCGGTCATAGATCCCACAATTTTTTTTCCATCTCCTCTTGTTCGGCCAGTATCTTTTAAATATTATAACATGTGTGTGGGAACTTCATCAACCTCTACTTCTCTGTTTATAAATATTGGGGTGGGGACATTTCAGAAAACTTATCTTTTAAGTTGTGTGGAACTTCTATATCCACCTCCGCAAACCCAAACCAGTCTCCAGATAAAACTCTTTTACAAAACTTTTTAATAAATTTAGGGTTATGTGGGGTATCTATATGGTGTATAGTTTCTCTCCCACACGGCATCTCTTTATTTAACGTAGATAAATATAACGCGTTTGCATCGTACCCCAAAACAGCCTTGCAAGGTTTGGATTGGAACCCACTCTAATATTTGAAACACCAGCTTCTGCATATCGTGTAATACTATTGATGGACCGCCAACTAGAGCGTCCTTCATCATTTCGTATGTTTCTTCTTTTGGTGCATATAGAGCATCCTCCGGTATAATCGTCTTTGAAGATTTTTGTTCTTTAATGGTTCCTCTCAATAAATATTGTATAGCTACTCCAGGTAGTGTTACCGCATCTTTGAAAATATCCACACCTCTGTGTTTATAAAATTCACACATGTTTTCCACCGCTTCTAGGAACGGTGCTACATCTAAATCGTTATAATATTTCAACCAATCTCTGAAAGTTTTCATATTATTTTATTCGAAAATTCTACGACATTTACTTAATTCTGTTTCATCTATTAACATTTTCCCAGATAGTTTGGAATACCAATTCTCTATATCCGGTAGTCCTGGGTAATCCAGTTTGTCTGGAGAATCAAACCACTTATAAGGAAAGAAAGATTTCTGTCCTTTGCATTCGTAGGCTTTTATCCAACTATCGTAACTTACACCAGGTCCTAGAATAAAGTATTACATCCAGAAATCTAAACTCTGGAGTAAATAGAAATAGTGTTGCGTTTGCCCGTTTTCCGACCATTACTTTCTTTGTTGTTGATGCCAGTTCGCCTACTAAGTATTTCTTTATTAAGTTTATATCGTACTTACTGCTGTTAAAACCTATAACCGGTACTTGCTCTATCCACTGTTCGATCTTGGCGATTTGGTTTTTACGTAAATGTTCTGTATTAAACCCATATCTTGACCACACTTCTCTTATAGCTTTTCCCCTGACTTTCAAATCTTCTACGAATTTTTCTATAAGTTTTGCGAGATCTTTATCACAAATATGAGTTACTGTTCCTGAGAAATTATCTCCTATGCTAACGCTTACCGGAACGTGCTTGGCTTCGTACTCTAGATTATTACCGAGAGTTTCAAATTCTGGGTTGAGATATGCCTCAAAATCGTATACTATCTGATATGGATAAAGAGTAGTGTCGCAACCGATCTTTATGTCTTTACCCGTTCTTTGAAATTCGCATTCCCACATAACTACTAGGTTGAATTCTTTGCTTCTTCTAATAAATGTATCTCTTCTCATAGTGGATGCGCGTTCTTCTTTTTCTTTATGCTTTTGCATGGAATCTCACACCCGTGCCAGTAACAGCCGTGATATTGATATACGGTATTAGTTTCTGTACAGTATCCATCTACTGGAGCTCCTAAAACCCATCTTTCACCCCCGTGTCCACACTGTTCGTGGTGAATGTGAATTCCCTCCTGCTTTTCCACAGAGTACATCCAATCGATCGCCCATAACTGTTAGAACTTTTTGGGTTTTAGAACGCTTTCTCGAACGACGAACGCGGGCGCTCTAAATAATTACCATCACATACTACTTTTGTCTCACCTTTCATACATTTTGGTCCGTGTCTCTTCATATTACTCGCTTTCGTGAATTTCTGCTTGCAATTATCGCAGGCGTAAATTTTAGATAGGTTTTTAAGGTTTTTTATCAGAAATGCGTGATTATTAAACAGTCCTATTGTCATTGGTTGATTAGCTATTGCCTTATAGTGCGCTGGTACCTTTTTCAACCACCATACATTACATTCGGTGGGTTGATATACTTCTATACCGATTTTAAAAAACTCTTCAACCTTTTTCAGATCTGAAAAAGGAATTGGTGAAACCACATTACTACCGAAATATTGCTTACTAAGTTCTTTCGCCTTTTCTGTACATCTGTCAGGTCTTTTATCTATCATATGCATAGCTAGACACCTGAACAGACAAAGGTCGTCATTATACTTATCTAAAGAATACATACCTTTTTTATTCTTCAGCCATTCTGGAAGTTCTCCTCCTGCCGCTTCTTTGGATTGTAGTCCCAAATATATTCCCCTACTGCCCTGTATTATCTTTACGAAAACCTCTACCCATCTTACAAACTTCCACTTTGTATTTGGTCTGTCTATTTTTTCCGACATTATTCGTGTTTGCTCCTTATCTGACAGCCATTTTTTAACTGTTTTCATTGATGATAGTGGTTCGCCACCACCGAGATTTTTGTGCATTATTATAGTTATAAGTTTTCCATTTTTAGTTTCCTCCATATGTTCTAGCTTGTAAGAATATGAATATCTCAAATAAAAATTTGTTGTTAGATACCGAGCGAGTTTATCGGACATGCGTTCAGACTCGTTAATGTCAATGTTTTTACGAAAGGAAAATGTAACTACCCGTCTTCCCTTTTCTACCTTTTCCAATGTTTCATCGTGATCCCTCAATATTTCTTCACCCTTTTCCACTATCGCGCGAACTATAGATTTTTTCTTATTATTTGGTATTTGGTCACCTGTGCGTCTAATTTCAGACAAATTATTGGTGCTTGAAGGTTTTATAACACTAGCCCTTAACTCCGCAATACTTTCTTTTTTAATATTGTTACCAACTTCCTCCGCTTTGGATATATCATTAAATGCCCCTCTTTTATAGGCGCGGGTAAACCGCTTCATAAACACCTTATTCATTGTGGCGTTTATCAGCTTTGTCAACCCCCTAACTCTCAACCGTTTACTATAAGTAATCCCTAGAGATTCGGCTTCTCTTCTCAAACTTTCTATTTCTGCTCTAGTTTCTGGCGTTATCATATTTTCTGTATATACTTTTGTATATATACTTTTGTATAACCTATAAAATTGATCTGTTCAATTGGACGTGAAAAATTTACATCATGTTTTTTTCACGTCCAATTGAACAGATAAATTTCATAGGTTATATACATATATAATGGAGTGTGTGACTTGTTGTAAGACGTTTACGTGTAAAGACTATCTACGAAGGCATCTAGCGAGACATAGACAGTTTCCTTGTACCCCCCACAATTTCAATGCCCCAGATGCCCTTGTAAATTCGTTAGTTACCAAACTCTTTGTAGACATAAGCAACTACGCTGTCCGGTGGCTAAAGGTGAATACGTTGGTAGGACTAGAGCAGGTAGAATTAGTTGCTGATCTGCGAAATAAATTAGCTATATCGGAGGAGAAAAATGGGGTGTTGGAATATAAACTATTGTACTTGCATTAATAATTTCAACTTTTTTCAAAAGTCAATTACCTATATAATTGGGACTCATTTTGACTCCCTCTTTTCAAAATTATTTTCTCCAAAAATTCATAAATTTGCTGTCGGGAGACAATTTCCTCGTTAACCAATTTTTTTATTTTTCGGGGGTGGTGGTGGTATTATAAAGGTTATAAATGATATCACGGTAAGTGGTATCATTTTGACTCCCTTACTACTACTTTTCTATTCATGTTATTTAACAGCTGAATAGGATAAACACGTGGAATGTGTACACATGTAACTGCAGTTAATTCTGCTACATGCGTATATAATTCATTTATAGTCAATAGCAGTCGACACGGTAAATTGTAAGGATGTTTACATCCGTTTAGCAACATCGCTGACGGGTTTTCACGTAGCGTGTTTTAGTATAGATATGCTACGATTTTCGGGTACACGAATATGAGAGTGTACGTTATATGAACTATTCACGACGGTATATGATATATGATTTGCTCAGTGGTCAGGGTTTATATCTCCATCTTGGATGGTTTGACATGGTCTACATATGATGCCGAACGTAGCTAGCGTACAATATCATATTAACTAGGGATTGTATATTCCGTTTTAATCAAATCGGCTATCCAATTGGCGGTCAACACAGTCTGAGACAGTAGCATTTGACTAGGGTCGTTTGAATTTGTTATAGTTGATGATTATGCATAGTATGGTGTATATAATCCCATTCACGAGGGAGTGTCTTATTTGGTAGTTATATGTATGTGTATTTTATTAGTTGTGGCTATTTAAGTGATGTTTTATCACAACCGCCGTTCAATGGACTGGAGGTATGTTGACTCCGCATAATATATATATCAATTTTATACTTATTACGCTGTCTGTGTTAACAATACAATGCATCAATCAATTATAATATCATGTATCAGGGGGTTGGTTTGAGGGAGCACGCGATGGGTTATTTTAACGATTGGGTTTCAAATTTACCGGAGTGCCCACCTATATGGGGTGTCCCTCCTGTACATTTAGTCTTCTGATAAAGCTAAATCCTGCTATGCCCCATGTAGAAAGTAATAACGTAATAGCTAGTCCGTTGGGAGTCAGAGCTAAGTGACTCTGGTGTGGCATGGGCCTGGCACCAGGTCAGGATATTCTGATTTTGGGAATTTCCCTCAATATGAACAGATTGAATGCGGGATATTCCAACATGGTGGCACGGCCTCAGCTGTTGATAGGCCGTTAAACACCAATAATCATATATTGATAGTGGAAGATTTGTGACGCCGTGTTAACCCGGTTTAAGCCCACAGTGGCGCTGACCGTTCAAAGGCGGAAGTTTTGTTGTCTTGTGACGTGTCTGACTATTTTTATGACCGTTATTGTTTTCTTAGTGTTTCATTTGGAGGAGGCCTGTTTTGTGGAGTCTTTGTTGTATTCTGTGCTATTTTCCCATTTATTGTGTTTTTCTGTTTTTCTTAGGAACCGTGCACCGCTGATTGTGTAATGTATTTTTGCCATTTTGAAGACTGTAGCCACCATGCCATAGTTACCCATATATTTATTATTACTATTATGTCATTGCTTATATGCACCCCCCCCCCCTTGGGGGTCTATTACTCTGGTCCACGCATGGGCCTCCAATTATAATGGTAATTTGACAAACAACAAGACGTTGATTATATTTACGGTTTATTTATTACGACACCAACATGTACATACAAAGGGCATATCAGGTTACAACAGTATCAAACGTCTTTCATATCTCCAGCGTATATCCACGAATTGAATTTCTTGGGAAAATGTAGCCATTTCACTAAGTATTGTTTGTTTCTTCCCTTTCCTCTCGTTTTTATAATGGTTTCCACTCTCTACATTTGGTCCTGGTCCACCAGGATTTGTTGAAGCTCGCTTTCGTAGAAAGTTCCGGTAATATCTTCATCCGCCATGTCTTTCAATCGGTACACCGGTATCTGTCCCCGGAAATATCGCCGGAATATTTTGAATATTTCCCCGCTGTATTTCTGATCGTAAGCCCTGGTAAAGGTCGCCCGTAAGTGTGATATTCGTACATAGTCACTGATTTTGAACCGGAACCGTTTCTTCTTTGTTACCGTTCCATCTTTACGTGATAGATATGTAGCGATTCTGACTTCCATTTCGTTTTCGTCTTTAACCGACGCTGGCGCCCTATCTATCGTTCTATGTACGGTACTATTATAACTTGTCGCAATGTCTTGTAATGCCGGTAGATATATGTCCGTTTGTTTATAGTTCATATATCGGTACAGTTTCATCTTGATAGTCTTGATCGTTCTCTCCGCTACGGACGCTTTGGTTTCATTTTGTGTAGGGAAATACAAAACTTTGTTCTTTTTCATAAGATTTTGGACAACTTTAGCTCGAAATTCTTGACCTTTATCGGTGGATAGTCGTCTCGAGGTTCGTCCTGCGGCAAATATATCTCGAAAAGCCGTCCTTATTGAAACACCCGTCTTATTTGTCAATGGTCTAAGCCATATATATTTTGAAAATACATCTACAACCAGTAGGATGAATGTAATGCTGTCATTGTCTTTAGCATATTTTGACATATAGAACAAGTCTGCTTCCCACAAATCATCAATACCGGCTGTAATCACGTGATTTCGGATGAATCGTCTTCTCACCGGTTTGCTTAAACTGTAAGATTCTTGTTGTTGTAACCACTTGCGGATTTTGTATTTACTTATTTCATATTGACCTCGTTTCTTAACATAATTGTACAATTTATCTGGTCCAGAGAAACTAGCAGGCTTTGACGGGTCGAAATATATCGAGTGCAGATAATTTTCCATTTCTGTTGAGTGTAATATTCTTCATATAAATGGTGATGTTCTTATGCTGTTTGAGATGTAATCGTCACTCTCATCTTATGTGTCTTCCTCGTCATCTGTGGCATCGCTATCATCACCATCAGGAAACAGACCGTCGAACCAATGACTGTATTTGTTCAAAATCTTTTTAATTCTCTTATTTAATGGCATATCCTCGAAGGCTATAATTTCCGCAATTATTTTTGTATGTATTTCGCTTTCGGTAATAGGAATTAGCCGCTTCAATAATGTAGTGTACGTCTTTAAGAATTCTCCTTTATCGATATCAAACACGTAGTCATACGCATCTGCCTTTGCCTTCTTGAGGGGGATACCGTTTTGTTGAAATTCCTCTACTTTCTCAGTCCAGATGTCTTCGCTCTTGGCTGTCGCCTCATCCACCATCTTCCCAAAATATTCCTCAATATCATCATCGTCCATATTATCGTGTTCCAATGATATCCATTTCTTACTAATAGGATCCTCTTCGTGGTTGTCATCTGCTTTTCGTTTTGCGGATTGTCCCTCGTAACACCATTGTTTCAAGTGCCGTTGTAAATCGTGGATGTCCATAAACACCAACCCGCAATCATCGCAAGAATGCATGTCTTCTGTGTCTTGATCGTGTTCTGAATATGATTCTTCTCCCGAGTTGTATCGCCGTATGTCGTTATTATCAATGCGGACGTCGTTCCTATGATCTGTAGGTTTAACACTGCTATGCGATTCGCTTCCTCTTATGCTGTTGTTGAAACTGTTTGTCTCGTCCCTTCTTATGCTATTTAGAATGTCTGTGCGCATGCGCAAATGCTCCGGGGTTCCCGTTTTAAACTTTTAAATCAACCACTAGATAACCGTACGGTTTATTCACAGCTTCATCAAACTGACGCAGAAGTACTTGCGGATTAGTAGGATACATCTGCCTGGCTAATGTCATTATTGGCTGTTTGTCTACAGGAGTTTTAAATAATACCAGATACTGACAATTTCTTCGCATGGTTGGGTTTTTACTATGGAACATGTTTTGGTTTCAAGAGATGACGGACATGTTCCTATGATGACTTCCTTCCGTATATAACTCTGTAACACGTTCATCTTTCGCAACTTCGGATGCCATGTCATCTAATATAATAAGGTTATTGAGTTTTGGATCTATGAATTCGTCCTTTTCTAAGTTGAATGGAATCCCCTTGATGAACTCGACTGTAGGATAGACGCGTTGTCTGATGTGATCGTATAACGGTTGCCATCTCTTGTAAAGCCAGATAATTCTCTGTGGTGTTGGAACTATCTTTTCCTTCGCTAGTTCTAACAGTTGCGTTTCGAAGTAAGTTTTTCCGGACGACGTCGGGCCGCTAATCATGCATGTAAATGGATGTTCGAAAACGAAGTTTGACTGCGTATCTGACTGCGTAGGCTCTGATATCAATTCCTGATTCGTCTGAGCTTCTCACTGTCTCATATCTTCCGGAGCTCACGGAGCTCCCATTTCTTCCGGAGCTCGGAGCTCCCATTTCGGGAGCTCTTTGGGAGCTCCCGGAGCTCCCGGAGCTCCACGGGAGCTCCCAACTCTCGGAGCTCCCATCTCGGGAGCTCTTTGGGAGCTCCCATTCCTCTCTTAGCTCCCATGAGAGCCCCCATTTCTTCCGGAGCTCTCGGAGCTCCCATTTCTCCCGGAGCTCTCGGAGTTCCCATTTCTCCCGGAGCTCTCGGAGCTCCCATTTCTCCCGGAGCTCTCGGAGCTCCCATATCTTTATGTGCTCCATGCTTTCTGTGTGTCACGCCTCTTCCTGTCATTTCCCAGTGTTTATTAGTTAAATGACGATTCATGTTGAATCTACTACTAAAACTGATGTTGCACTTTTGACACTCCATGATTACATTGATTTTACATACGAGCACACCCCTTCTTATGCATTTTGGTCTAAACAAAAACTAGTTTAAACCGGTTCAAGTCGGTTTCATCCGGCTAGACACAATACAAACAACCAATCAGATTTGAGTACTCAGCCAATCAAATTGCGTAACAAATTGACCAATCACATCATAGTACGTGTTTCAATTGTCCATAAGAAGGAGAGATTTACTACAGTTTGTCATTATACTTCCAGACAGCCAACATGGTTTTCAATTGCCCAGAATGCGCCTTTGTCGTGGAAAAGAAGAGTCAGCTTCTTCAGCACCAGCGAGCTGCAAATCACTGGAGGCGTTTTCGATGCTGTATATGCAGTGCCCTTTTCACTAGAAAGACCAATTTGGATAGACATCTGGAAAAACATAACAATGTGAACAGCCAGCACTGCACTGAATGCGGCAGAGCTTTCAGTCGAATTGACAATCTTCAACGCCACTTGTTCGAGAAACATCAAATTGGTGATGGAGCGGAAAGACCCATTGCACGAGACGAAGACATTCAGGTAGCTAAAAGACTTAAGAAAGATGACGATCCTCATCAATTCTACGACATCACCAAGATCAAAGAACAACGCATACCTAAGTTTAGAACTACTGGCTCTACATACAAGGTATCGTTCAAACACATAGAGGTAACAGAGGATGTGTTATCTACCATGAGGAGAATGTTTGCGACCATAATTGAGGATCTGACTAAGGGAGCAAAACCTGAAGACTTAGTGCGAATGACAGTGCAAAGCCCTTCCTTGGATTATCCAACAAGAAATTGGACAAGAAACACAAGTGTGGACACATATTTTGCTCTGTATGCAAAGACTTCTTTGAAGAGTCACCGTTGCTACATGATGCCAGAGGACAACACCATTGAAGTTGAACCCATGTCCCTTGAAGAGGAGCTTGTAGACGAGATCGAGAACTCAAAAACATTCATTTTCTTTGACTTTGAATGTACTCAAGATGACCTGATTCAATGTACAAAAGGGTACAATCCCGACGTTTATGGAAAGTGTCAACATTGCCTAAAGTCTAGCTGCGGTAGCTACGAGCATAACCAAATCTATGTGTGGCTCAGAAAGTGTGTACTGTATGTATGGACAACAACGAGGAATGTGAAAACTGTGGTAAACGAGAAAATATCTTCAAGGGTGAAAGCACATTGAATGATTTTTGTGAGTGGCTTTTGTCGGAGGAAAATTATGACTGAACTGTGTTATGCCATAATTTCAAAGGGTATGATTCATTTCCTATCTTGCAGTATCTCTACAAAAATGCTATACTTCCCACAGTCGTACCCAATGGTGCTAAAATCATGAGTCTCACCGTACCATCATGCAAAATCAAAATGATAGACTATATTAATTACTTACCCATGGGGCTAGCAAAGATTCCAGCAATGTTTGGTTTCTCTGAACTTAAGAAAGGATATTTTCCTCATGTATTTAACTGTAAGGAAAACCAGCATGTGGTACAAGATAAGACCTCCCTGACATCCATTATTACACCCCAGACGGCATGAAGCCTGAAGATAGGGACGCATTCCTACATTGGCACAATGCCCACAAACATGACTATTTTGACTTTCAAAAAGAATTACTAGAGTATTGTAGATCAGATGTGGACATTTTGAGACGTTGCTCTTTACAGTTTCGTGAAGATTTTATGGATATCACAAACATTGACCCGTTCGCACATTGTATTACTATCGCTTCCGCGTGTAATTTGGTGTTTCGAACCAACTTTCTGCAAGCCGAAACCATTGCCCTGATCCCTCATCATGGTTACAATCCAGAAAAAAAGCAGTCCAGGAAAGCTCTACAGTGGATGCAATACATTTCATATAGTGAGGGTCTTGACATACAACATGCTAACAATGGTGGTGAGAAATGTATAGGCCGTTATCTCTTGGATGGTTACTACGAAACGAATAAAGGGAAGAAAGTAGTTTTAGAATTTCATGGTGATTTCTGGCATGGAAACCCAAATAAATATTCACGTTCTACTATTAATCCCGTGGCGCAAATGACAATGGGAGACCTGTATGACAGGACCTTAGAGAAAAGAAAGTACCTAGAAGACCTATGATACGCATATAAATGTATTTGGGAGGCTGACTTTGATAAACAGTGTCATGAAAATTCCGCTATGAAGTCGTACATTGACAAGTTGGAATTGGTTACACCTTTAGAACCACATGACGCATTTTACGGCGGACGAACGGAAGCTTACACGCTGTACAAAGAGGCTTCTGTGGATGAAAACATCAATTATTATGACGTGACATCGCTCTATCCATGGGTCAATAAAACGGGGAAAATTCCAGTAGGCCATCCTCAAATAATTACAGAAAACATTAACAATTTGGACAAATATGAGGGTCTCATAAAATGCAAAGTTATTCCACCAAAAGTTCTTTTTCACCCTGTTTTACCCTATAAAATGAATGGTAAATTGTTGTTTCATCTTTGTAAGATGTGTGCAGCTACGCAATGTCAAGACCCATGTATTCACACTGACGAAGAACGCTCTTACATAGGGACTTGGGTCACGGACGAGGTCAAGAAAGCAGTACAGTAAGGTTATCAAATAGATAAGATATACGAGGTGTGGCATTTTGATCAAATATCTCGATACGATCCATTGACAAAGACATGAGGACTATGTACTGCGTACGTGAACACATTCCTGAAACTAAAACAGAAAGCCAGCGGATGGCCTGGTTGGTGTAAGACTGACGATGACCGACATAAATACATTGAACTTTATCATCAGAAGGAGGGTATACGTTTAGAGTATAATAAAATAAAAACGAATCCCGGTCTGAGGGCGTTGGCAAAGCATATGCTAAACTCCTTCTGTGGCAAATTTGGGCGACGATCCATTAGTTTATTTCGACAAGTTAACGTCGGACAAAGAAGAAGTGACCTGTGTAAACTACGTTTCCGACCACTTCGTTGAAATGAGATGGAGATATAAAGAGAACTTTGTGGACTCGAACCCCAAAACTAATGTCGTCATTGCAGCATATACCACTGCTCAAGCTAGATTGAAGTTGTATTCGTATCTAGAACAATTAGGGTCCAGGGCATTATACGCAGACACAGACTCTGTCATATTCACCACAAAACATGGTGAACTGAAACCATCCCTAGGTGATTTTCTAGGCGACCTGACAGATGAAGTTCCAAAGAACCGCATCCTGACCTTTGTCACTGGGGGCCCCAAAAATGATGCCTATCGATTACAAAAACCGGGCAAAGATGGAAATATTACGCCTTGTAAAATAAGCGGCATTACTCTTAACTGCAAAAACAAATTAAATGTGAATTTTGAAGTTCTAACGAACTTTGTCACAAAGCGCCGCGATGCGACGGTATCTGTGGTGGATGCCCATAAAATCTCTAGAGTAAGAGATACTGCACAGATTGTCACTAAGAGTGAGAGGAAGGACTACAAGTTAGTCTTTGACAAACGTGTTATTCAATTGAAGACGTATGTGTCTTATCCCTACGGGTATTAGACTACTTTGTTGACGACTAACCTGAACTAGGTTAAGCCAATGTACATAACTTGTATATTATTGTGTCCGATTGTATTGTGCTAAATGTATATGTAATGTACATAATAAATATACAAACTAGAAAGCCACACTGTCTTTGTTATTATATACATTGAATAGCATATCGCACCAATAACTCTACCGTGACTGAGTATAAGCACATTTGCGTCTGAAATTATGATACATGTACATTTAATTGTACTACCTGAATGACCATGTGACATTTATATAATCTACATAACAACTGAATACCCTTGTGTAAAACTTATTTTGTGTGCTCTTGCAACCGTTAGAAACCGTTGAAACACAATAACTATAAACAGACACATCGGTTCAGCAAGCAAAACGAAGTCAAAACAAGTGATTAAACCGTCGCTTGTTATGCTTGACGATGTCACGGTATTGCGCAATAGATGTAAATGCCTAATTCAGTCATGAATAGATATAGGAATTACAGACGACACACTGAGCTACCAGTTTTGATAGCACATTATAATATTGAATAGTAAAAGTGCTCGTGTACCTACGCTAATACCTGAGGGTTACGACTTATCGCTATAGAACCTCAGAAATTGACTCCTCATAAACCAAGATGGCGGAAATGATTAAACATATAGTAAAACCCACTACCCTATAGAGAGGGAGGGAAAATGTCCTCGTATACCTACACGAAAAATTGACTCCTCAAAACAAGATGGCGGAAATTATTAAACATATAGCGTGACCTAGATCTATAGAGCCGCCCCTAACTACTAATACACTCTGAGACCATCAAATGCCTCGGCGGGCTCGAGCTGCGGGCAGCGGCCGTCTGGTCTACATTTGTGATGCACCATGAGAAAAACAGTCCACTTACCTCACTGGTGCTGCACTCGGTGCCGGTGGAAAATGTTTCACGACGATCCAATTGAAAAAGAAAATAGTGATTTTTACATTTTACAATGGCGCCTATTGTCGTCTTACATTTTCCACCGGCGCGAAATGCAGCTTAATTTGATAACAAATTACAAAATTTACGATATTTTCCTGGAATGACATCGAAATTTGGCGAAATTTTCAGAATTCTGTTCTGCAGTTGCTCTGAGAATTTCATCAAGTTTCAGCATCATTTACAGAAAATATCGTTAACTTCATGAAACTGCCACAATTTTGTACCGGTACAAAATCACATGGCGCGTCTCGATTATACAGACAGGATGTCTGCATTGGTAATACATGTATATACACTGATGTTCCCATACAGTACTTGAACACCAAATTAATTACATCATCTGAGACATGTTCTGGCCAAATACACATTAATTCAGCATTATCCCACGTATTGATTGGCAGTTTATATACATTTTATATCAGCCGTAAATGTCCACACTGATATCAGGGTCGATAACAGTGTTTCCTTAAAATGTTAACGGACATTACTGTTTATTCTCTGCATTTATTTCTTGATGTACAATGATCATACTTCATAATTTGTCGTAAATATATATTTTTTCAGGTGACCCATTTAATTATATAAATAATTAAAAAATATAATGCCTCATTTGCATATGAAAATAGCGTGATACCACCGCGCGTCACTATCAGTAAAACAATATTATTAAATGATTATATCTGTAAAGCGGGCACTCGTATTTTTTAGAACTGGTAGAATAGTGACACAATAATACACTTATTTAATTCCTATAAAGAACGTGTGTGCCTCCAAAGTGGGCATGTACCCTTAAAGTCTGGCAGCTTTCTACAGTCTGGGCAATACCATTTAAACATGGTTTCCTTCCAACATTTACACACCCAGAGCTCCAGATAAGGTGCGTATTGGCATATTTTACGCACTTATTTTAGCAGAATACGCATTGATTATCAAACGTGGGAGCACAAAATACTCACAGCAATGTGAAAATACGCATTAATTTTTAAATTGAGTAGTGAAAATACTGTAATAAAGTTTAAATTTACTTAATGAGCTGCAAATTGCACTTTTTGAAGCGCAAAATAAGTGAATATTTGCAACCTACAAAACAACTTCAGTACAATTAGGCATATAATTTAACTTTACAAAGTATTTTCTACTTTACACATCGGTCTAATTACATGTACAGTAAAACCTGTGAATAAAGGCCAGCCATGGGAAGTGAAAAGTCTGGACTTTGTTCACAGGTGGTCTTTATTCATAGGGTCATTTATATAGTAATTCTGCCATTGGGACAACACAAGTCTGGCCTTTACAGTCATGTGATTGCTATTCGGAGGTGGTCTTTAGCACCGTTTTGACTGTATCTCCCAAAAAATGTACTTTTTATACAACAACCCAATAAACAAAATATTGGGTATGCTTTTTAAAAAAGAAATTACCAATTTGAACACATTTGAACATTACTCTTCCCCGAAAAGTAATAGTATTACGAATAATCGTAATACTCACATAAGGGGTATAGCCAGATTCAACTTGGCACATACAAAAATGCCAAAGACGTTCATGTACATGAGGGCCAAACCTGTAGCCTATTTCACCAATAGTTCAAAGTATACTTTTCTTGCAAAGTACACTTTCGGGGAGAAATTTTCATACATTTAATATGTTTTATTATACTGAATTTATTACATTATCACAGCCATTATGGCTGTGATAATGTAATACATTTACTATAATAATTCTGCATACGTTTAATCATCAAATATATGCAGTTGTTAGTTCTATATGAAATAATGCATTTCGGGAATACATAAATGATTACTCCCGCTAAGTATACTTTGCTAGAAAAGCATACTTTGCAATGTTGGTGAAATAGGCTACAGGTCTCCGGTCGGGATACTGGTAGCGAGGCGAGACAATGATTCCGCTGAATTCTTGTGTAGGAATCTTTATGCTGGTCACGAATGATGTCCTAGTATTTCCTATGCCGATACTATCTTATATCTTTTGCATGTCAATATTAGCATGACAATACGGTGCAGGAAGCTCCGCCTGTTTTGATTTTACACATTTGATTATTGATTTCATAATCCGCTTAAATTGCCTTCCATGAGGGGGACCCGTTATGCCTTTCAGATTACAAACTGCATGGGCAATTTCATGGACAACACTTGCGAGGATGTCATCTGCAGATGAATGTTCTTCATGGAAAATTGTTATGAAGAATTCTTTCTGTCGGGGCACATTATACGTTACTCCTCGCATGCTTTTTTTTTGTCACAGAAGGCTTTGCGATAGTCGTCAACAGTAATACATTCAATATGGTTGCGCCCTTCAGGAAGGGTGGTCTCCTTATGCAGCTTATTGATGGCATCGTACAGTTGTTGCATCTCAACAGTATGCTCGCATTTTGACGACATCTGTCTCATTTGCATTATGTCCTTCAAATCAGTGTTTCATTTTTCTTTGTCAGCATTCTGTCTCGCCTTACATTTCCCCGGTATGGACACGCATGTCACAGCTCGTACTGTGACAGCAAATTCACGTTCTGTGCAATCATGTGTATTATCATAGTTGGCTTCTCTTGAATTTTATAGCTACGCGGGCCAATTCAGATGTTCGTCGAGGGCGGCATGCTAACATGCTACCAAACACATACCATCTGGCTATGCCATTTGTTGAATCATAACAATGAGACGGTCAATTCCAGAACTAATATTCTGGGTCTCAAATGGTATCTACAGAAAGATATTATTATCACTGTCTAAATGTCCCGTGAGAGTACTAATTGATGAATTGACAAAATTAAAAACGTACGCACCCTGGACATGCGAAACAATCACACTCTTGCCGTTGGGCATGGTGCGAACATGGGCGAGGGGTGAATGATCATATGGATGATAATAAACCTGCACATGACGTTTCAAAACAATCGGTCGTACGGTAAAGAAGTTATATACTAGTCACGGTAACGAAATTGTGACATAATAGAAGACGTGACGGACGGACGGACGGACGGACGGACGGACGGACGAACTTACATTTCGGTAATTGCTATATAAAAGATCAAAGGAAATACCCCGTAAGACACAATAGGCTTACGGGGTACGGATTAAGTTCCATTGTGTTCTAACCCTAACCCATTGTCTTAGACCACGCCCCCTACCCCATAAGTACACTGATGTGTGCCCGGACGGACGGACGGACAGACAGACAGACAGAGAGACAGACTAATTAAAAAATGGTGTTACATACGAAGTATAACAGCTGCAGCTATTATACTTTAAAAGTGTTCACACTTACTAGAAAAAAATGAATGTACCGAAGGACGTACGGACGGACGGACACACATGACAAAAGCAATATACTCATGTTTCTTCAAAAAGTTTATATAATAACCAGGGCCTGTTATACCCTTAGTTGGCAGTTTACCAGGGCCCCTATTCGGCTGGTAAAAAGGGCCCCTATTTGGCAGGTTACATTGGGCCCCTATTTGGCGGGTTACTTGGGTGCCCCTATATGGCGGGTGAAGGGCCCCTATTTGGCGGGTTACCTGGGAGCCCCTATTTGACGGGTTAATTGGGTGCCCCTATATGGCAGGTGAAGGGCCCCTATTTGGCGGGTTACCTGGGTGCCCCTATTTGGCGGGTTACATGGGTGCCCCTATATGGCAGATAAAGGGCCCCTATTTGGCGGGTTATATGGGTGCCCCTATTTGGCGGGTTACATGGGTGCCCCTATACGGCAGGTGAAGGGCCCCTATTTGGCGGGTTACCTGGGTGCCACTATTTGGCGGGTTACTTGGGTGCCCCTATATGGCAGGTGAAAGGGCCCCTATTTGGTGGGTTACCTGGGTGCCCCTATTTGGCGAGGTACATGGGTGCCTCTATATGGCAGGTGAAGGGCCCCTATTTGGCGGGTTACATGGGTGCCCCTATACGGTAGGTGAAGGGCCCCTATTTGGCGGGTTACCTGGGTGCCCCTATTTGGCGGGTTACTTGGGTGCCCCTATATGGCAGGTGAAGGGCCCCTATTTGGCGGGTTAACTGGGTGCCCCTATTTGGCGGGTTACATGGGTGCCCCTATATGGCGGGTTACATGGGTGCCCCTAATTGGCAGGTGAAGGGCCCCTATTTGGCGGGTTACCTGGGTGCCCCTATTTGGCGGGTTACTTGGGTGCCCCTATATGGCAGATGAAGGGCCCCTATTTGGCGGGTTTTATGGGTGCCCCTAATTTGGCGGGTTTAAATGGGTTTGCCCCTATTATGGAGGGAAGGGCCCCTATTTGGCCCCCGGTTATTCTGGGTGAACCCATATGGCGGGTTATATGGGTGCCCCTAAGGGTTATGGCCCCAGGTGAGGGCCCCTTATTTGGGAGGGTTTACTGGGTTGGGTTGACCCTTTTGGGAGGGTTACATGGGGTGCCCTTATACCGGCAGGTGAAGGGGCCCCTTTTGGCGGATTATCTGGGTGCCCCCATATGCCGGGTTTATATGGGTGCCCTATATGGCCAGGTTGAAGGGCCCCTATTTGGCGGTTTAACTGGGTGCCCCTTAAATTTGGGCCCCGGGTTACATTTGGGTGCCATGATTAAATGGCAGGTGATAGGGCCCTATTTGGGGGTACCTGGGTGCCTATTTGGCGGGTTACTTGGGTGCCCCTATATGGAGGTGAAAGGGCCCTATTTGGTGGGTTACTGGGTGCCCCTATTTGGCGGGGTCCATGGGTGCCCCTGTATGGCAGGTGAAGGGCCCCTATTTGGCTGTTGTTACCTGGGTGCCCCTATTGGCGGGTTACATGGGTGCACCTATATGGCAGGGTGAAGGGACCATATTTGGCGGGTTACCTGGGTTGCCTCCCTATTTGGCGGGTTACTTGGGGTCCCCTATGGGTGCTATTGGCCTATCTTGGGTGCCCCCAGGTATATGGCAGGTGAAGGGCCCCAAAATTTGGGCCCCGGGTTTTTAACCTGGGTGCCCCTAATTGGCGGGTTACATGGGTGCCCCTTTATCAGTGTGCCCTAGGCCCCTACTACTGGCTTTACCTTGGGCCCCTATTTGAAGGGGAGCCCGGTTAAAAAACTATTATGGGTGCCCCGGGGAATCCCCAATAGGGCAGGTGAAGGGCCCCTAATTTGGCGGGTTACCTGGGTGCCCTTATTTGGCGGGTTACATGGGTGGGGGGGGGGGGGGGGGGGGGGGCCCCCTAATAATGGCGTTGAAGGGGCCCCCTATTTGGCCGGTTTTATCTGGAGCCCCTATATGGCAGGTGAAGGGCCCCAATTTGTTCGGGAATTCTCTACAAACCATACAGAAGCGGCATACCAAGTATGACGCCTGCGGCTATTACGGTTTCAAAAAGTTTCAAAACTTTTAAGACAAAATTGCCAAAGTCTAAGTAAAAAAAGGGGGAGGTAACCCATGAACCGGGGAAGGAATCGACAATCAAAATGTACGTTGCACATGTATACACTATAAGGATGTTACATACGAAGAATAACAGCAGCAGCTATTATACATTAAAAGTGGTCACACTTACTAGACAAGAATGAACGTATCGACGGACTGACAGACGGACAGACACACATAACAAAAGCAATATATTCATGTTTCTTCAAAAAGTGGATATAATAACCAGGGCCTCTAGTTTGGATGTAACCAGAGGCCTTATTTCGCAGTAGTACCAGGGCCCCTATTTGGCGGGTAAAAAGGGCCCCTATTTGGCGGGTTACCAGAGGGCCCCTATTTGGCGGGTAACGTTGCCAACCCCTCTCACGCCACCTGCAAACGCGACACCGCTAACGTTACAACAAAAAATAGCTAGTCTGTAATGATTTAAGCTGTGTAACATACAATAAAGGAATATAGTCAGTTGTATAGCCTCACTATTAGTAATACAAAGGCATGCAGTCAATAATTCAAAAGTGTTACTCAGTTGACGGGGATATGACAATTGAAAATGTAAACTTAATGTTATTGGTATGCAAATGGCGAGCGGAACTCGACAAGGGGCGCAACCCTCCGTATACCTCTATAACTCGCACCCAAATAGCTTCGTCCCTGGAGTTTCGCCCGTCACCTGCAGACCCCATACCAATTTTGTTACATCACTCAAATAGGATATTTTTCATTGTGAATGTCGAGTATATAATACTCTCCATCAGATTGCAATACATTAATAATGCCCTTTGTATACCTCATTTTACTGTTCAGTGGCGGATCCAGGATTTCACCAAGGGGGGGGGGGGGGCACATGGAACTTGAACGAGGTGTGTTCGTTCGTCGACTGGAGGGAGTTGGCTAGTGGAAACCATTTCCTGCATTCTACTGGATTTTTTTCATATATTTGAAAATCATAACAGTTCATGCAATCGTAATTCTTTTTTTAAAAATATCGCGATTTCTGAAGGCCCCCCCCCACCCCTGAATCCGCCTCTGCTGTTAATAGTATTACAGTATATACGATCGGTAATTTGTTGTTACAACACACACATAGCTAGTCTGTAGACCTATGCCAGTTATACAGCCTAACTAGTAGTAATATAAAGACATGTTATCAAGTACGTCAATGGATCAATAGAGATGCATGCTAAGAAATACTTCAATATTTAGTTTCAAGAATATCATGAATATGACATTGTGAAGGATATATTCGGTTTGCACTCACTAACGGAGTAAGCCCTAAACGAACATCATATTATCATCAACTTTTACGACATCTGTGTGCATAAGCAAAAATGAAAAAGTTAATTTCTGGCGAATAGTGCAGCCCCGGAACTGACTATGCAGGCCTACATTTATATGCACTAAATCCGATACGACAAGTTTAGTACATGTGAATAATTATGTGAAGATTGAAGTGCAGAATTTATATGGCTATCCGCATTTATGCATATTATCTGTATGCTTCGAAGACAAAAATTCTTGGAGAAACGATCAAAAGTTTAAGATCAAACTATGTAAACCTACATATAAATGCAATATAGCCAACACGAACAACTTATTACATGTGAATGAATTTCAATATGAACAGAGTGTTGTGCGGAAATTACATGGATACGCATGTGTACATATGTATCAGCGACAAGAGATCCACGAAACACACACACTGTTTTATGATCGTACAATACCCAAACTGTTCACGCCTCCAATTGGTTCAGAACACTCATCGTCCTGTGATATGTCTGTTATCACTTCCACCATAGTTTATCATTGTCTTTTTTGGAAACGGAGTAGACCCTTGATTGTCAGTCATGTCTAATATTTATTTTATGGGTGGGGATATCATATTTAAGTAGAGTGCAATAATTAAAAATAATAATAAATGGAGGCGATCACTTGGGTTTGTGGGTTTAGATATCATGCATGTTACAATATATTGCCCGTTCTCACACAAGGAGGCGAAAGACGAAATGTGTGAGAACTGGTCAATACGTAGATATTCAAAGCTAACATTACATGTATGGGCATACACACCATAAGTAAGCGAGCAATGACAAAACGTGAGTTTACCATTCATGGTCTGTATTCTACTGCATGATTCGTCAAACAAAGAAGTCCCTGGACCTATAGACACGTGCAATGCATGTTCTTCATTACATACAAGTTGAGCTGCTACTAGTAGAAGTTTGACGGATAACAACTATCAAGTATTTACCGATTTCGATAACAAAATAATAACAACATATATACTATTTAATATCGGGTACAATAGAAATCTCACGCTCCTTTACTTGAAAGAAGACAGGTGATTGAATAGGTATGTATGTATTAAGCGACATGTCGATATGCCAATATTGGTTTACCTGTTCGGAAATGCGACATGCCTCGTTTGTTTGTATACACATCCAAGTTATCGAAATCAGTTCATACTACCACCGAATAACAGCGTATTCAATAATATAACAAATATGTAACGGTGGCATGCGAATAATTTGCGAATGCTGTAGAACCAGGTCATTCAATGGTGAGTAGCTACATGTATACTCGTATATGGTGACACGGTCAAAAGTCAATTGTCGTGTTACTCGGCAGTATTAGTTTCTATTATATGGCAAGATAGTGACGTTATTGTATGAGAAAACATATGCGTCATGACTGAAGATATAGGCTTATGGTGTATGATCCCAGTCTAGCTCTTCATTTGCTGGCATTCCTGTGTAATCATATGAAGATAATCATGAATGTCATAATGGAGATTGTCTGGTGTTTCACTGGTTAAATGGCGAACAGTCCAGACCTCGGTTTGACCCAGGCTAGCACGTCGGCGACGATACAGTGGGGTTCGCCTTCATGCAAACGCTCAGGGTGCACTTGGATCAGCTGAACACATCGTACAACACGTTAGATGGTACCCCCAGTACACTCCTTAAGGTAGTGCACGCCAGCAACTGTTTCTATGGGGAGACCATGACCTTATACTTCCAAACCCCCGAGATGAAACGCTTGGAATCTGGTTACATCCACGAATTGAAGATCTCTATTATAGATGATAAAGCGCGAGAGTTAAAGAACGATTACCTTATTTAGATCGTTCTCGAAATAACCAATTAAGGATGAAAAATGAAAATAAAATATATATTTCATAAATATATATTATCGTGAGCATATACGGCCCAGGTAGTTCCAGTACAAGCGCAGAACAGGACGTTCCCGTCGCGGGCGCAGCCAGCGACGATGAAGCCATCATGAGAAGGATAGAGAATAGCGTAGCTCAGGCTCGCAGAGACGCGGCTTCGGCGATTGCACACGTTCCGCGATTGCAAGCTCGTCATAACAGTTTGGGCCGAGGAGCGGGGTGCACTGGGCGCTGAGGCCCACGAATATTTATTCGGCTCCAACGCGAAGTCATAGTGAATCTCGTCCTGAACGGGGTAGAGCAGAAGTCTGGCGTCACCAAGCACGCGGGGCAGAGGTCAGGGTTTACGATATTCGATGATGACACTCCAATTAAAGTTTCCGCCGGTAGTGTTATTAACTTTGTAACAAATGTTGCTGACCAATCGAATTCAGCTACTGTAGTGACACTGTTAATAGAACTTGATTTATGACGAATAACGAACAAATATATCCTCAGTTACCTTCCAGGACGGCTGACCCGGCAATTTTTAGGATGATCAGGATCGTCCAGATACAACATATTCTCCAGCATGAGGGGGAGACGCGGATAGGCTATGCAAAAAAAGTATAGGCGAGCAGTCAATGTAGTCGAGGAGGTGAGCACCACGTTAGCAACAGCTACCGTTGTAAGCGGAGTTGGGTGTGTCTTTATTATCAACAATCATCGCTGCGCCAGTCACGGTGGCTTTGAGTGCAATAGCGGCGGGGGTGGGGTTACTTTGCACGACGAGCAGACTCGTGGGTAGACAACTAGAGGCCAAGAGTCGAAAGCATGATCGAATAGCGGTTCTCGCAAGGTCAAAGGAAAACAGTATCGACTTTATCGTGTCAAAAGCGATAGCCGACAACGATATATCAGATAGCGAGTTAAAACTGGTAGTAGAAGAGATGGCTATGTACAAGGAGTTAAAGTGCACGATCCGGTCCAAGGCCCGACCACAAATTCTTACGGATGAAGACGTAAAGAACTCGTCATGGAGGGGAGGGCCGACGAGAGAAAAAACCTCCTCACTCGCCTAGGAACGTGATATGCTTGTTCGCGTGTCTGATAACTGATGAGAACCCACCACCATACAGGCAAGGCACTATAATTCCGTCGGCCCCAGCATACGGAGTATACAACTTTCAGTTCCCCCGTTACAAGTACACCACCGTGATTACGTCACCCACCGAACACCATACTTATCGATAACCGCTAAAGATTTGTAATACACCAGCGAGTTATCGCCTCCCTCATATATAGCGTGTCTCGATACTTAGTCGAAATGCACTCGGCTATAACTACACACATGTTCATAACCCGTGTAATTGGAACATTGTCGTCTGCAGATACATACAAATATTAAAAAGGTGGTCCAGTTAGATATGACCAGCTTATTAATTTTGTTTGTGGGTGCCCCCCGATATAGGCAAGCGGCGATCGGATAGGAACGCCATTGGTAAGGTAAACAACAGCTTGATAACGGTGGTCGGATAGGAACGCCGTTTAACATTGAGAAAATATCGAGCGTGTGTATTCACTGAGCGCCGTAATCGTATAAGCCAATACTACGGTGTAATCATACTTTATTTACCATTGGATTACGCTGTAATCGTACTCTGGTCAAAACTTTATTGGCAAGCGGTCGGATAGGAACGCTATTGCTAAGGTAAACAACAGCATGACAACGGTGGTAGGAATCTAACAGCCTTGAGAAGATAAAGAGTTCTCGCTGGAAATAAACTCAGCAAAAATAGTCTCTGAAGCTTACGTGACGTGTGTGAAGTTTATCAAGAGTAAGCTAGATGACCGCGGCCTGCATGTCGCGCCTTGGGGCGAGGCATGGAAACTAAAAAAAGAGATATAGTAGACGGAAAAACTTTAACCGGACACACGTACGTACGGACGTACGTACGGACGGACGTACGCCAAAGTGCCGACTATATCGCTCTTTCCGCAAGCGGTCGGGACAAAAACTTTAACCAAAAACTTTAACTAAAAATGTCTAAGTAATTAGACCTTGACATTGGGCACAGGGGCCGCACGGAAGCGGGGTAGAATGAAAATATAGATGATGATAAACACCCATGTGAAGTTTCAAGGTAATGGGCAAAGCAGGTGCAGAGATATAGTAGGCTACATGAAAACAATTTAACCAAAAACTTTAACCAAAAACTTCAAAGTAATTTGACCTTGACATTGGGCATAGGGGCCGCATGGGTGGGGGTAGAATTAAAATATGGATGATGATAAACAGGCATGTGAAGTTTCAAGGTAATGGGCAATCAAGGTGCATAGATATAGTACATGAACAAACTTTAACCAAAAACTTTAACTAAAAATGTCAAAGTAATTAGACCTTGACACTAGGCACAGGGGCCGCACGGGAGCGGGGTATAGTGAAAATATAGATGATGATAAACACCCATGTGAAGTTTCAAGGTAATGGGCAAAGCAGGTGCAGAGATATAGTACATGAAAACATCTTAACCAAAAACTTTAACCAAAAACTTCAAAGTAATTTGACCTTGACATTGGGCACAGGGGCCGCACGGGTGGGGGTGTAATGAAAATATGGATGATGATAAACACCCATGTGAAGTTTCAAGGTAATGGGCGAAGCTGTTGCTGAGATATAGCATAACGAAAAACTTTAACCAAAAATCTTTAACCAAAAACTTTAAGCAAAAACTTCAAAGTAATTTGACCTTGACATTAGGCACAGGGGCCGCACGGGAGGGGGGTAGTATGAAATATGAAAATATAGATGATGATAAACACCCATGTGAAGTCTCAAGGTAATGGGCAAAGCAGTTGCAGAGATATAGTATAACGAAAAACTTTAACCAAAACACTTTACCAAAACACCTTAACCAAAAACTTTAACCAAAAACTTTAACCGGATACACGTACAGTTGTTTCTGTCAAAATGTTCCGGGTTTATACGTGTACAAAGTGTTGTGCGTTGCGTATCCGTGGAGTTTCCGTTAGTTGCGTTTCAAACCGTTTGTCGTCTACGTGTAATACGTTTTCGGCCATGCGTTGCGTTTCCCCACTCTTGCGCATGCGCGAAAGTCGAACAAACCGTGTTCAACGCATTGAGTTTCAAAAGCGTGTAATCAGTGTACAACGGTTGTAAACGTATACAACGGTTGTAAACAACGTATTGAGTTTCAAAAGCGTGTAATCCGTGTACAACGGTTGTAAACGTATACAACGGTTGTAAACGTATACAACGCTAAGGTAAACCGTTTAAACGATTTAACGCTTTCTTTGACGAAAGGTTACACGCATCTACATGTACTCAGCACCGTACGGATGAAACCGTGTTATACGTATAACACGTTTCCACGGGTTTTAACGCATTACACGTTTTGGTATGCCAACCTTGTATCGCGTAGAATGCGCACGCTCTGATCGTTCTTCGTGTGTGTATATATACTTCTAGACTCACTGCAGGGCTTCTAACATTTTCAGTTTTCCGGTTCTGGACCGATTTTTGAACTCTCAGACTGATTGAGATTTGAAAACTAGTCTTACAAAAATCGGTCCGAGAAAAATTGCCAGTCGCCTGCTATTTCGCTATAAACCTTGTAAATTTACCGGTTTTGACCACCAAGTAATTTATGACACATATCCGCGGGCCATATCCGTGTTAAACCAGTGTGCAGCTCGCTGTGTATTCAGTTTCTCCAAATATCGATTAATCTTAACACACGCGTGGGACAGGTGTATAGTGGATTAGTGACTGAAATAGACTGGCTTCAGCGTAAAGATAATACGAGAGTTCCTAGACTCGCCATTTCTGATGATGTTAAAATAAAATAAAGAAACCATGCACTGTGTTTATCTGTGTTCGTAATATTTAACCCCAATTAACTGACACGGACTATCGGCCCGGGCTATTCCATATTAAGGTAGGAACTGTTGCATTACGCTGTATTAGGCGTCATTTTTGTGTATATAAAATGTACATAGGAATGCCGCAGATCCTGATGAGCCGGCTCACGTGATCTACAATTCTCAAACATTTTGATAAACGACAAGGTACATCTGTCGTGTTAAAACCGTGACTCATTAGTCATCAGGGATTAGGGATCAATTGAAGTGCTAAATCACACCGCCGATGTACTTTGAACTCGATCTGAGGGTATGTATTCGCGATATTTTAAAAGGGACGAAACAAGGACGCCTCGAAGCGATCGGGGTCGAACAGGTATTTGTGTTAAAACGTGTAACCGTTGTACACGTTTCAATGCTTTCATATAGCTACACGCTTCCAGGTAAAGCGTTGTACACGTTTCAACTCTTTCACCTCGCTACATATGTATACGCCAAAGCGTGTTATACGCCTTGAAGCTAAACGTATTACACGCTTTAAAACTAAACGGTTTGACAATGTGTATTACACGTGTACGAACCGTATTATACGTTTAAACAACGTATACAACGCTTTTAAACTAAACGGTTTGACAATGTGTATTACACGTGTACGAACCGTATTATACGTTTAAACAACGTATATAACGCTACAGCAAACCGTTGCGTTCGCGTTGCGTTCGCGTTGAGTTTGCAAGTGTTGTCTACGGTGGAACAAAAACGGAGACTGCACTGTACGTACGTACGTACCTACGTACGTACGCCAAAGTGCCGACTATATCGCGCTTTCCGCAAGCGGGCGCGACAAAAACTACACATCAGATCGGTTCGATCTTTCTAACTGACTTTCTGATTTGAATTAGTACTAAACGATAATGCTTGTGAGCAAGTACTTCCTTGCTAACCAGTCGATGCGTAGCGCGATTGCCACCGCATGGTGAACATAGCAGTGACTCGGATCTGGTCCCTACCCCGTAATGCCGACATGGGCGATGCGAAACGGAGCCTCGTCGCATCCATGCCCGGTGATGCTTGCAATACTCGTAAATACCGGTACGATGAAATCTCTCGTGACTACCTGTCTTCAACCACGCACAATTAGTCTTAGCTCGAAGCATTGTGTGATGATGATGAATACTGAGTATAACATAGTGGTGGCTTATCTCTAACATGTTGTCAGAAGTGGTGACATCTCGCATCACCATCCCGCACGAGTCGTCACTATGACCTCATTAATATATATAAGTTGTGGCTCCCAGAGGGAGGTGGTATCATTTTAATCCTCATATACTACTCGTGGTGTGTTCAAACATGAATTCAGAGTATGACGTGAGTTAACTATGAACAACCATACATGTTTCCCGAATATTGTGCAAGTATGCGCATATATATACGCAAATACGCCTATATATGAGACAAGCCATGTGAATTTATACATAAAGCTGTGCGATTTGTCATGATAATTATTTACTGAAAATGTGATATGTTAGAAATGCGTCAAAAGTTAACGGTCTTTTCCAGGCAAATACGGTATTCCGTAATTGCTCTTATCATTTTCACCGACATTTACAGGAAATATCGTAGATTTCGTAAATCACACGGCTTGTCACATTTCCGAGTCTGGCTAATTATGCGTAGTGTCCCACGGGACTGTTGTACTGCACTGGACACAAACCCGTCAATATTTCACCATATTAACGTGTTGAACTTCATGTTAGCTAACCTCAAAATAAACATGACCCATTCATTCCTCATAAATAAATAATTCCTTCAGAAATGTAATTAATCTGTTTATTACATTTGTAGAAACACACTCAGACAGTAATCTAGGTAAACGTTGGGTGGACAGTCCAAGTAATATAGATTACTGTCCGTTTCACGAAACCTTTCCAAATGTTAAGGCCATATAAACATTGCAAAAACAGCATTTGTTTCCGATAATATTACATTTAAAAATGAGCCTTCATTTCATTTCGTGTAATTTGGTTAAATATTGCTTTCATTACGAAACATGGATTTGTCTATGGGAATTTAACATGCGGAAAAGGAGGCGGAGGAGCTGTGGGAGGAGTCAGAAAACGAAACATTTTGAAATTGACTCCGAAACCTGGCTCGTCGGCGCTACCTTACGAAGCATAAAACTTTCGGGCAAGAAATCTTTTTTTCGCGAAATCAACAAATGCGCACCAGATCTTTTGTAGCCGCAGCGCCATTTGTACATCGTTCGACTTGCGCTCGGAGCGACGGGGCGATCCCTTTGGCCGGCGAGGGGTGTCAGTCGTCCCTTGGGATCGCCTCGTGGGTTTACCACTGAGTCCCCAAAGAGCTGGTACATTGGCCCTCCCGGCTGCTACCTTCGGACATCTGCGTAATTTCATTAAATACGTTTACAAAATTTGCAATATATATTTCATAAATAAAGTGAATGTGAATTCTTCTCCTGGAGAAGATCAGTTTTGCAATATGGGTAAGGAACACATTGGTGAAATATGGTAACATTTTTTTAACAAACCCAAAAATAATGTGTATATCAAAATGAATGCGTCACACCATGATGGAAGCGCATGTGGTGTTCAGACGTCACACTTGCACTGGAAAGTTGCGATCAGAAGGGACTGAGCTAAACCGCAGACCGCTTTATCTTTGGTATTTATAATAGAGTGTGAACACATAGGCAAGCTCACCACCGCCAGACTGAAGGCTGAAGTCATGTCCAACGTATCCATTTAAGTTTAGCACTGGTGATATGCTAACATAGTTCGTTGAAAAGTTAACTAAACGCTGAATGATTACTTGGACCCGGCTCCTACTAGCCGTATACAGGCATGTGAGAACGTTCCTTGTTCTGCATTACATGTTTTTCATTTAAATTAATAAATGAAAATAAATACTGCTCACTAGCAGTCGCAGGAATAATAGCATTGACGTACGATGTACTACGGCTTACGGAAACTAAACTACACTTTTAGAATGGTTACGGATTGCATTGCATTACATGTACATTGGAATCTCTCTAAACCGGACACACTGGGAGGTCCTCAGGGTGTCCGGTGTAGAGACGTTTCACTGTAATTCGTATGACGAAAATGTTCGTAAGTGCAAAATTATGATACGTCTAAATTGTACATTAACAACGATTTCTTGTAAACAATTATTGGATTTACATTTATTGAGCATAGGCTGCATATGCAGCCTATGTTCAATAAATGTAAATCCATCAATTGAAATTTCAAGACGATCCTAAATTTGCACTTACCAACATTTTAGTCGTACGAAGTTTAGTGAAACGGTCCCCTGGTATACTCCATATTTCTCATTATATCCGCGATGTTTCGTCATACGGCTTCCTAACTCGACTTGCTAGCCTTGCCAGAAACGGTCAACTATTGTTCCACAGAATGACGTGAAATTCTTGAAACAGGAATTTGGCATCAAAATGACGTTTGCAATGTCTGCGATTCAATGTTATGAACATTCGATGCATTCTGTTTTGTTCATTACAGATAAATACAATCCGAATCAGAAATAAGTGGCCATAGCTTGTGTATCATTAAAACATACCCGGGGCGCCGAAGTGCTAAATGGGGGTGATTTGTGATCGGTTTGCTATTTTTGGTTTGACAGTGTGGTTACCTTCTATGAAACATACAAGTCAAATTCAGCGGGTATAACCCTCTCCATTCTTTTTGTTCAATGTGCTGGAACTCAAATATAGAAAATAGCCGCCATATTTCTTTTTATTTTGACGGATATTTGGATAGTATTTGCCATCGAATTGTGTGTTTGTCATTCATTTATCACACAGATATGATGACTAAATGTTTACATGTACGAAACATACCATTATCGAGGGTACTCCGGTTTCCTCCTATGTCAAACACACATAGTGACACTACGTTGTCGGTTTTACCATTAAAACATAGTTTAAATCTGTTCAAGTGAAGACCCTGTTGCTGATGTGTAGACTGATCTGTATATATATTGGTCGCAACAACAACAGCTCTTTCCTTCTGCAGAATGCTGTTGGTACTATAATAATCCATCGGCTGTTGTTAGAAAAGCTCATCAAAATTTCTAGTTGGGATGGACACCTGGCTGGACAATGTTTAATTGAAGATCACTGTAGTTAACATTCTCCTCAATGTAATAACAAATATTTCGAGCTTAATAAAAGTGTCCATAATTGCGTATTTAAGTGCATTAGACTAACACTATTGTGTATATTTTGACTAAATAATGTCTGTAGAAATTATCTAACTTTATATAGCTAAATTGTTTATTATCATGTTTTCAGAATGGCCGCCAAATGTAGTATACACCCCAGTAAATGCAACAGCCCATGGTTGTATTCCTTAATGGTTTCGTTTCTAGACATGCGTGTACTCCTTCGTTCTAAAATGTGTCTGTGACTGGAGAAATTGGGCTTATGGGATTTGCGACCAGTGTATATCCAGATCAGCCTGTGCACCCGCACAGACTGATCAGGATATGCACTGTTCGCCATTCCAACAAAAAGAAAGTAATAACTCTAAAACATTCTACAATTTAAATATATATATATATATACATTTACTTGATTTATATATATATGAAACAGGCATTTTGTTGTATTTTTCATTATATGTAATGAAAAATACAACAAAATGTCTGTTTCATATATATAAGTCAAGTAAATGTCTGAACATTTCGACCTATGCCTACCCAGAGTAGAATGTAGAGTGTAAGCACAACAAATATTTCAGAAACTAATTTTAAATATTATTAAATGAATGTGTAATTCTTAAAAATATCGTGTTCTCTTCCAGGCATATGTTTTTCATTTAATATTCGATATTTCAAAATTGATATGTTTTAGAAATTACAAAAACAAAACATAAACATATAATGGTTGCTGTACCCTTACATTATGACAAAAATATATTTGTAGTTCGCAGTTAAAGGTACATGACCATAAAATGTATAAAAATGCATATCACTACGTGGGTGAATGAATGTTTATTTTGCCAGAAAATGTCTCAAATGATGTGTCTGCCTACTGAGTGGGCATGTACCTTTAAAAGATCAAATCAGGGCTCCAGATAAGCTGCGTATTTGCGTACATACCCAATTAAAATTGACAAAAACCCAATTGAAATCATAAGTAGCGACTATCAAAAAGCAATAAGAATTTGTGGTACCTTTATTATGCTACTCGAAAACAATAACCAGACCACAAATATATCATATTTTTTCTTATTTTCCATGAAAACACATCTTGGTATTTCATTAGAATGGTCTCCAAGGAGACAATTCTAAAGAAATGCCAAGGCATGTTTTCATTTCGAAGCAAACTATTGAATAATTGCTGTCTGTTGATGATGTGTAAACAGTAGTGTGATTTTATTTTACCAAATTAAAATGTTTAAATACCCAATTGCTTCAGATAAGATGGAGTGAAAATACTCAATTACTAATTCCTTATCTGGAACCCTGTCAAAATGCATACAATGTACGTTCCATGTATTCAGGGCTCCAGATAAGGAATTAGTAATTGAGTATTGTCACTCTATCATTTCTGAAGCAATTGGGTATTTCAAAATTTTAATTGTGTAAAATAGAATCACACTACTGTTTACACATCAGCAGACCGCACTTATTCAATAGTTTGCCTCTAAATGAAAACACATCTTGGTATTTCATTAGAATTGTCTCCTTGAAGATAATTCTAATGAAATACCAAGATGTGTTTTCATGGGAAAATATGCTATATTTGTGGTCTGTTTATTGTTGTCTGTAGCATGATAATGACACCACAAATTTGTCATTACTTTTTGATACTCACTACTTCTGAGTTCAATTGGGTTTTTGGCAATATTAATTGGGTATTTACGCAAATACGCAGCTTATCTGGAGCTGTGTATTGTTTTTTTTTTTGTTTTTTTTTTAAATAATAAGTTGTATGCAATGATCATACTTTATAATCTGACGAAAATATTATTTTTTCAGGTGACTCATTTAATTTGTAAAAATAATTACAAAGATATCATGCCTCATTTGTATATGAAAATAGACTGATACCACCGCGAGTCACTATCAGTAACATAAATATTACTTGATTATATGTATAGCAGTACTCTTTTTAACCGTAGCGAAAAAATAACGTGGTTATATATGTATTTTTGACCGCTTAAATCCTTCAATAAAGATTAATCATGTTCATGTGCACAACATTAAAGAAAATCTAACGTACCGTCAATTTACCTAATACAGCCTGAAATGGGCGTTGGCATTTGAAATAGTAACCATATACACATATACTATAACTAAACAAGAGACCCAATTGGACCTGAGGAGACCACCAGAGCTCTCGCCTTATCGATACCTTCTATTTAATACACAATTATGACACAGCCATATTTGGTCGAGCATGAAATTTGACTCAACTCCTACCCCGGGTTCCACCTATTTATGATCGTGAGGCCACCAGTTAAACAAATCTGAAGGAGCATTGCTGATCAATAATTCCTGCAAGTTTCGTAAAATTCGGTCTGGCGGTTCATGAGAATATTTGTTTAAAGAATTTATGCTATTTTGAGACAGTGGCCATCTTGGTTGAAACGGCAACCTCCATTTTAACATCTCTGAAAATGCTTCACACACGGACCATAACTGTGAAGTTCAGCCAGGACCATCCACGCGGTTCGTAAGAAGAAGACGTTTGAACTCTCTAATAAATGGATGACCATTTGGATTTTCGGCGGGCATCTTGGATGACGTAATCATCCGATTTCGACACAAAATGCACCAGAGAGATCGTCTCGTCGATATCTTTGATTTGATGTATGACAAGACCATATTCGGTCAAATGTGATAACTTTGAAAGAGCATTGACAATCAATCATTCCTGCCAGGTTTAGTCGAAATAGGTATGGCGGTTCGTGAGAAGTTTTTAATGATCCCTGTGAAGTTTGATCAACATCGGCCCAGCGGTTCGGGAGAAGAAGACGTTTGTAAAAGTTGACGGACGGACGACGGATGGACGAAAAGCGGTAACAATAGCTCACTTGAGCCTTTGTCCCAAGCGAGCTGAAATACTACACGACCGTATTCCATTTTATCTCAGTAATCCTGTTGAACACATGCATGCCGCGACTGTTTCAATATCTGGAATAATTTCAGAGAGAACTCGCTTTGGCATCAACTGTGTTTTGTCTGGTTTTATTTCACGTAACCAAGCCAGCGTCTTTGGCCATTTTGCAAAAAGCACTGTCCTTGTTCGCTAGAAGTTTGCCCGGCTCATCTATTTCCAGTATAAGTCCGTCCCCCAATACCATTACCCTGGAAGAGAGAAACAGCAACTGGAGAAATGGGGTTTATTGGTTTTGCGACCAGAGTAGGTCCATATCAGCATGTTTACCCGCACAGTCTAATCAGGATCTGCATCATATTCCATTACATCAATGAAACACCGTCATGATTATAATAAGCAATGTAGATCGTTATCAGGCTACAGGAATGTACTAGTTGATCAGAATGGACACTGGTCACAAATTCTAGTAACCAGAATTGTCTGTCTGTAACGAGTTACAGACAGACAATTCGGGTTACTAGGATTTGAACAATCGAACAATTGGGTTAAAGTTCCATAAGCCCCATTTTCCAGTCATTTTGAGTCATTTGACATTGACATAGACTGCATGTGTGGGCTTTCTAAAGAACATATGCATGATGACAAATAAGTATATGAAGCCTCTGTGTCTTACAGTACAGTTACACTTGTTAGTCGAAATCTATAATGCAATTTAAAACGAAATATAAATCCAATTTCTAAGTCATTTAACATTGAACTTGAGCACATGGGCAACATGGTTGGGTTATAACATGTAGCTATGGATGATGATAAATTAATACATGTATAAGACACTTGAATTTACGACTTACGGTAAGAGTAAAAATAGGTAGCCGACCACTTAAATGCAAATTTAGAACAGACAAATGGAACAACTGACAGATAAACAGACGGATGGTGACACTATATGATGGTACGGTCATTAAGCTCCCCCATCGGCCATACCTTATATACCGACATTGCATAGTCTAGGTTGGTGTTGTGCTGTGCTCTATAGTCAGGATGATACGTTCGTTAAACTTCCGCAGCGGTCATACCCTATATACCGACCTGTCGTAATCAAGGATGGTGTTGTACATGTGCGCTATAGTCAGGATGGTACGGTCGTTAAACTTCCCCAGCGGTCATACCCTATATACCGACCTGTCGTAGTCGAGGATGGTGTGGTGCCTGTGCGCTATTGTGAGGATGGTACAGTCGTTAAGCTCCCCCAGCGGCCTTACCCTATATACTGACCTGTCGTAGTCGAGGATGGTGTTCAGCCTGTGAGCTATAGTGAGGATGGTACAGTCCTTGAACTCGTTCCGAATGGTCATTTGTATCAACTCGTCCGTCTCCAGGTCGACGGCGGCCGTCGCCTCATCCAGGATCAGGATCCTCGTCTTGTGGAGCAGGGTCCGTGCCAGGCACACCAGCTGTCGCTGCCCCATGCTGTAACCAGTAGACATAATTATAGACTACTTCGAAATTTCGTATGGTAGCCCACTTTTTTAAGTACATGCTCCATCATTATGTTTAGTTTTCTGTAACAAGGCGATCGCCTGGGAGTGTCTCACCCACTGAACAAGGTGATTGCAATGAAGGCCCAATAGGAGGAAGTCCAAGGTTATTGATACGAAGGTCACGGTACAAAGGTGGAGGTCACACTCATGACACTGGGTGGATAGGTCAATGTCACCCGAATGACAATGGGTGAATAGCCATCAATGTGGGAAGCTATTGATGAAGTTTGGTAAGGATCCGACTAATGGATCATGAGGAATTCAACATTTGGACATACGTCCATAATTATTGAAACAAAGGTTAAGGTTACCAAGCTAAATGCCAAAGTTGCCCGAATGAAACTGGGTGGATAACCATCAATGTGAGGAAGCTATCGATGTTTGGTAAGGATCCGACTAACGGATCAGGAGGTATTTAATATTTGGACGTACTTCCAAAATTATTACACATAGGTTAAGGTCACCAAGGTGAAATTCAAGGTTACCCAAATGATACTGAATGGACAGCCATTCATGTGAGGAAGCTATTGGTGGAGTTTAGCGGGTCAAGAGGTATTCAACATTTGCACCAAGTTGAAGGTCAAGGTCACCCGAATGACACTGGATAGATATCTACCAGCGTGGGAAGCTAATGATGAAGTTTGGTAATGATCCGATTAACGGATCAAGAGATATGCGATATCCCAAATTCTAGACGACGACGATGACAATGAGTACGACACAGCCGACGCCGGAATTGTGAGCTACATGTCTCACTTTCCACTATTCACAAAGCCTCCCGAGATACAGTAGTTCGGTTCATTGTTTTGTTTTATCTCCGACAGTTAAAGGGGGCAATAAAGACGGGCCTTGGAAAAAAAGATGCACTCAACGGAATCCACTTTACAAGTAATTAATACATAAATACATAGCTTTCCTACATAGTAGATCATGTGAAAAAGTACTTTATATATGTGCTTTTTACAGTACATTTACAATGGAGAATCAGATATCTATTTGCAGTTCGCACACTTTCTGGGCGCAGGTACACTTCAAGTGACAAAACTGCAATCTTTATAGTCCCGCGCGTAAAGTAAATTAAAACACTTTTGCCAAGAATTGGAAAGGAAATACCTTTTTGCCAATAATATTAGTACTGTTTTTCAGTGACGCGATATACGTTAAAGATGTTTTAATGCTTGATTTAAATCTAAATTTCAAGAATTTATTCAATTTCACAGATAAATGTTCAATTGTACGCTAGAGGATGTTTGTGTGGAAGATGGTGCAGTATTTACTGAAGTATGTTCCTGGAACACAGCGGTTTAGTTGTTATGAAGGGTGATGTGCAAATCACAGTTAATCATTTCACCCCTAAGTAACTGGAATGGATTTTGATATGTTAATTTTGCAACCAATCCAACTGTCACAAAATGGTTTTCAGACTAGTCAATTTATGAACAGGAGGGGGTGTTTTTGTTCTCAAGAATATGAAAATTACTTTCAAAAAATATAGATCTCATCTACACTATTTGCCAATACCACTATACAGGCCTGTGGTATTGACAGGGTTAAATCTGAAGAATAAAACTAGAAAGAAATTATTTCGGATTGTAGTGATGCTGGAAAGTGACAGAGTTAAAACTTTCAACGCCATATACCATAAAACAAAACAGTTGCAAACACTGTATATCCAAATGAGTCGGCTTGTAACATTAACAAGCCGTCTCATCAGGATCTTCAGGGTTCGGCAATAGTTGTCATACTATAATAGTTCCAAATACCACTTAATCTGATTTTAATATGGAAAAGTTCAGAAATGAGCATTGACTATCAAATGTCAGATAGTTATAGGTGAATGGGTTAATTGAATAAACAGAGCATATGACCTTCTACCACTATATAACTCAAATGAAAGTCGTGAAATTCGGTTTTGATAGACAATCACCAATGTTATCCGATGCCCTTTCCCATGCAAAAGTAGCAGTGACAGTGAGTGGCGGTTCAGTTACCTAAGATTATTCCCGCCCTCTCCACATTCGTAATCGAGTTGTCCCGGCATGTTCCGCACAGCTACCTTCATGTGGGCACACTCGATTACCTTCCACATAGACGCGTCGTCAAACCTACCGAACGGGTCCAGGTTTTCACGAAGGCTTCCAGTGAACAGGACGGGGTCCTTATGTATGATAATAAATTAGGTATAACAAACAATAGTCGATTTCACCAAAATTACTAAGCATACGTATCTTGCTAAGTACATTATTTTGTTATTATACTAAATGTATTAAATGTAATAAATTCAGTACAATAATTCTGTATACTTTTTACCATCAAATATATTCAGTCATTATAGTTCTATATGAAATAATGTATTTCGGGGAAAATAATGGTTTACTCACTCAAAGTACACTTTGCTATATAAGTATGCTTAGAAATTTTTGTGAAATCGGCTATATATCTATCACAGGGGGTGATCATAATACTCCCACAAACATCGCGTTAACACATGCTACTTAATATCATGTATTTTACCTCTAAGTGCGACATATTGACATTGAACGTAGATACGTGGGTATTGAACGCGACACATCGCCTCATCATGACAAACATATTTTGAAAATTATTTGAAAATCAATTAATCGGTTTAGAAGATATCGAGCGGAGAAGAAATCTCATGCGCATGTTTTACCTCTAAGTGTGACATCGACCTTTGACTTAGACATATGGGTATTGAACGCGACACGTTGAAAATACATTAAACTCGCAATGTCCTACCTGTGGTAGAATGGTCAGTTTGGAGCGGAGATCGTGCAGTCCTATCTCGCCTATATCCTGCCCATCGATGTATATTCCCCCATCCGCTGCCTCTATCAGGCGGAACAGTGATAAGGCCAGTGATGATTTGCCGGCTCCCGTTCTGCCAACTATACCAACCTGAATAGGATCGGTAGTATGCAAATGCATTTACACCTTCCATAAATTCATAATGGAAACGCCAGGTTCAACGTATTGCGTTTATATCCCCAAGACATTTACGTTATTAGCTAAATGAAACGTCGCGTGATGTTGTTTATAGGCCAGTTTGTTTGACGTCCCTGTTCATAAAAGCATGGGCGCTTGCGTTTTTAGTAGTTCTGTTTAAACTTTGCGGGGAGTAAAACCGAACTTTCTTTCGGACTCCACGGACATTATAACTTTAGTATTACAGTAAATGCAAGAGTCCATGACCATCAATAAATGGCTCTGAGGTTAACACTGTGTCTTGTTTGATTCTTCCTGGGGGCCGTTTCAATTAACTTCGTACGACTAAAATGTTCGTAAGTGCAACATTATGATAGCCCGTAAATTTCGCATTAACAATGTTTTCTTGTAAACAGTTATTGGATTTACATTTATTGAGCATAGGCCTATGCTCAATAAATGTAAATTTCCAGACGACTCTAAATTTGCACTTACGAACATTTTTGTTTAGTGAAACGGGCCCCAGGATCTGTTTGAGTAATTACCGACGTATTGGCATTAAAGGGTTCAATATTAATAAGCGCGGAATGCCTGACTGAATGGCTATTTAGACATACTTCCCCTTTGTATAACATACGCACCTTCTCGCCTGGTTTAATGTTGCAGTCGATGCCCCGCAGTACTAGATCCAGGCCGGGTCGGTACCGTGTTTTGTAGGTCCTAAAGTCCACCGAGCCAGCAGTCGGCCAGCCTGCATCGGGGTAGTGATCGTCAATGCGCCACGGTGCCTTAGTGGAAAAGTATCATTTTGAAAATAGAAATAATATGTTTATAACATGGCGTTGTGACTGCAGACATGTGGCTTATGGGATTGGTGACCAGTGCAACTCATGATCAAATTCATGTATAACATTATATATATGAAGTATTACGGGTGTTTCATTGATGGGATGGCGACCAGTGCAGATCCTGAATAGACTGTGCGGATGCATCAACATTGCTAAGTATATAACCAAGTATATTGTGAGGGAATAATTATTTATTTGTAATAAAATACAATATTTCATATAAAGCAAATTCCTTCTTTGTGGATTAAACTAATGCATCATTCATAGCTGTATTTAATTCATTCTCACTGTCATTGATTTGATTAGAAAATATTGCATTTCATTAAATTAAACACTTATTTATTAATTCATGTATAAATCGAACTGTGCTCCCTATAAGTACACTTAGCGAGATAAGTACATGTATACTTAGTGATTTTGATGATATTAGCTGCGGGTGTTGTAGAGGTTCGTGGTACAGTATCAAGATATTGTGAATGTCGTGCTGAAAATTGAATTCTCACCCCACACATACACATTCGTGTCTATATAGAACAGTGGAACCTCTCTAAACCGGACACCAAAACAACCTTTGTGATCTTATTTTTGATGGGTTTCCTGATCATTTATCTGAGATGTTAATGTATGTTCATGATTGCAAAGCACGCGAATAAATTTCAAAATTGACATATGTCTGATTTACAGTGGAACCTATCTAAACCTGACATCCTGGTTTGTTTGCTGTACCACTGGATATAACGTCCCCATTCAATCAACCAATCAACGCTGTGATTGCAGAATGGGATTGACTATAAATAAACACGGACTATTTCTGTACCAGATACATATGGGTTAAAGGGCTAACTCGCCTAGTGTGCATATATTACCTCCGCTTCTATATCTGTGTATTCCTTCACCCGCTCAACTGAGACGATGTTCTTTTCCATTTCACTGATAACTTGTAGAAGTCTGTTCAGACTCATGGTTATCTGCAGTAACACATGTTTATTGTATCAACTAGTATAGTAGTTGCGGGCAGTAACTCTACAAACCTCCCGTACTGCCCATATGTCAGAATGCTTGACACCAGTAGCCTATTTCACCAACATTGCAAAATATTATTATCTAGCAAAGTATCTACTTTGAGAGAGAAATTTTCAATTTAAAGATAAATTTATGATTTGTTATTATACTGAATTTATTACATTATCACAGCCAAAGTAATTATACTGAATTTATTACATTATCACAGCCATTTTCGCTATGATAATGTAATAAATTCAGTATAATAATTCTGCATACTTTAAATCATCAAATATATGCAGTCGTTAGTTCTATATGATATAATGCATTTCGGGAAAAACAAATGATTACTCCCTCAAAGTAAACTTTGCTAGATAACCATACTTTGCAATGTTGATGAAATCGGATACAGACTAGGTTTGATGAGTATGGTCTACACTAGATGTAAGGTACACATTCCTTTCCCGTGCCACTGGCATGTGCGGCAAACATAGCAGTTTAACAACGTATGTCTGTTCAACTAGGATTTAAATACTACTGGGTATTGATCATTTAGTTAGTTCGTTAGCTACATTTATAGTAAATAGTTATATTTGACTCGAAAACCTTCCATACCCAGACTTTAACAGCCCATAAAAAGGCCGAATGTTAACCTATGTGAAATATGACCAGGAAATTTCGATGGTGATGTCAGATATAATCAAGGTATGGTCAAGTTTACGGACCCTGCTACGTTCGTATCGCGATTTGTCGAAATACATCGTAAATGAAATGGTAAAATAAATAGATGCAGTTATGAGACGTTTGTGTGCATCAGTTGTCATTTTATTATATTACACTTCATATCACCCTGACGAAGAGAAAACGAAACTGGAAGATGTACTGCAGAGAAGTGAAACGCAGTGAGCGACGTTTTTGTGTGTATTTGTATCAATAGCTGATTTCACCAAAAGTATGCTTATCTAGCTAAGTATACTTTGAGGGAGTATTCATTTATTTTTCCCGCAATGCATTATTTCATATAGTCATATAGAACTAACGACTGCATATATTTGATGATTAAAAGTATGAATACTTACTATACTGAATTTATTACATTATCACAGCCAAAATGGCTGTGATAATGTAATAAATTCAGTATAATAAAACTTAATAAATTTATCTTTAAATGGAAAATTTCTCCCTCAAAGTGTATTTAGCAAGATAAGTATACTTTGCAATTTTGGTGAAATCGACTACAGGCCGACAGCCACCTAGCCTTACTAGGCTAACTCCTACCCATTGACTACCTCCGTGTAAATACAAGATGTATGTGCACTAAGGAATAATTACTGGATCACCTGTAAGGAGTACGTGATTGACAGTCCCACCTCTGCAGCATTCAGTCCATCCGAGAAGAGAGCGAACATTGATGCTGCCAGAATGAATAGGTTCCCCAGTAGCTCCAAGCGCACACCCATCCACCTGATAAATGTAATGCAAGGAAACTCTTAAAAATGGCGTGCTGTTTTCGTTTGCTGTATATAATTCAAAATAACTAACAACTTTTGCTTCTTCTAAGATACTATCTTAGAAGAAGCAAATGTTGTTAGTTATTTCGATGTTTATGAGATTGGGCGGCTTACTTGTCCTAAATGCTCCAATCATATCCGACTGCATGAGGGCCAGGATGAGAAACGTGACAGTATTACCTTTACGATCAGCATAGTCCCATAGCAGCATGTGTCTGTGAATTCAGTCACAGACGTAGCCTTATTGTCATCAGCGAAACAATAAGATTACAATGATCGAACTATGCGATTATGCAAGCCGAGTATGATATTTACTTGTTGCCAATGTTGAAAGATACTTTTTTAATCAGCGGACAATGACAACCTGATACAAAACCGCGCACCAACCGACCTGGATGCCGAATGGGAGGCGAAGTAGAACTTGGCATTCATGTCCACTCGCCGCTCGGACTCGGCAATAAACCTGTCCGCACAACCGTATGCCCTGATCACACTGACGCCCGATATCGTCTCGCTGAAGTGGTTGTAGATGGGGGACCGCAGCACAGACTCAATGCGCGTGATTTGCCGGGCAGTTGGCAGAAACAATTTCTGAAATTATATTTCAATAACTATATATTTGACAAGATAAATATTTCGGTTTTGCATAATACTGTCTGACTTACATGTATATGAAATAATGAATAGATATATTCCAACGTGCAGTAAATACATGTAACATTATGACAACAAGTATATACCTTAACCCATTGAATTCTATGGATACAATAATGTTCATTGAAAACATCTATTATTATCATTTTGTTTATTTCTCCATAAAGGTATATGTTGTTACCACTCATTTGAACCGTCTCGTCGAGACGGTTCATATGAGTGGTAACAACATATACTTTCGAACAGAAACAGAGAAAATATTTTTCAAATGTTCATACTTGTATAACTGTAATTGTATCCGACCTATAATGTGTTAATACTTGCAAGGTCTATGCATTTTAAAGTTTGGGTCCTATCTGTTAGGCACAAAATGTTCTTTATATGAATTATATAAGTGTATAATTGTGTAACTATTCCAATAGTTCTAAATTTCACGAGTGCCCGCTATACAAATATAATCACTTAGTAAATGTAATGTACTAACATCAGGCTATTGTGATATGCAAACGAGGTAGTACATTTATAAATGATTTATATCAACTAAATGCGTCACCTGAATAAATATATGTATGATATATTTTTAAAGTATGATCATTACATATAGAACAAAGAAAGAGACAAAATAAATAGCTGTTTCTGTTAACATCTTAAGGATCACAGTTATCGCGCATGATATCGAAGTGGCAATTCAAGTTTGATATATAAAAAATATACTAATTCAATTAACACGTACGTTAATGGTAAATTAGTGTTTATTTTGCACGAAAAATGTCATCTAGCCTCTCTTGATAAACATGATAGCTGGTATTCTGAACCATTTCATCACTACATATATAGTATAATGTTCGCAAACGAGCCATCTCATCGCAGGGGCATCGGAACAGGTCCGGCAAGTCCGGCGACTGCCGGATCAATAATTTTGACATATTTGGAATTCACATACATGTACATAAAAAAAACGGAATGTAAATATTTGTTCCCGCTATTTTTCTCGTTTCTCATCAAAAATGTATGTTGTTGAGACGGCGGCGAGACGGTTCAACCGAGTGGTAACAACATAAACTTTAGGTGAGTAGCGGGTGCACCCACTAGATTCGCCAGACCAAAGTTATGATGCTTCCGGCGCCCCTGCATCGGGGTCTGCACTGTTTAAAGAATGTCTCCGAGTTGTGTTTTTAAGTCATATACAAATCTGAAATTAACAAGTATATATACCATTCAAGTTATTGAGGGGTGAAAGTGTGAATAACATTCCTTATAGATCATGCTTGCTTGTGTGGACTCACCAGTAGTAGAAGATAAATCACAGCTACACCAACTATAACGAACAACATTTTGGGCGTACTTATGGACACGACGATAACTGTTGCCAAAGTACGGAACATATAAATGTTCCAGAGTCTGAAGTTTAAGGGCAGCCTGTTGTCCATCACATCAATGTCGCTAGAGAAGCGATTCATTATTCTCCCAACTGGTGTCGTGTCGAAGAAGGACATTGGGGCGTGGAGAAGACACGTCAGCATATGTCCGTGTAGTATGCCGGATGCACGCACCATTCTTACCAATGACAACATACCAAAGGCAAAGATTGCCACACCTGAAATATCGTTCACAGCACATTGTAAATTACAACAAAAACAGTAGTTGTGTTAAACATGAAGTTATGAATGATTGAAACAGAAGAAAATACATTCCAAAATAAAAAATAAGCCCCATAGTAAAATGTATTGCTTTGTAGATACATGCAAATACATAAATCATCAATGTTTAAAGGGCAGAAACAAATAAGCAATAACTTAATATAGAATAACCTCATCGAAACATTGCTATTTGGTCCGAAGCACTGGGATTTTAATGTTTTCCCAAATTATAAAATAATTTCACAACATAACTAGGTGACTATACAAGTTTAGTTTAATGATATGTTATTGCAAATGTAAGCGGCATGAATCCAAGTGCAACAAGCAAACGTAATGTTTTTTTAAAAATAACGTGCAAATGGGTTGGGCTACAAGTTATATCAACATTAGTTGCAACCCCACCAATGATGTATAGGGTATCAATTGATTAACATGCATGCCGACTTTGGTGAAGATTCATTCAGTAGGACTTAGGTTATCGTGAGGACAAGCTGTGCCTGCCAGCCACCACAGCCCGCCCGTAAAACATGAATGCATATTATGATACGTCAAATATCTTCAAATTTCAAACCTCGATACTGTCTTAAGTATTTATTATTGTTTGCTGGATGCAGTTTTCAGCATTTCACAAAATTAATACGCTTATGTGAACTATCACTGTATGCACCTTGTATTACACCCATGATAGTATAGCCGACGAGGTACCAGACAAACGTGTCTTCATAGCCCTGTGTGTGACCCTGTGAGGTATTCTTCAACAGAGGGTCCTCAGTCCAGTAGGTGAGCCAGTAATTGGAGTAGACACCCAGACTTTGGAATACGATCATAAACACGACCACAAACAGCAGGGAAATAACACCTATTGCTTTGGCATAAGAGGTGAAGACAGCAAACTGAACCTAAATAGATAGAAGATATTCATATTTTGAAACGAATATGACAAACACCAGGGCTCCAGCTAAGGAATTAGTAATTGAGTAGTGTCACTCCATCAATTCCGAAGCAATTTGGTATTTTAAAATTTTAATTGGGTAAAATAAAATCACACTACTGTTTACACATCAACATACAGCAATTATTGAATAGTTTGCTTCGAAATAAAAACATGGCTTGGCATTTCATTAAGATGTTTTTTTCATGGAAAATAAGAAACATATGCTATATTTGTAGTCTGTGTATTGTTTTCTGCAGCATGATAAATGTATCACATAATTTGTATTGCTTTTTGATACTCACCACTTCTGATTTGAATTGGGTTATTGGAAATTTTAATTGGGTTTTTAAGCAAATATGCAGCTTATCTGGAGCTCTGAGACACGAGTGAAATATGGACATTTCACACATCAAGATAACATATAATTACGTCGTTTACAAAAATCTGCTTATTCTACTTATTACATATCTCATTTGCAACTAATTTCATCTTTGACAGGTGTTTAGGGAAACTACTACAGGTTTTTCACCGGAAGTTGTTGTTTATTTCGTTGATAAGAACATATGACTTTTATTTACTTCGTTTGACTACTGTCTGTTCCACGGTTTGTTGCCGACGAACTTGCGGCTGTTAAACACATTTCAAGAAAAAGTGACCCTCCACAAACAAATGTATTTGTTGAAATTCCATCAAATATTGATGTTATTGCGAAAACCCGATTTTCCTATAGGAATTTAACATGGGGGCTAAAAATATATTTTTTTTAAATATTTATCTTTATTTGTGGACCGATTTTCAAAATCTATCTCATTTTCAAATTATCTCGCCAGGTTTCCGAGTCAATTTCCAAAATGTTTTGGGGAGAGTGACATTGTTGTTATTGATGAACAAGTACTTACTTTTAAATATTTTTTAGATTTAATGTGTTTAATAGCCAAAAGTTCGTCGGCAGAAAAACGTGGAACAGACAGTAGATATTTCGCGGGCGGGTATTTAAGAAAAAGAGCTACCGTGGAGGGAAACTGATGTACAATTTACGTAATAGTTTCAATGTTTGAAATTGGTTTCCACACAACTAAATATGTACGTGATGTACATGAAAACATTGATACAAGTTTTCTGAAACACGTTCATTTTATATTTTACTCATTTACAGTCTGCTACATGTTTTGGTTATGGGATGGGAGGAGGGCGGTGGCGGTGGTGGTCTGTACAACACAAGCATTAGCGTGCATCCCGATGCCTGTTGACGATTACTGCTGATCTTAAATGATTACATGTTAGTTTGCCAGTAGCCTATTTCATCAACATTGCAAAGTATACTTTAGTAGCAAAGTATACTTTGAGGGAGAAATTTTCAATTTTATGATAAATTTATTAATTTTTATTATACTGAATTTATTACATTATCACAGCCATTATGGCTGTGATAATGTAATAAATTCAGTATAATAATTCTGCATACTTTTAATCATGAAATACATGCATTTGTTAGTTCTATATGAATAATGCATTTCAGGAAAAATAAATGATTACTCCCTCAAAGTATACTTTGCTAGTAAAGTATACTTTGCAATGTTGATGAAATAGGCTACTGGTTTTGTTTCGGTCTCGATTGAGTATACTATCATTCTGAAAACATGTTTCAATAGTATGTACATGTAAATATTTGTTGACACGTGAACTAATAATTAAAACAACAAAACAATATTGGTATTTGCTTATCATAGCTATTAAAGGCAATGCATTATTTACACAACTGCTTTATCCTGTGTATCCTGGCGTGAAAATAGTCCATTGGAGATTGTTACAAAACTGACAATATGCAAAGTAATTAGTATAATTATGACTGCCATTATATATTTATAGTCAACAGCAATTATAATAAGTACTAATTAACTCACCAGGCCATCTGAGTAACAATGAAAAATATTATTTTAATGATACATTTGCTTTCTAGTAATATTTATTATTATTTTCAGAATACCGACATCTCTTAAATGTACAAGAAGTAACATGAGACATAATACCGATCCTTTCTGAGATTCTTCATCTGTAACCAATTTGCTGATTGCCTTGTCTGTCCAATTTGCATTACGCGGCTTGGAGAACGACATTCCAAGGCTCATCTCGAGGTCATGTGTGCTTTGCTTCCTTCTGTGGACAAGACTGGTTAACATTATACTAATGGGATGCTAACTACACGTAACGAAAATGTTTGTGTCCATGACTGATTACCAGGTACTTCATACATACAGTTCATACAGTGTTAGAAATAAGCAATTGCTCGTATAAACTTCGTCCGTTTCTTCTTTGTTTGTTTAATGGTGTTTAACGGCCTATCATCATCCAAGGTCATTTAAAGCTGGGTCAGATTGTCCGGTTAGCGCAATCGGTAACGAGCGCACTTCTCACCAATGCTACCCCGGGTTCCCCCGGGTTCGATCCTCGGCAGAGGCAGTATGTGAGATGGTATGGTGGTTGCCAGATCGGACAAGTGGGTTTCCTCTGGGCACTCCGGTTTCCTACCACATTAATGACCGCTCCTTACGCCTTCATATGTGTCAACGAAGGCATTTGTATAAGTGCTCTCGCGCTTGTTTACAATCGTTGTAAAATAAATAAAGTTTATACAACGTTTAAAGCTGGGCCAACGGGTTCGATCCCGCATTCAACCACTTGCATTGGGGTGGGGGAGGGGGCGTCACCAAATCAGAATGGAATATTTACACCAAAGTCACTTGGCCCCCTTTCGTCGTGATTTACCTTAATTGATATTGCAACGATGTGCACGATCATATTTTATTCATAAGTACATGTACATACAATCTTTTTTTAGACAAAATATGTTCCAGGTTATTACCGTCACACAATACTAAGATAGATAGCGTAAACAGTGCCATTACCTGGACAGGTGTGATGTCTCAGCAGTGCAAACTGGTGTCGATAATCCAGATATAATTTCCTCCACATCACAATTTGATATCATTTCTACATCACCTGTAAGATGACAATACAATAAGCAACAGGTAATTCAATATCTGCTGAGGCAGAGACAATAAATGATTATTATAATTGCCATATGGTTGGACGACAGTGGGAGCGCAAGTGATAAGTGTTCAAAAGGCATTATCACCTCAAGTTTAATGTTACTCCTGTTATTTTTACAAATACATATACATACCTTCATCAGTTTTCACATCAGTATCATTTCCACCAGCATTATCCTTGATGTCTGTATAATCAGGATCGCCCTCCTCTTCATCGTTATCAAGAATACTCTGTAGGAACTGTGCGAAAGCTCCATTGCTATTGAGGAGACATGAGTAGGTTCCCATCTCCGATATGTGGCCATCTATCAGCACGATTATCTGGTCTACGTGTGGCAGACAGTGTATATTGTGCGTCACCAACAACCGAGTCTGCAACAAACAAGCAGCATCACATTAGCGTTGATAAAACATGCAGTACACCAAATGAATGCGTTAGCTATGATTATAAACATGTACTTTATTGCACGAATGAATTCAGTTTTCAATGGAAATGGACGCCAAATGGATTGTATTAGCATTAATAGATAAAATGTAGTTTATCTATGAAAATGTGTCTAACTGCACGTATCTTTATAACAATATCTAACGTTTGCTTAATATGGTAACACCGCTATTGAAAGAGTCAGACAGTTTTGAATTACGTGATTCTCCAAACTTTTAACAATGTAGAAACATCATGGCGTATCGATAACGGTATATATGTTTTATAACGGTAATACTGTTCTTTATATGTTTTATAACGGTAATAATGCTCTTTATATGAACAACAGTACTTCCCAATTTCTATCATCTAACATACCTTGTGCTTTAGTAAGCCATGCTTGCCGATGACGTTTTCGAACAGATGTTTGCCGACGTGCGAGTCCACGGCACTGAGCGGATCATCGAGGAGGTATATGTCGGCATCACTGTACGCCGCACGGGCCAAGCTAACACGCTGCTTCTGTCCGCCACTGATGTTGATGCCCTGCAACAGAATGTCATATCAGCATTAGTGTACATTTATTGTCTATATCCTGCATGGACTAGAGATAATAGCTTGACATCGATTTCAGATGTGTCCACATGAAACTATGCACAGAGACCTAGAATCCGCCACCGGTATGTATACCATGCAATATAATGTCATATACTAGGAGTTGACGCATTGTTTATATCATCCATTGATATTTAAATAGTTTAACATATATTTCAGACGAATGCCCACATTAATCGATACATATACACATTGGTACAGAGCGGCCTGTGGTTCTTTTACCAGGCGAATTGCAATTCCTGGAGCGCAGGATTGCAATTCGCGTTCCCATTAATTGCAATTGGACAGCAATCGGACTGCAATCATGTCACTGCGGTCCAAAGAGTTGGTTGCGGAATTGCAATACTTATAGCGCAGTTAGCGCTGCGCTCCGCTTTTAATTGCAGTTTACGCTCCTTTTTTCTTTAAACTGCGAAAGAATGACCGCTTTACGCTGCGCTCTGCGGTCAAACCAGCGGACCGCTCTGCTTGACCAATGCGGCAATAAAATCGAAATAGTTGATTTTTTCTGACGGAAAGATATATTTTCCTATCTGTATTTAGCCATTTAAAATCCAATAAAATATACATAAATAGTAGAATTAGGTGTATATATACGCGTAACGCTAAATTTTTAACGCAAATAGCGAAATAATAAATCGCACAAACGGTATCGCGAAAGAATGACCGCACAAACTGGACCGCGAAAGAATGACCGCACAAACGGTATCGCGAAAGAATGACCGCAAAAACGGGACCGCAATCGCGAAAGAATGACCGCTAAAACGGGACCGCGATTGGACCGCAATTAGACTGCAATTTCAGAGGGGACGAATTGCAATTCAAGGACCGCTGGATTGCAATTCTTGGTAAGAGAATCGCAGGCGGGAGTGTATGCTAATCTGGAGACTTGATAAACTATGCATTAAAGTTTCACATATCAATACATAGTTGCACAAATCATTGAAGTTGTGATAACTATGGCCCTTTCTATTAGCTGGCTAAATGAACAAAAGTACAAGCTATCACAATATACACACGTCGAGGCATGGTCCATAAGGTTAAATATACGTGTGTACATGCAAACGTATCCAAAGGTCACTGGAAAATCATGTGCTTCACAGTGGTAAATGACTCGCATAAATGCCTGGCAAAGTCACACCTGCTCACCTAACAATATTGAAGACAGAAGGGTGACGGAAAACTAACATCAGGGTGGTAGGGTAGACAGTGCCATGCCATAATAAATCTTGTTTTTAAAACGGGCATATAAAATGCACACAACGTTAACCCTTAGAATGCAGGAAATATAAATTGTCGTCTGGTAATGTTTTATAGTCCGTCTTCATTCACAATGAAAACATGGTTTGATACCTTTTTGGAAATGATTGTAAAGTGTTGTCAAAACATGTGTTTGATGAGTAAAATGTAAAATAAAACAATAAACAAAAGACGACACAATTTAATTTATCATTGTAAAAGTTGATTCACCCAATTAATGTTACCTTTTCGCCAATTTCCGTCAAGTCCCCACCGGAGAGTATTTCCAGGTCTGGCAGGAGGGCACATCCGGACAAGACCTTGGCGTATCTGTCTTCATCCATCGCTTTACCAAACAGGATATTGTCGCGCACTGTCATATTCTGTATCCATGCTTCCTGTGGTACGTACGCTATAGAACCCTGTTAACACCGAATGGAATAAATGTCTAATACAGATTTCCCCGATACTCGTTTACAAATGTAAAATAGTACCAGCAAAATGTTGGTTAGAAATTGTCCATGTGGTGCTAACAAGAAGATACCAAGTACAAGAAGAGCAACTGTAGATCAGTTGAAAAGCATGTGCCTCACTGGGTTGGAGTGAAAAGTGCAAGCTGAAGCTAAAACATGCTGATATGGTGTCTGATATCCCTTGCAACTACATGTAAAAGTCTAAAACATTATCCAATTCTCTGCAGTTGTTCATGCCCCTGTCTTACAGCAAAGTGTTAAATGTTGTTGAACATAACGAAATAATAATCAAAGAAACGAATGACAGAAATCTGAATGTAGTCCTCAAACGAATGGCTGGTGTATTCATTAGATACCTTAATGGAGACTGTGCCGTTAAGCTTTTCCATTTCGCCCAGTATTGCCGATATAAGGGATGTTTTGCCACACCCAACCTGACCAACAATCGCGTACAGCTGACCTTTCTCTATGTTCAGTTGTAGTCTAAATAAAAACAATCAAGAACCTCTCTAAACAAATAGGACACCAATAAAACCTCAGTGTGTGGTTACTTTTGATGGGGTTCACTGTCACTTCGGGGATAATGTCTATTCATAATTGCAAATATCACAAAATCATTCTGGAGTGAGTGCTCAGTAACCAATTTCATCAAAATGTCAAAGTATACTTATCTAGCAAAGTATACATTGAGGGAGTAATCATTTATTTTTGCCGAAATGCATTATTTCATATAGAACCAACGACTGCATATATTTGATGATTAAAAGTATGCAGATTTATTAAAAGTATGCAAAATTGCTGTGATAATGTAATAAATTCAGTATAATAAAACTTAATAAATTTATCCTAAAATTGAAAATGTCTCCCTCAAAGTATACTTTGCTAGATAATTTGCAATGTTGATGACATCGGCTACAGGTATCTGAATAATCTATAGATATATCTCTTAAGGGAAATTTGTCCACAGATAGTACATGCATAGTTCGATGTTACCTCCTAATTTGGAAAGGTTTCCTTCGCAAAATACGATGGGAAAGTGAGGAATTCAGTTTGATTCTTATTCACCCTAACATCACATGGTAGGTAAGTATATGACATGATGGTTGGTTGGGTGAATTTTAAGAGAACACAGGACAGTTGTGTTCCCGTCTGGAAAGCAGTAGAATACATAGGTGCAAACAACTGTCACGAATTGTAGCCGACTATTTCTTTATCATCCATTATTTGTAACACGGGTCACACAATACTAGTCTAGAGCACAATAATCGAATAATCTAGTACAGAATATCGAATAGGTATTCGTGTGTGAAATATCGCTCCCGTGGAATACACCGCTGGAGAGAATAGAGCTTTATCCGAAACCGTGCACGGACCACCAGTATTGGATTTTGCACCGGTTATAGCTGGGTAATTTACACTGTCTATGCAGACTTGGATGCTAGCCTGAATACCTAGTAGGTCATATATACTTATGACTGAAGTATTTCAGATTAATTCACCAGATATTTCATGAGCTAGACTGACTGTCAGAACATTAGTCCACTTACGCAAAATTGTAAGCAAAATGTTGGCACAGAGTTCTTATATTGACAGGCGGACTGCGGTAGGAGAATTGTGCGCTGGAGTTGCATATATATATTATCATTCACCATATTATAGGAGTCGGACACTCAAAACATTATTGTGAACACATTGGATCACAAGCCTTCACTGGGAATTGTCCCAGCCAGTAAGCCAGCCAGGCAGTCAGCCAGCCAGTCGGCAACCAGCGACGGCACGTCCATCTGGTGTATATGCGTAGACCCAGTACGCAACACCTGTTTATTCTGGAGTCCACAACACGACACCGTGTGTCAGCGGGGGCTCCGCGTGGACCAAGGGCGTATCGAGTGGGGCATCATTCCGGTGACGTCATTCCGTCCAAGGACGAGATGAATCTCGAAGGACGTTCACCCATGTGATATTGGCCCCATCCGCCCAAGTAGGCTGTATATTCTAGTTCCAAGTAACTTTACGACATCATAAGAACGTTACTATCATCATAGCGGAAACCGGAGTTGATTAACGGAACTCTAAAATCGGATCTTGAACCTGATGCATAATGTTGAACTATACCTACCTGTTCCAGAATAGTGACGGTGTCTTGGTTGTACGATTGTATCTGGGGGGCTTCATCCAGGGGACGTTGTCCGTACTGACATTAACATCCAGTATTTGTGCATATCATTATATGTAAATACATCATCATTGTAAATATATACCTTGTTGTCTCTGTCCACAACGTGCTTGGTGTTCCATCCCTTCAGTAAACTATATCGGTGTCACCCTTTCGTGACAACAACACATGAATGCAAATAATTTCTGAGAAGATCAATATTAGAATCGACAAGGGTGTGATATTTCAACCCTGATCATGAAAATTTAATTAGTTTTTCAGAATAAAATTGATGTAGTACATTCACCTACGTGTACGTTCAATCAATGTTGTTCACTAAACATTACATACGTTCAATTTATCAAAGTCATGTTCCATTATATTAAAGCTGGCGTCGCCTGTGCAGTAGGACCATAAATACCTTTTCAAAGTTGGTCTCTTGTTGCCCTTGTCCCAACAGAAGTCACTATTGTCAACAATTATTGCGCAAGCTGAAACATATACCACAATAGTCCATCTCAATTGAAAATGATTGTCGTGGTATTGATACATCGTGCATTAGTCATATGACAACATAGTATAACACACTGGAGATACCGATAATAAAATAATAATATAGTGTATAATCATCTACAACAGATGCACTGATGGCCCTATGTGGTCAGAGAGCTGTACATTACTGAGATAATTCAATTAGCAGTTTGCAAAGCCTTTAATGCCAAAGTCATTAGGCCTTGACATAGGGAATGTGAAACGCATCGGTGGACTACATAATGAAATAATGGACGATGATAAAAATGTATGAGGTTTCAAGTCAATGCGACTAAGGATTGCAGAGATACGAGATATAAAGTATTTATAAACCAATATGCAGTTTACGGATACACCAACAGTCACAGTTATGCGCACATGTGAACACATGTGGAGATAGGCCCTGAACAATGGACGGCAGTGTGTGCTCAACACAAACATGAAACTGACAATACAGAATACAGCTTCGTCATAATTATTACAATATTGACAAACTCCTACAGGTTTTATCCAATTATATGAATATACATGTACATACAAAACGTATTGATCAATACTTAATACATTTGATCGAACATAGTAATGCATGTTAGAGCACTTACGTCCATGTTCAGTATATTCTGTATTATCCTCAGGAATATCCTCCTTCCAAAGGAACTTTTGGATTCTGGTAGTCGACACACGACCCTGATAAATAACCATCAACTTACAAATGTATAACGATAAACATTCAACACAACATATCACCATCATAATGTTTGCAAACAATGTAGATCCAAATGAGCCGGCTCGTAACGAACCGTCTCAACAGGATATACACCGTTTGTAAATATGTTTATATTACTTTTACAAAATGATGGACATGGTCGGATATAACGTCAAAATAACCTACAATCCACTTAGCATCCACTCAGTCTGTCAGGATCTATACTGATCGCCATTCGGTACGTGAAGCACGTGCCATGCTTCTAACAAATAACACCGTTCCTTGAATAACATAGGACTGGGCTGGAGATACATGTAGATTGATCATAGATGCCGTAAGTCCTATGTCTCCAGTCAGAGCCACAATTATCTACCCTATCACCATAATGCTCATGTGACACGGAAAACTAAACAACAGAGCATGTTAATACAGAGATGCCCCGTGTTAGAGCAGCACAGGAAGGACGTGTGGCCCAGAAATACTCCACTGGAGAAGAAGATATATGACAATGTGGAGCTCAGAAAGACGGCTGAGACCGGGCTGACTGTGTAAAGGGTGGACGACAAGAAGAAGATCTCACCTGGATGAGTCCATTGATGACAAATGGCGTCATGGATATAGAACCCTGTAGGATGTTCACCAGTGACAGAATGACAAATGCTGTCTGAGCGTCCAGGTAGTGAATGGGGGAAGTCAGCGTGTGGATTAGTATTAACACGTAGTTCACCTGATGGAGAACACAGTAAAAACATTGATATGTGTGAGGCAGCATACTAATTGAATGACTGCGGTGTGGTAAAGCATAGCAGCATAGTGAGATAATACTCTGCAAACATTGTAGTTTACCATATTTGTGAAATTTTCTTTCAATAAAAGCTTGTTGAATTAAAGTTGTGAGGTGGTGTGCATTTCTGACTGGCGGAATTAGAAATAACTGTAGTTAGATATTTCCCTCGACGGATGATAGGCAGTGCGGGTGCGGCTAGGATGTGGGCTGTTGATTTATAGTGAGTAAACAAACAAGTATCATATCATAAAACAGAACGGAAGAGCAAGGGAATGGGGAATGTGGAATGGGGGGGGGGGGGGTTGTCTAGTTGCGAAGGTAACTCTTTGATTTATGTAGACTCCGTGGCTGAACGGGGGGGGGGATGCAACACCGGAACCACCCACCCCCACCCCTCTATATACGCCCCTGAGAAGAGTCAATTGTGAAATATTGTACAAATGGGTGATCGAGTAGAACTAATCAACTCATTGTTTTGCGAGAAGTGTTACATCAGTAGAAGGTACAAACACGCATGTTACCACAACACAAGTATCACTTAGCGTAATTGCATTCCACAACAGACAAAGTATATACATGTAGTTGCTGATCTGGGGCTACACTGCTCACAAACATGGTGCATCATATTGCATTGCCTTATATGTAGGTTTAAGTAAATGCAGTTCATACCATAAACGAACTATGGACAGCAAACAACATGGATATCGCTGTTAATATGGCTAACTTTCGAAGGTTCTTGATTTCCAGGTTTCTAATGTCTGTGACTGTTTTCTGGAATGATGTCTCCCACGTGTACATCTTTAAGACCTGCATGAACAAGAAATCAGTAACACTGATGGGTGTACCCAAACAATAATGTAACGCATACTCTAAGCCATTTGACTTTAGCGTTGAGTATATAGGCCGCATGGGTCGGCTACAGAATGAAAATACGGATGATGACAAATAAGTATATGAAGTTTGAAGACAATCAGACTTGCGGTAACATAGCTAGTAGGTAGGAAACTTTAACGCAAATCGCAGACAATGTACAATGTGTAATTCCATAGTTTCAATGTAATTTCCATAATGTATCTTAATGATGTTAATGATTTTAATTTCTTTGCAGTGCCAATACATTTGAAAAAGTGAACTTTCAAGTCCATTCGACTTATCAATAACGCACGTATTTAGTTTAAACATATTTTATTTGTATATTATTTACAAGTAATGCATCAATCATAGTAAATACAGAATTATACAAATGGGATTGGATTGAAAGCAAGCTTATATAAATCCTCTCCCTGACGTGTAACTTGGTATCACACGCTGCATTTAACGCACGTATTTAAGAAAAGATTAAATGCAAACATTACATTCATATTTCAGATTGAACCTTCAGCATGCGGAACTTCTGAGTGGACTATTAACTTGGTGTATATTTGTATATGAAGTTTCAAGTCGATCAAACTTAAATTATGGTTGCATCAATATACGGTACAGTTATATTAAAAACTCGTAGTTCACAATGCAGACAGACGCACACATAAAGATACATACAAACTACATTGTGCCACCTTAGGTGATATGTTCACATTTACGATCAAAATTACCATCTATTAGGGCATGATATTGTTAAATGGTCAATTAAATAAGGACCATTTATATTTCTCTAGACCACGCCCATCCCAACTAAGCATATGAATGTGGGAACAAATATTTGGGTTAAGGTCCCCAAATATTATTGTGATCACTATGCTGATCTCTTTGTAAACAGACCTGTGAAAAGCATAGTAATCACAACCAAAATGCATTGTTTAGAAAGAGAAAAGCATAAATACTTAGTATATTGTTTACAAAGGGAAATGCATAGGGATCACAACCAACATACATTTTCAGTTTACCTTTATCCCATTTATAATTTCATTCAGAATTTTGCACCGTTTGCTTTTGAAGGTAAGTATGAGTTTCTGCAGATGTTGTTGTCTCCTTCCCAAATAGGCATTGGTCGCTATGACAACGAGGACCACTGCCAGACCACCAAATATGGCGACATCGACGAGCAACCACAGCTGTACCATGCAAACTGGATATAAAAAGTAACCACGTCTTTCATATTATGTGTGCTTGGCCAAAAATTCAATACACTTTCTATTAAGTTATATGATACACAGTACGATATGAATTATGATTTTGGAAGACATAATAATCTAGGGCACATAGATAAAATAATTCAAAGACCCATTGGCCTGTATGACGTCAAGGTGCACCATTAACAATGTTTTCTTGTAAGCAGTTATTGGATTTACATTTATTGGATATAGGCTGCTTCAATAAATGTAAATCCGTCGATTGAAATTTCCAGAAGATCCTAAATTCGCACTTTCGAACATTTTAGTCGTACGAAGGTTAATGAAACGGCCCCCTGTATGTGGGAATACGATACGTTCACCACTGAAATCACAATGAAAGACTTTCATCACTTGACCGCAAGTTTGAATCGCAGTAAGATTCACATGAAGGATGGATTCTTTGGACGCCAAATCTACATAAACTCAATAATTATTGCTAGCTCTAAATATAATTAGAGCTACCATCAAATATTTAGAGCTAGCTTTGACTATTTAGGGCTAGCATTAATTATTTGAGTTTATGTAGAGTTGGCGTTCATGGAACGCCAAATTTACATAAACTAAAATAATTATCGCTAGCTCCAAATAATTAGAGCTAGCAATAACTACATAGAGATAGTTCCAAATGATTTAGAGAGCTCTTCAAAAGAGTTGGAGCTAGCTCTAAATACTTAATGCTAGCTCTAATTATTTATAACTAGTATTAATTATTTGGGTGTATGTAGATTTGGCGTTCCATAGTATTCATCATACAGATACGCATACTCTCTCACCATCCTAAGTAGGAGGCAGAACTGGATGGATACTTGTCTATGGGTATCTGTGACTACTCACCGATAACCATGTATGGCAGAGAGGCTATATACTGGGTGAATATCATGGCGTCTTGTACACGCTGGCAGTCCACAGACATCAAGGTCACGACCTCGCCCATGCTAATGCTCTTCTTGGCTGCTGGACTGATACTCAGGGCCTGCGGTTACAAAATAAATACTACTGTCTGTTTCACGAATCTTGCCTAAATTGTACGGCTATATAAACAATGCAAAAACAATATTTCTTTCCGTATTTTGTTTTTTAATTTAAGAATGAGCCTTCTTTTATTTTCGTATAATTTGGTTCAATATTGATTTTATTCTAAAAAAAAAAAGTTTTCCCCGTTATAAATCCCCATATCTAGATGCCTTTGGGGATTTAACATGGGAACTTTTTTTCTAATTTCAGAAATAGAGGACTGATTTTCAAAATTTAACTTCTGTTTTCTAGTTAGATCATTTCGAAGCTATCTAGCCAAATTTCGGATTCAATTTCCAAAGTTTTTCTGTTTTATTTTGGCTCCTACTCCAGCTTCTCCGCCTCCTTTTACCCAATGTTAAATTCTCAAAGAAAAAAATCTATATTTCGTAAGAAAATCAATAATTGACCAAAGAAGGTTCATTCTTAAATTTTGATAAAATTTAATATTATCTAAAAACATATTGTTTTTGCATAGTTTCTATGGCCGTACAATTTGGGCAGGTTTCATGAAACAGACAACAGAGTGGAATAGAGAAGTAGAATGGATTGGATTGGAGTGTTGTTTAATCCTCACAACGCTAAATCAAATGTTGTCGTCTGTTCTTTATTTTATAACTTGCATTTCCATAATAAAAACATGATTTGGCAGCACTTTAGAATCATTTCCAATGGAATTTATTCTAAACTGCTACCAACACATGTTGTATTGAGAGGTAAAACACAATAAGGAATATGTAAAACTGATGGGTGAACACTTTAAAGAAAACAACGTTTCATTCAATGGCATTTGACCTTGATTTGAGCACAAGAGTCGCATCAATCATCAATCCATTCCGGTATCTGAAAACATTAATGCAAATCACATATATTCGAATAGACGGACAGACGGATAATGTGGCGACTATATGTAACCCGAACGTTTGTTCGAGATACATAACTTGAATGAATATGAAACAACAGTTGAATATAGTTTTCGTTTCGAACCTTCTCAGGGCTAATGACCTGTCAATTGCTGATGTCATGTCGGACCATCTCCACGAGTGGGGAGAATGAATCTGGATATAGAGAACCAGCCAACAAGTGATCTAGCTGCTCTTATGGTAGCATATACAGTGAAACCTCTCTAAACCGGACACCCGGGGGCCTATACAGTGAAATCTCTCTAAACCGGACACCCTGGGAGGTTTCACTGTCAATCATGCATTTGATCATTCTGAGCCATATCTGTGTGAGAGGCGATAATGACCAAGAATCTTATAAAACATAACACCACAGATGTTGTCTTGTGTTCGGTTCAGAGAGGTTTCACTGTAGTCATATCTGGTCCTTCTAACATTCACACTCAATTTTACACACATCTTCAAATTTAAGTCCCACTCCGAAAGGGCTACGATTAAAATATTTTTCTCATTGGCACGCCATAATGACTTGTGATCCTAAGCGTCATAACATCAACATGTAAAGTCCAAACAGGTCCAATAAATTGTAAGTCAGTGTTGAAGCATAAACTAAATACATGGTCAATGCCATAGAGTATATAACAACATTATCGTCCACTTAGCCAAATCTACATACACTCCAATAAGTATTACTAGCCCTTAAATAATTAGGAGCTAGCATTACATATTTAGGGCTAGCTCCAAATGATTTAGAGAGCTCTTCAAATAAGTTGGAGCTAGCTCTAAATATTCAATGCTGGCTCTCATTATGTAGAGCTAGCATTAATTATTTCAGTTTATGTAGAATTGGTGTTCCATATTTCTCAGCCGAAACAGTCCCTTACCTTGGGAAACAACAATACTGCCGAGATGTCAGGAAGACCCACCTTCATGTATGTGTATAGAAAATACCAGACACGTGTCGTTTAATATCATATTTATCAGGCAAGGGTAGGAAACGCATAGGAATTCCGAGACTTGCCGAGGACTTCCTACCGTTCCCGAGCCGAGCCGGATAAACTTGATATCAAAATACATTAGCACGGTGTTCTATATCAGATAACGTTTTGGCTACATAATGAGCAATTATGACGTTGTTTGCGTTGAAAAGAGCACGGACTTGTTTCCGAATATATTATCAGTCATTATGTATTCGTCCAATACAAAGCTCGTTACCCAATAAACCTGTATACATGGCATAGGGTGAAAACATATTTACAGAAACTGTGATGTTTTCTGGAAATGACGTCACAAGTTGAATTTCCATAGCACATGCGGAATAGCAGCATTACTGCTGAGATGCGCCGAAGTAGTAGGTCACATGACCAAGGGGTATTCGATACACATGAATCGATGACGTATCGATACATGCGTTCTAGACTTGTACACTATTGTGAGCAGAACAACAAACTGTGTTATAATGGAGAATAAATTAGACGAATTAATTCAATATACGAACGAGAAGTTGAAACTTTTTGAAGAGAGACCCACCTTCCTGTACACAGTGCCAACGAGGGAAACTTTGATGCGGATACCCAGCAGTACGACGTGGTTGAATGCACAATGATACATCAGGGATGAGAGCATGCTCGTCAGGAACAGCGCACCTGCATACGCGTACCCTGTTCTGTCATCTACTCCCGCCGCATCACTGTGTCTCGTCTGTGCTACGGATATTATCTTCCTGTGAAATATCACAGGCGGATGGATTGTTTTAGACATGTACGATGTGCAATCATGAAGTTCTAGGACTGTTTATAACCAAAGAACCATTTGGCAAAATAAGTTGTGAAATATGTCAAATCGAAGCTGGTTTACTTCTGCAGACAGTAACATATCGGTTCAATGAAGTGAACCATATAATTCAATGCATAATCACGTGGTTACAACAACACCAACAAGTACTGAAACTTCCAGAAGCCCTCCGATTCAAAGTATGTATTCTTTTATAATTATACGTGGCATCAATTTTAAATTTCACAATCAGGATTGTGAAATCTAAAATGTATGCCACTTAGCGTTCAATAGAAACTATTAGTAATTCCTTGATAAAGGCCTTGTGCCAAAAAGTGGGTTCCTGGTTTTTCCATAATTGTTGAACATATTGTATTATTGCGGAGAGATTACATAACCATGATACACTGTTTCAGACATGTACATGCGATGAATGACTAAATATGACGATATGTTTTTGTTTTTTTTCTACACGAAAGGTTTTCCAAGATCGACCGTAAATGCGAGTTTCGTTATATATTCTATATTCAGTTTTGTTCTTTCCAGTCGTACGAAGCTTAGCTCTCTAACCCTGATCAGTCTGTGGAAGTTCTTGGCTGATTTGGATATACACTTGTCTCAAAACCCATACGCCTGAATTCCCAGACACAGTCCCATATAATTACTGGTACATGGATTCTAGCCAAGGGAAATAACTCTGTTTTGTCTTCAGACTTGTAATATCGTTAAGAATACCTGTATTATCAAACTGCACGATTCTTTGAATATGATTTAATATGGTATCTATTAATAATCCCGGTATCTAATTTAGCAACTTGGTGATGTATACTTCAATATAACTGGCTGCAGCAGATTGAATGTGTCTCCGGCCAGTTGATAGCAACACGCCTCCACCCAGAGCCAGCCGAATGTCCGGAACAGGGCCTTAAATAGGGATGCCCTGGCCCGCAGTGCACCGGCAATATACTGTGAACCACGGGAGTCGGCATGGTCACGCCCCAGCAGTGGTGTTCTTTCGCTGGTATCCCGCTGGCCTGTCTCAGAACCGCTGAAACAAGTCGCAGGGGCTTTAAGCGTGCCTTGGATGATCAATTAGTGTGTGTTTATATACGTAAAAAGGTACAGCATACAGTAGAACCTCTCTAAACCTAGTCGTATGGGAGTATTGTCATGTATCTATCTTTTGTGATAATGCCTGTTCAGGGCCGCAAAGCACAGCCGTATGCCTGGGCAGAGTCATATGTCTGATTTACAGTGGAACCTCTCTAAACTGGACACCCTGGGGGTTTCCCAGGGTGTCCGGTTTAGAGAGGTTTCACTGTACTTATATGCGCCCAGGTCTCAACAGAATAATCATTACTGTATGTATATCTTACATACTGTTCTTACTATTCTTTGACATCTAATCAAGCCCTTCGACTTCGGATTACGGTTGTTTTACATTTGAAAGTAATCTTTGGCAGTTTGTTGGTTGTGACCTTGCTTGGTCGAATTTGATTGGGTGGTTATACCAGTATAGCTATTGTGATTACACGCGGGCGTATTTGAATTGTTTTGTATATTCTTTAAAAAAGTATTTCGTGTACAATGGTTTCGGCTAATTCTGCACAAATGTATAGGTCAATACCATCTCCATATTCAGTAAAATTTTCCTGATTATTCAACGCAGTTCAAAGACGTCTGTGCATGAACCATGTCATGAAAAGTCATGCAGAGCATGATGTTATTAGCCGATCAAATCAGGGTAAAGTGCATCGAACATATGTAGGTGTCTCTGGTAACATTGTCAATGGTAAACTATTTTCGACCACAGTTCTGTACCCAGTGTTGACATTTTTCTCGTTTTTGTGCAGGTTTTGGAAACCCGTTCCCAAATCCATCCAATAGCAGCAATGCCATAGCAGCAATGTTTTGTTGTCACCATTATGTTGCGAAATATTCCAGCGTAACACCTGTACTGTATGCTCTATTTATCTACAAATTACACTCCGCAATACACAAAGTTGTAGTCACTGTGTATGTGTTTGTCCGAATTCTGTGGCAGCATGCGAGTGGGCGGAGCTACCAGGGCTATATATATCTAGCGGTTACAGTGTCATCTAAAAATAGACGCAAGCTCCTGCGTATTCAGGCACATGCCCAGATTGGCCTAATGTGCCCCATCCGTGATTTTTTGCGCGATGTCGGGCGCAAGACAATCAATAATTTGCGGCATTGACAATAATTAAGGGGGATTGCCGCAATCGCGCGTGCTGGATGCATCCCTGCCATCCCTGCATGATACGTAAACAAATCAAAGTTGGCTATGAAGGGCAATTCTTCGTTTTGATTGGTGGAAAATTTTGTGAATATTAACTAGCGTCAAATGACGCGCATACGCGATCCAATGGGATAAACCCGAGATGCTGGGATAAACCCGAAAATGCTGGGGTTACTAGTAAGGAGATTTTGAGCAGAGGTCGATTATAAATTAGCCGAATAAACACATTTTACGCGATTATACGTGGCTGAAACTTGTTCTGTTTAATAAATAAAAGCTTTAAATTAGCCCAATAATCGGCGTATGTTGGCGTATATGGCCATTAGAGCCAATTATGGACTTCAACAACAATAACTTCCGGGTTAAATCTCTTCAGGCGTTCAGCTCATTAAGTATTCAAAATTTTGTTATTTGGCTGTAAGTAAAGTTTTAAACGGAGATAATTGCCAAAAATGCAAACTTTATCGGTTGATGCAATTTGGAAGTGATACAGAAAAATTCGCGTTCGTAGATTACCGAATAGCGGAGAAAAGGGTTGCTACAAACTTTTTCAGAATTCGATGGATAACCAACATATTAGCCGATCTATAAATAGATCGGCTAATAATAACGTTCTGACGTCAGTAAGGTACGTAAATTGTATGATGTATGACATCACATGCGTGTTTGCAACGTCCCATTTGTTTCTGCTAATGCTACGCATCTGGTAGTGTGTAAACAAAATGGCGAGAAGCATGCTGGATCAGCATAGCAAAATTGATACTAAACTTGAAGCAGAACTACCCAGTGACATCATGACAGGTTAGTTTGTTTAGTTTAACAGTTCATTTAGTAAAAAAGACAGCTATTCCATCAGCAGGGTCTGAGGATTTTACATATTTGGACTATATTCGGAATAACTTTTTAACAAACTATCGGAATGTGATAAAATCGTGCCACAGTGTAGCAATTGATCAGCTTGTTTATTCCAAATTCCACATATTTTATTATGACATACGCAAGGCTAAATTTGACGTGAATTGCGCATTAGCCGATGCGCAGAATTAGCCGAAATGACAGTCTGTTTCACGAAACCTGCCCAAAGTCTACGGCCATATAAACAATCCAAATACAATATTTGTTTCGATAATATTAAGTTCTATCAAAATTTAAGAATGAGCCTTCTTTTTATTTCGTGAAATTTGGTCAAATATTGATTATATTACGAAAAATTGACTTGTCTATGGGAATTTAAAAGGGGGGAAAAGGAGGTGCAGGATCTGTGCGACGAGTAAAAAAACGAAAAAGTTTGGAAATTGACTCCGAAACCTGGCTATATAGCTTGGAAATGATCTAACTAAGAAAACAAAAGTTCAAATTTGAAAATCAGTCCAGTATTTCGGAAATTCAAAAAAATGTCCCATGTTAAAGGTACATGACCACTCAGTAGGCACCAAATGTTCTGTATAGGAATTAAATAAGTGAATAATTGTGTCACTATTCCACCAGTTCTAAACATTACGAGTGCCAGCTATACAGATATAATCATGTTTTAATATGTATTTTACTGATAGTGATGCGCGGTGGTATCATGCGAATCGAACAATCTATTCAACATGTTGATTCCGTAAGAAATGAAGTTTTGAAACCGCTGGCAGAATCCAATGACAAGTTAACTCGGTTGGTGGAGGAACAAGAAAACACAATTCGTCAACAGCAGTCACGAATTTCCGAGCTAGAGTCCGAACACGACATACTATACACAGAAATGGACGACCTCAAGCTACGTGTAAAAGACCTGGAACAATATGGCCGACGTAACAACTTGAGGATACCAAACATGATGACCGGCCCCCCTAACGCCACGGAAGCCGACCAATCAAATGTATTAATGACTCGGTATTAAAGGCGACGCCGGGATCAGATGTTACGCCAATAACATCTGATCAGATCAACAGGTGCCACCCAGTTGGCCCAATGCGAGGTGGTAAACGAAATGTAATTATAACATTTTACAAATATCATACCAAACAGACAATATATCAAGCCAAATATAACTTAAAGGGCGATCGCCACGAACGGTGCATTTCAGAAGACCTAACGCGACACAACTACGCTGTAGTACAGGAATTAACGCGCCAGAGACGAGCCGGACACATCGTATCATTCTGGACAAGAGACGGGAATATCTACGCTTAAAAATCGCCAGACGATCGCCCGACAAAAATGTGCACAGAATATAATATTAATGACTTAATGGGGCGACAAAATCTACCTCCAGCGCATGTTGTTCGTCGCGAGAGTGAACGCGAACGTATGAGTACTCCCCATCCTTTACGCCAGTGATTATGATCTACACCGCATGTTGTTCAGCCACATATATACGGTGCCTCTAGCTGACAGTGTAGATCAACGATTGACCAGGAACCACATTCGATGTGATCAATCATCGAGTAAGCCTCTCTTTGTCATGACGCGCTACACACACGCACGCTTATGATATAAACTATGCTCGTACCAATAAACCCCGCGCTATCTTGTAAACGTGCATATGATACGAAGAACCTATATTGTCAAATGATCGATAAACCATGTGACAAGTACAGATTTTGCAGTATGAATTCCACTCATACTGCGTGGTCTGAATCTACTGTGTTTGTAATGCATTTCAACTGTCATTTTTGCACTTGGTAAACTACTATACACCGATAATAATGTGTAGTTGTATAAGACACGTCCCGACTGACAATGATGTTTGTCCGTAATAATAATAAGTATGAGCATATTACAGTCTCACCTTATTACACTTTTCTTTTAATTCAACGCATTGGGACATTTTTACGTAACCTTATTCACAATCAAAACCGCCCACTCGATGTTTCAATGCTGATTTATCTGTATCTGACGAGTACACAATCGCCTGCGTTAGTCTTGCTCACATTTTCAGAGTTTCGGAACATGTATGGGTAACGTGAACTCGCAATGAAGCAGTTGGTTAACTGAGATGTAGCACAGCTCACGCTCAGCCATTGGAGCCGCTTGATGTCAATAAATAATATATTGACATATATTGGCGCGATTGCCGCATGAGGTAGTGTAAGGTCAATATTCGTGTTCTTGTCCGTCGTGAATCTCACATTTCGGTTTCGTAGTGAGATTTTGCAGAGTGGCAACAGAGTACACCATGATCAGACTATACGTTTAGGCTGGTCTGAGTTATACATTCGTGTCTACGCTGGTCTCGGTATACACTGGTTTTAAATCATGTATGGTTCATTCATCCACTACTTGTTCTGTCATTTCACGTCATACTAAGATAAAACTTGGCTGATGTTCCGTTTTAAGGAGCAGCAAATAGAGTATACCGATATCAGATAATACAGTTGTGTCTACGCTGGTCTCGGTCTACACTGGTTGTAAATCATGTTTGGTTCATTCATCCACTACTTGTTCTGTCAAGTCACACCATACTTTAATCAACTTGGCTGATGTTCCTTTTAAGGTGTAGCAAACAGAGTATACCCAGATCAGATTATACATTCGTGGCTACGCTGGTCTCGGTCTACACTGGTTGTAAATCATGTATGGCTAATTTATTCAGTACTTGTTCTCCCATGTCATGTCATACTTGGCAGGTGTTACATTTCTCAGGAGTAACGCATAGAGTACTGAGTATACACTGATTAGACTATACTTTTGGGTGTAGATTTGTCTGTGCCTGTAGGTGATGTACGATTCAATCATGCAGTCACACGTTTTACAATTTCAAGCTGTACTCAGATGATTCAACACTATTGCGGAGTGATAAACGGAGTATATCCTGATCAGCATATACTTCGGTGTAGGCTGGTCTGTGCCTACGTTGGTTATATTCTGAGCGGTTATTGAAATCAGTCGATATGTTTTCGCACATCACGTCATCGTAACGTATAAGAACCTGATCCGACATTATCACATAGTAACTAATGGAGTATACACTGATCAGAATATACGTTCGTGTGCAGGCTGGTCTGAATCTGCATTGGTTGTACAACTGTGTTGTTCACTCACCCAGTTGATACATTCTACCATTTCATGGTATACTAATTAATAATAGGACGATTATACATATTTGCGCAGTGGAAAGCAGAGAATACCCTGATCAGACTGTATAGCTGTGCCTAGGCTGGTCCGGATCTGCACGGGTTGTACATTATGTAATGGTCACTCATGTAATCGATATTCTGCCGTGTCTCACTCTCATGTAAGTTTATATTTATAGCGAATGTGAATCTTGTTCATAATACTGTGACATAATTGTGGTCAATAAATGAAAGTAGATCGCTTTTCCCAGTGACACGTGTGAGTGTTTTTAGGTATGTATTATTATAACAATAATGAAAGCATTATGTCACTGGATTAAATGCATGAGACGTTTGGCTCGACATGTTGTCTGATCGGGGTCTACAGTGTTCGTTAAATGATTTGCAACTAACACATGATACGTTGCAGTATATATTTGATATGAGAATAGTTCACTGAACTATCCATCCGGCCACAATAACCTGCTCACCGTTCTGCATCACATGTTAGGGAGATGTATTTGTATGTTACATGTACGTGTTCCTACCAGCTTCAGTATCATCTTCTTGTTTTTCTAATATTATAATTGTTATTTACTCGCTCTATCTTCTTGCTCTCAGTCAAACGTCCTTGCTGTTTGAATGTCACTATTATAGGTACATGCACTATGTTGAGAAGAATTGTGAGCATACATATTATCTGGTGAGGTTGTCATTGTTGATACCTATGGCAGCTCTCCACCTTGCTGATTTAATTAATAAGCCGAATGGGTAATAATTTAACTTCCTGGAGGGCTGCTATAGGTAATTGTAATTGTAGCACACGGCCGATATTGCTTGCGTTTACAATATCTACTATTATATATAATACTGAATGTGTTCACGGATGTAGGTAATTGTTTGACCAATATATTTAAATGTAGAGGATTCGGATTACTATTTAACCTCAATATTTATCTAGCAATAATATCTTTCATTTTGCTACTGCTGGCTGGTGATGTTGAAAGAAACGCATGCAGGGCCTGAAAATGAGATTGGATCTTTTTCAATTTTACATTTAAATATTAGAAGTATTCGCAATAAGGTCAGTTATATCGAGGACAATTTTACAGACTTCGATATTCTATGTTTTAGAGAAACGCACTTATCAAGCGCTATAGAAAGAAACAGTTTACAACTGAATGGATATGGCTTACCATTCCGAAAGGACAAATCGCCACATTCCGGTGGTATATTAATATATGTCGCAGACATCTTATTATCAGAAAGAATGCAAAAATTTGGAGATATTTTGGGATGAAACCATCTGGATTCAAGTTAAGACAAACCGTAAAACGTTCTTGATTGGCACGATTTACCGACCCCCGTCGTCAAATATCGAATTTTCGGAATTACTTAATCGCAATCTAGAATTGCTATCCGATATAACAAATAATATTATTATTGTTGGCGATGTAAATGAAGATCAATTACATGTACGAAACCACAAATTCAAAGATGTAATGATTATGAATTCATTGAGAAAAATAATTACATCCGCAACCCGGGAAACAGCTACTACTTCAACCTTACTAGATCCAATTAGTTTTAACCAAGATCAGATCATTCTCAAAAGCGATGTATTATCTGTTTCGCCAAACATGTGATCATAAGGCTACATGTGATGTGTCATCATACCAGTTGAAAGTTCATATAATAATTCATATAAACGAACTGTAAGGAATTATAAAAGAGCAGACTTTGCTAAATTTAACGAGCTCATGCTTAATACTGATTGGGCAATTTTAAATAATGGTAGTGTAGATGATGCATATAATATATTTACATCTAAGTTCATTGAGCTAGCTAAGCAATGCATTCCATGCAGTCAAGTCACAGTGCGGCTTAACAATAAACCATGGTATGATTCCGAAATTCGCCACACAAGCAAGCTAAGGGACAAGTTACGAAAGAACGCAATACAGCTTGGACGGGTGGACGATTGGAATAAATACAAAACAACTCGGTGTAAAGTTAATAATATGAAAAAACATGTCAGAGAAGCATTTGATAATGACATAGTAGTTTAATCTAACAGAATCATTTTCGAATAACAAAATATATTTCTGGAAGCTAGTCCGAGACTTTGTGAAAGACAGCAAATCAAGTGGTACTATTCCTCCTTTAAAAACAAATGACGGTAGCAGCGAAAATTTATATTTGTCTGATGCCGAAAAAGCAAACTGTCTTAACAACTTCTTCGTTTCAATATCAACTGTTGATGATAACAACTCTACTTTACCACCGTTTGAATTAAAAACTAATCCAGTTCTTGATACGATTAATATAAATGAATCTGAGGTTAGAGATATAATAAAACAAATGCAAACTAATAAAGCTTGTGGATACGATCTAATTAGTCATAGAATGTTAATAGGAACTATTACATCTGTCTCAAAACCTCTGGCGATCCTTTTCAATATATCTGTCAATGAATGTCAATTTCCGATGGCGTGGAAATTAGCAAGTGTAATTCCTCTATTTAAAAAGGGATGTCCACAGACGCCTTCAAATTATCGCCCGATATCGTTATTAAGCTGTCTATGTAAGGTAATGGAGAGAATAATGTGTAAACATATTTATAATCACTTGCACTCACAACAATTGATTTATAACAGGCAATCTGTTTTTTACCAGGCCACTCAACGGTATATCAACTTATAGACATTCACCATCAAATATGTCAGGCATTTGATGAACAACAATCTACATGTATAGTGTTTTGTGACATTTCTAAAGCCTTTGATAGAGTATGGCATAATTAAGGGGTTAATATTTAAGCTAAGGAAAAATGGATTAAATGGTTGTATTTTACACTGGATCGAAAACTACTTGTCGAATAGGAAACAGTCCGTACCAATACGGTCGACAACCTCAGATACCAAAATAATTACTGCTGGCGTACCGCAAGGTTCGGTACTCGGCCCATTACTATTTCTAATATATGTCAACGACATAACTGACCATCTATTAAGTATTGTTTGATTACTTGCTGACGAAAGCTCTCTATCCTTTTCCTCAACAAATGTTGATGATCTAGAAGGCATGATAAATCATGACCTGCTAAGTATGTCTGATTGGGCTAAACTATGGTTGGCTACTTTCAATCCGAACAAGACTGAAGCGATGCTTCTAGCATTAAGACAACTTGATCGACCCGTAAACTTAATCTTTCAGAACACGTCCATAACCTGTGTTGACGATAATAAGCATCTTGGTTTAACACTCAGCAATAACGGAAAATGGCATACACATATACAACATATAATTAATTCGACTACGACAGCATTGAGAATAATACGTAACCTAAAAGGACAAGGGGCAATAGTCAAAAATCAGCCCACACCCAAATTGGAAAATAACAATGTAGTAGTGTACAGCAATAAGTCAGGAAGCTATGTTGAAAATTTTGATTTGATATATTTACTACTTTTCGGACAATATCGTTTTTAATGATACAACCCAATGGCACATTCCAATGGACTGCACCGTAAATGACGTTAAAACATGTTAGATGACGTTACGTTACTGGCAAGCGGGTGATTTTGTGATTGAAAAATAATTGGCATTCTAGACAAACATCATGAAGCTCGCAGGAAAGAATTGATTGCCATGATTTAAGACAATATAAATGGGGCCTAAACATCTTTTCAGTTTCGAAATGGTTGACCTTTTCAAAATTGCCGCCATGTTTATCAATTTCATGACTATATACGAGCATGGTAACAAAATCACCCATGTACTGAAATATATCTCCAATGACATACTTATGTTAGTAGAACATGCTAAACATTGTGATACTCAGAGTGTATATATCATTGTCACGGTATGTAACTCAATGTGGGGAGGAAGTGTGTATTCGTGCCCGGCTAGCTCAGTCGGTTAGAGCGATGGTACGGTAAACCAGAGGTCCCGGGTTCGAGCCCCGGGCCGGAGCACATGTTTCTCACCCTGTGACATCATTATGGTCAAAGCGTAATTATGTTGCAGCGCTAACATACTAAACGTGTTGCCAAGTACAGACATATAGCCCGTGAGCCAATAACCGAACCCCCCCCCCCCCCCCCTGTGGGATTTTTGCAGACATATATTTCCTGAAACTACATTCAATTATGAGTGTTAATCCGTTGTCTGCGCTCTGTAACACGATGGATGAACATATGTCGCCATTTTCAAGTATGTCACCCTCGGTATTTTTAGTCGACTATTTAGTGTCTACCACAAAATATACAAAGTGAAAAATAACGTATTTTCGACCATTCCCCACCCACTCATTTTACAATGGCAATGTAACAAGTATGTAATATTATGCAATTTAACAACATTATAACCGCTTATTATGGATTTAAAACAACTCAAATATGTAACATTATTGTCCATACTTACTAAATATACTATGAGTCCGTGTTTTCGTCCGTCTGTACGGACATTTCTCAAATAAAAATTGACGGTACCGATTTTGAAATATATCCGAATATTCAAACATTTCGGGGCACTAGATCATTATTGGCAACAGTAGTTGATCTACAACATTAATAATCTCGTTATAGTGGCGAGACAATCCTCACAGCATCAGGCAAGATGAAACACAATAGGCAAAAACTGAATCCACATATAATACAATTCAAGAGGCAACATACATCATGGTTTACAGTATTCAACTTGCAATACAAAATATTCTACATGTTGTTCAAGTCAAAACATCGCACCTGTGGCGAGGCAATCGTCACAGCAACAGGAAAGATGAAACACAATAGACAAACACGTAATCCACATATAATACAATTCAAGAGGAAACACATGTCATGGTTTACATTAATCAACTTGCAATACAAAATATTCTATATGTTGTTCAAGTCAAAACATCGCACCTGTGGCGAGGCAATCCTCACAGCATCAGGCAAGATGAAACACAATAGGCAAAAACTTAATCCACATATAATACAATTCAAGAGGCAACACATGTCATGGTTTAAAGTATTCAACTTGCAATACAAAATATTCTACATGTTGTTAAAGTCAAAACATCGCACCTGTGGCGAGGCAATCCTCACAGCATCAGGCAATATGAAACACAATAGGCAAAAACGTAATCCACATATAATACAATTCAAGAGGAAACACATGTCATGGTTTACAGTAATCAACTTGCAATACAATATATTCTACATGTTGTTCAAGTCCAAAACATCGCACCTGTGGCGAGGCAATCCTCACAGCATCAGGCAAGATGAAACACAATAGGCAAAAACTTAATCCACATATAATACAATTCAAGAGGCAACATACATCATAGTTTACAGTATTCAACTTGCAATACAAAATATTCTACATATTGTTAAAGTCAAAACATCGCACATGTGGCGAGGTAATCCTCACAGCATCAGGCAAGATGAAACACAATAGGCAACAGCTTGATCCACATATAATACAATTCAAGAGGCAACATATATCATGGTTTACAGCATTCAACTTGCAAAAAAAAAAGTATACATGTTGTTAATGTCAAAACATCGCATCTATGGCGAGGCAATCATCACAGCATCAGGCAAGATGAAACACAATGTACAAACGTTCCAGCCACATATAATACAATTCAAGAGGCAAAATACATCATGGTTTACAATATTCAAATTGCGATCGTCACAACATCAGGCAAGTTATGTGAAGTTCTAATTGTGAGAGTAGGTTAAGCTAAATCCAGACTAGTCATACGCGTCATCAGTGTCAAACATGGCATCAAGTAGGCTCTCTGCTTCATGATCTTCTGTTTCATCAGTATCAGGTACGCCATCCTCTATTAACAGATCAACCATTTCACTTGGCAGGTGATCTCCTTCTGTCCACTTGCATTCTAACAAGCCATTGTTAACTTCCCATCCATGTTCATCTGGTGGCGGTATGTCTGCATCACGCCGGTCAGCATTGTTCCAAATGAGCGTTTGATAGTTGGCTCTTGCTACATGCATTTTCAGTGACGATCTGCATGGTGGTAAAAGGCTCAGGTCAGCCCCATTGTACGTCGAAAGAAGATCGCCAGACCTGGGGCTACACTTTTGTAGAAATAGCTCCATTCGTAGCTTGTTGATATCTGTGATGTCTGATTTGTTGTACAGCAAGCATACCAAGTGTTTAAGCGTTTGACATAGCTTTTCATCAACTGACTGAGACATTCCCAACTTCTGGAAGGCTTCAATAAACTCTGGATGCCGCTGGAGTGTTTTCAAAGGAGTAACTTTACCACGCCGAACGAAAGCACTTGTGCGTGCTATCACAGCCTGTAAAAGCATGGAGTGCAGGCAATGACAAACACAGTTCAGTTCCTATGTCTCCAATGACACCATGTATGTCAACCAGCCGCTTCTTGTTCCCAACTCCGGTATCTAACAGCAGTTGTTGTTTCAGCTTATGTCCGAATTTCAACATCAACACAAACACATTCGTGTCTGGGGATCTCAAATAATGGTGCTGTTCTCTGGTGTATGCAGTGCATGGTACGCACAATGCAGGATTAGCCGTGTATCCGCCTCCTCTTGCGATGAGTGCAACTCCTCTATCTCAACAGTTTGTGTAGTCTTACCATCAGTGCTAGCTGCATACATTGCTCCCCGCTTACAAACTGAATAGTCTTGCCGATCAGCTTTGGAGCGTACTTATCTTGCATCCATTCAGACATTAGAAGTCTAATTAGTTGTGTTTTGTTTGAATTGTTTGACAAGAACAGTTTCCAATCTCGTGGAACTTTTGTGAGAGGTCCTTTTATAATGTAAGTCTTTGATGTACCCCTGCGTATTCGCTCAGATGCTTTTATTGACAAGTCTTGGTATGTATCTGTCACAAAATCGACACGCTCAACTTTCGGGAGCTGATGATATATGTTATCTGCAAGATCCGCGATTGTGTTTGGCAAAGCGGTCTGCATGTGTAACAGTGCATTGCCGTCAATAATATAGCTCACTTGACCCGTCGGAGGTACATTAACACTATGTGATTGTCCTTCAAACTGGTGCATGAGTTTAGCTTTATCAGTTTTTGCTGGCGAGCCATCCGCAGTGGCGAGCGACCATGGCACAGGTCCCAATGGGTAGCTAAGCACCTTTTCCATGTCAATGTTGTGTTTGAGAGCAAGTGAAATTAGCTGCCCAAATATATTTCGTTCAGCTACTAACTCCTTTGTCTTTCTCTGCGTACCAGTGAGCTTCACAGCTTTAGCGAGTGATACAAATGTTTTCAGGCGCAACTGTTTTATTGGTGCATGAAAGCTGACTGACTTTTCAACAAACCGCTCCTGGACAAACCGCGCAAACCTTTGTTTTCCTGTCATTTCTGCAGACAGCAGATCGTCAACGACATCTTTAGGAGCTGGCGCCCCTGAAGATATGCAATAGAGCGATTCATCGGATACTTCAAACGGATCTATAAAATTTCCTATTGCATTGATAATTTTCTTGACGTCTGTTTCACTTCTGGATATTTCCGAAGTTCGTGTGTCCTTGTGTGAAGACTGTTCATGCGCGTTCATATCAGCCAGTTCAAGCGTAGCATCCATGTAGCTAGCTCGGACGTGTCTCGTCATACACCATCTGTAGTATGCTGCATAATTGCGGCTGAAACCTATGATACCTCCATGTGACTTAGCATGGCGATTGATGGTTTGCTCTATTGTGATATCCACGCCATTTCTGGATGACGGAACACTGGATCGGTTCACGCTGAATCCATTGTTCCTCAACAGATATTCCATACCAGGATATAACTGCTCTAAGTTTAACAAACTCAGCAGATATACTGTAGTATACCGTGCGTAGTTGGGATGGTCAAAGCTGAAGAACAATGGACACATATTCTGAAGACATGCTATGTGAAGGTCTAAGTTGTTTTCTTTGATGGGGGCTCGGAGAAACTGCAACACCGTATGCACCGAATCCATGTATCCCAGCCAATACTGTGCCGTTTTCCCAAGTTTCCCTTCACTAACCCTGTCTCGAAACTCCGAGTATGATGACAATGCTTTCATGCATTTGTCATTTGTCATGAACTCCAATAATCTCCAAAAATACCCGAAAGGGCCATTATATAATACCTGTTTGGCGGCCATTTTGAAAATAATTACCGTTGATAGCACACCAGAAATAATGCAAATCGATGTGAAAAAGGATCTGCCATGTGAATATATTGCTACTGACATGATTAAATTGTAGGTAGCTCATCGTGTGGTGAAAAAAAATGTTGCAAGCATAAACAATTAAGTATTTTGGCGGCCATTTTGATAATTGTGGCTATTTGAGGATGGTATTCAATATAAAACTTATTGTAAGCCATTTTATACTCAATTGGTGAAACAAATGATATCGCTTAACTTGGAAGAACGTGATTTAAATGACACATATCGGCCTGTTCTAAAACCATCCAGTTTTGTATGGCGGCCATTTTGGAAAATGGCCGCCATTTGTTCATCCATCGGCTTTGTAGGCGCAGACAATCAGGTTTGATAGACAATAGGTTACTGAATCCGAAAATCATACTGACCAAAAATCCCACAGGGGGGGGGGGGGGGGGGAGGGGGGGTTATTGGTGGCTCAAGGTCTAATAGTAAATGTTTTTAATAGCGTTAGAACATGATTATATTGAAGTTTTATACTACTATGCATATTTGGTATAAAGTATGTTCAATTACAATTGTATCCTTATTTGAATGCGGTAAATAATATTACAGGACATAGCCGTATATACATGTACAAATATTTCATTCAGGCGCATAGTTGTGCCTAGAATAATGTCATGGCAGACTTTTGAGGGCGGTCTGGGTTGTGGGGTCAGGTGGTTTGAGGGTATCCCCCGAAAAAAAATCATGTCGTGTACATCATACAACTGCCAGCAACAAAATATAAATAGTGCTGTCAGGTCACAAAATACACACAATCGATAAATTAGCGGCTCTTTTTCCGAACCAATAAAGTTTAAATTACATGCATAAAATCGAATTTGCTAAAACCTGATGTTTGGGTAATGTATGCTAATGATGTATTATAATCGAAGTAAATTGTCTTGCCAATTTCCTTTCAAATATTGTCGGAAATTTTACAAAACATTGTCCCTGTCCTATTGCACTAATCTACTCTAGAAACATTAAACATGAAATAAATTGTGTTTTAATTTAAGATATGGGGCACCTTTAGTGACTTAGCCTGCTCCTTCAAGTAATATCACCCTAGTGCATTTATTAGTATGCCCCACCACGATAATGGAGGGGGCATTTAGTTTTACCCTTGTCCCGTCCGTCCGTCCATCCGTCCCGCCCGTCACCAACCTTGTAAGTCGCAAAAAGTTTAAACCGTAATAGCTACACAACTGAAACTCGTTATGATGAATAGATGCGCAAAGTTTATTTTCATTTTTTATTCGACCCCGGGTCATAGATTATCGCCTCCTTTTCGACTTATTTTGTCTTGTAGCTCGTAAAACTTTTAAACCGTAATAGCTACAGACCTTAAACTTGGTACATATATAAACGATATATATGTATAAGGCCATAAAAAAGTTCTTTGATTTTCAGATATCGCTGCGTCAGAAAAATACCTGCACGTCGAGCATTTTATCATCATGGAGAAATAACATTTTACTTTAAATTCACCGCATGATCAATAAAAAACACGCCCATGCAACAATATGTTAAATCCAATCATGTTTGACGAAAATCTGGTGATGTTTCACGTTTAAAGATAGTAACTTTATAGAACATAAATGAATAGGCGTCGTCAGAAATTTTCATCTGGCGACTTAACAAATCAGAGACAAACATCTGAAACAAAAAGACTCATGTGTATATTAAAATTAGGTAAATTAAAGCTATTTAATCCATGTCTCTCAGAAATAAATCCTTGTCTAATTCTAAAGTAGAATTTGCTTGTACAGCCGATGGACATCTAATATTACATGACAAATAATTATTTGACTGTCGAATTCTTATCTCGACAAATTTTGTTTGTAATCTAATTTGCTGTGTATACCCCACCTCCACCCGCCCCACAGCGGAGAATTAAACATTTATACAGGAATTAATTATTGTCGTCCTTTGCTCAGTGAAGTTGACAGTTCTCGACTCAAATATGTGTTTGACCCTTTCAACACTAGAGACCTCTTAGTGCAGTAACCAGGATTGAGGTTGACGAGGAGGTCGCCTCGTCACTTATTTTGCCGCCTTTTGTGTTGTTGCTAAGAAATAAACACATCCCCGGGGAGGTGGCGGGCACAATGTTCCCTGACCCCCATATTGGCACTTGGTTCGCCTCATCTGTTTTTTACCTACCTCTGGTTATGACCCTGCAAACAGTGTGTCTATCCTGATGAACCGACAAGCAATGGGCCGTCTCATTCAAGATATGCACCACTTGAGCATATTTTTTTTGATTTTTTTTTGTGCAAAATGACCCCCGTTGATGCATAATGGAAGTCTCAAACTTAACATGAAACAGTTAATTTCAGTTACTTCAGGGGCTTAGCTTCGGTTGTAGCAGCATTGTCAATGAAGAATGAAGAAATAATCAGGGCCGTAACCAGGAAGCCAAGAACGAAGAGGCAGGGGCCATGCCCCCCCCCCCTCTCTACCCACACACGGAAAGCAAATTACGAGTATTTATTATAAAATCTAAAAATACTTACAAATAGAGCAGATTCTAATGACACGGCTCGTCATGAGAGGGTCACCTGTGTCTACACGGCTTTGTTGAAACTTTCGAATTAACTCGGATTAATCGAGTAAACCAGTTCAACTTCTAGTAAAGCTTATTTTCGAATGACAGATGTCGCAATCATATTTGTTTCAGTGCTATTCTATCACACCGTTAAAGATACATACGGCAATGTTGTGTTTGAAATATGAGACACTTTTCGGAAATAAAAATTATAGGTTGCATTGAGATTCGAATGAACCCACACATTGATACTCCACTAATGGTGCAAATTCGAAATCTGGAAATAATAATAAATAAATTGATTTATTTGGAACCTCAATATATACACAACTAGAGATTATGTTTCGTATGCACAACTAGAAATTATGTTTGTAAAACATAGATATGCCCCCATGGCATAATGGACTGTAACTAGAAATTGTGTGTCAAAAATGATTTTTTTTAATTTACACAAATTTCAAAGTCATTTGAGAAAGTCCTACACACTTGTTGACGTAAGAAAATGGCTAATTGTTTCAGCACCATTTTGAAGGTCACAAATGTCATGCCATTGGTGATGTGATTGCATCACACATATTCAGGTGAATGAACTGTCCAAATATTAAAGCAATCCTTTACGTAATATTGAAGATATTACATGTTGGCGAAACCCTTACAAACCTTTTAACGTAACAAAATGGCTAAGTGTTTCAGTGATAGCTTGAAGGTGACAAATGTGAAGGTCGTGTTAATGGTGGCGCGGGTGTGTGACAGCTGTTCAGGTGATGCAAGTGTCCAAGTATTGAATCAATGCTTTATCGTAATATTGTCTCTTATAAAAGTTTCGACGTAAATCTACACGGACGGACGGAAGGACGTACGGAACCTCAAGAGCAACGCAATATGCCCACATACTAATTAAAACATCTTAGAATGTCCTACATATAAGCACAGAAGTCGATATTTATGCTGGAATCATGCCACACCTAAATGCAAACTCATCAGTAATATATACGTGACCGAGAACAGGGTTTCCCCCAGGAACAGTGAGATTATATTAAGAGTATCCATCATATGCACTGGTGTGGGCAAGGATATTCCACCCGAATGTCAGAATATGTCGTCAGAGGCTTTGCAGAGTTTCTGAAGACATATTCTGAGCACGAGGGTGGAATATCCTTTTCTCGCATACCCAGAGTCCATTTCAATGTTATTTCCGAAGCCACGCCCATGTGGGATTTTTCTGTCTCACACGGCTATCTCACACGGCCGACATGTCACACACTGCCGGAACTACTTTTTGTGTATTGGCTTCCAAACGTCGTCTGCATTGTTTACAAACACACGCTCTCTACACAATACTGTCAGTAGACAACAATGTCAACAACGTCGCTCTGGATTTGTTATGTAGGCTATTATTTATTTCAGGTTTTATCCAGTTTTATCAAATTTGCATAAAGTTGTGGGACGAGTTGTGTAAGGGGCGTCTGTAAATCAGTTGGCCGAACATTATTATTAAAAAAACACATGTAATTGACAGCAAACTATTTACCTCGTATGTTGTTGATTCTTCCCCAAACATATGTATAGTGACAGTTGATAGTGATTGGAATATTTGTTTAATAATCCAGTGAGCAAGAATTTCTTGAAAACGGCAATGTGTTGAAATGACAAATGTCCGTCGGAGTGAAACTTTCGGCGGACTGATATTTGCGTAATTGAAGACAGCGTCTCGGAATTGCAATAAATACTCAAAATAAAAACATAAAATGATTCTGTAAACATTATTGTACAAATTTGAATCGAGGATATATGGTCTATTTACAATATTTATATGAGTTTGTCTCATACTACGTCCTATTTATTTTGTGTATGTAGTAATTGGGTTTACACATGATGTCATGGGCGTCTTCAGACCGTATTTTTAGTGGGCCGTTATGTGTTAAATGTTTCGATCCAATGTAGGAGACTCTAATTTGTTGGTGTAAACTTTGTTTACACCCATTTCTTGATACGGGTAATGCGATTGAGTGGTTGTATTGGAGATAGCATATAAAGAAAAAAAGTTAGTATTATACTATGGTGGTTCGTTGATGGCGTATTATGGCTAAACATGATTCTGGACTTAGTAGGTATGCGAGAAAAAGTATTCCAGATATACTCCGGTGTGTGACTAAGGATATTCCACCCTCGTGGTCAGAATATGTCGTCAGAAACTCGGCAAAGCCTCGTTTCTGACAACATATTCTGACCACTCGGGTGGAATATCCTTGTCACACACCGGAGTATATATGGAATACTCTTACTCTCACACCAGTGCATATGATGGATACTTTTTCTCACCCATATCTCAAAATATTTATCTGACCCAGAATAATACCTAACTTTTTATTCACTGAATTTATGTGAATTTTGATATGTCCAACATGCTCGCCATGTCAACAAAACGTCAAAACTTTGGTTTAACCCACGAATTGGATGCTAATACCAGTTCAATGGATCGTTTACAAATTATTATTAAATTAATGTTCAATGCCATCATCATTCAGCCCTCGCGTGACTATACGGATATCCTTATCTCACGTCACCTGGTGGGAAGAAAAAAATAATTCACATTTACATATCCGTTTTGTATGAATAATATAGTCTAGCATTACAGGTTCCGGATCCGGATACGGATAGCAAAACATCTGATCGAAAATAAATGGAAGAAACTATTCTTAGTTGAAATTAACATGAAAATAAGACACATGTGTTATTTTTCATAGGTTATGTTCACGACCTTATGTTCATGACCATGATTATTTGAAAAGCATGTTAACAAACACCTAAAGGAGTGTGTAAACAAGTACAAAATGCTACGTGAAATTTCTAAAATCTCATTCTTGCCATACTTTCTGGACTTTAAAGGTACATGCCCACTCAGTAGGTACAAACTGTTCTTTATATCAGAGACATCATCTGAGATATTTTCTGGTAAATTAAACATTCATTCACTATTACCCCACGTATTGAAATTGGCATTATTATACATTTTATATCTTACGTAAATTTCCACAATGATATCAGGGGCGATAACCGTGTTTCCTTAAAATGTTAATGGACATTACTATTTATTCTCTGTATTTTATGTTTTGATGTGTAATGACCATACTTTATAATTTGTCGAAAATATTCTTTTTTCAGGTGGCGCATTTAATTAGTATCAATAATTAAAAAATATCATCCCTCATTTGCACACGAAAATAGCCTGATACCACCACGAGTCACTATCAGTAAAATAAATATTATTAAATGATTTGTATGTATAGCGTGCACTCGTAATTTTTAGAACTGGTTGAATAGTGAGACAATTATACACTTATTTAATTCCTATAAAGAATAGTGTGTGCCTACTGAGTGGGCATGTACCTTTAAGGTAGTAGGTCATAGATAGATACACTTGGCTTCAATGATAATTGCTTCATATGATGTGATGTGATGTGATATATGAATATAACATATGTAAATATTATCTTGTTACTGTATACTATATGGTACATTGAGTTGCCATCTCCACCTTCCTTGTATGTACAAGCCATCGTACAGTTTCACCACTTCGTGCGTTTGACACATACAGCAAATAATATGACAGTAAACCAAATACAATTTGGTGCAATACATCATAGACAGATATGACTACGGCATGCTATACATATTATGCCAGCAAACTATACTTACGAGATACCTAAGCATTTCTCCCATCAATCTCACAATAAATTTTGATGTGTACACTTTTGAATCTGATGCACAGCCTATTGTTAGTGTACACGTTACCCATAGGCAAAACCATATTTACTAGCACATTAGGTGAGTAGACAATAGGGTCAATACACTCAGGTAACTGCTTACATGTCACTGGATTTGATAGATAATAACAGAGTACAGTAGTGGGTATATATTGTATTTGTTGTGTGTTTTGCCAGGTAAAAGTGATACACTGTGCGAAATGATGTGTATGAGGCGATTAATAATGGTGGTTCATGTTGTTAAAAACACAGGCACAAACCTGTCCAGAAAACTGACATATTTTTTATGTAATATAATTGATAGAAGTCCGTTCTTTTGGGTTGTCTGCATGTGATCAGCTACATTATACCATATGTTCTACTTCATATTTTGCGCTTTGTGTCAAACGCCAGAAGAGGTGAAAGTGGCTGATGGCTTAAACACACAATATGCCGAGTTCACCATTCCATGTGCCGCATAGGATACAGTGACGAGGCAGTGTTCACATATATGTTATACATATATTCCAACACATTTACGAAGCAATTATCTTGGAATCAAACGATGATCATGTATAGAATGGGTCCTTAAGAAAGCTTTTGACCTGATAGATCACACTGTATTATTGAAAAAATTTAAAATCTATAAATTCAAAATAGCATCACTTGTCACTGGTTGTCATCGTATTTACCTGACCGTAAGCAAAACGGTGGTATCTTTTCCGATTTCGCTAATATCATAGTTGGTGTTCATCAAGGATTAATTCTTGGACAAACGTACTCTATTTCTTTTATTTATAAATGATTTGCCATACAAGTTTACTAATTAACAACTGATATGTTTGTGGATGACGCAACAATTCATACATCAGGTAGCGATCCAGTTATCATCCATACTAATCTACAAGCAGATATAATTAAGACTTAGTGCTATTGAGAATTGGTGTGACCAAAACAAAATGGTTATTAACGCAAACAAGACTACAAGTATGATAATTAGCACCAGGCAAAACTTGCAGCTGTATCTGACCTGAGATTAACTTTTTGTGAATCTGCTATTGAGTCTGTAGCTTGTTTTAATGGGGTAGAAAACCGGAGGGCCCGGAGAAAAACAACAGACAAAACCGTCGGGACATAACTCAGAACAAATACCGCCAGACATTGGTTGTTTTTCAGTCATCGTAGTGCTTCAAGACTTGGCACAGGGGTAAATTCTTAAAAACAACTCAGTTTTTATGATATCAATTCATATGCAAATATAAAATGGCAAAACCCCGTACATTAAGACCATAGGTATTAAGGTGTATACCGATATAATTCATGTGTAAACTGTAAAAACAGTATCTATTTAAAGCTACACTTTGTGTCAGTAGCATAGCCTATCTAGAATATAGGCCAATATTTGAAGATGAAATCCTAAAAATAAATGAGGCCAAAAACACGAGAAGGCAACCTCCTCGTGACTCAGTGTAGTTACTGATCATATGAGACGCATAAATTAACATAGATCCAATTACTTAGAACTACATACCACTATCCAGTGTTATTTTATGCGTCAGTCTACATAACATGATAAATCAAACAAATATATGTATTGGTGTAAGTTAACCGAGCATGGGATGAATTTGATGGTGATAATGTATATCATTACACACATTCAGTTGATGACAGTTACTTCCCTTTATAAACATACTTTGAAGGCGCAAATGTTTCAATTTGTATTACTTATTTTTGGCTATTAATTCATGAAATAAACTATGTCAGTGAATACACAAGGTATGTTGTTGTATAGAAATATATATATAGATATCTTACATCGGAATAAACACGCTATCCACGCTGGTGAGTGTCAAAATAACCAGACAGCTGTGGTTGGCAAGTGGGTGGGGTAGGGTAAATAGGGCCCAATTTTGTGTATTAAAATCAAAAGCTACCAGCCCACGCGTTTACCAAGTTTTAATTTCTACAGTAGGTTTATGACTGCAGAGGTAATTTAAATTTAACATATTAACTTGGTACACGGGTGGTCTGGGTATTAAATTCATGAATGTAGGGAAGAAAATGTCAAGAAAATGCCAATTTCCGGTTTCATAACGTCACTATATTTTGTTAAGAGATGAGATGTTGTATTTAACAAAACGGGTAAAATTTATATATTTTTGAGAAAATAAAATGTTGGCAAAACCGATTTCAGGGCCTTACCGCACATTCCTCTTTAAGATAAGCAGACAGTCTTTAAACCAAATATATATATCTTATATGAGACCTATACTAGACTATGCTTCATCAGTCTGGGATGGGTGTACAGAATATGAAAAGGATTCGTTGGAAAAAAATTACTCGACAACTTAAGGCAAGAAGTTTATGGCAAATTCCATCTGTTCGGCGTAGCATTCAAAAGCTTTCGATCATGTACAAAGCCAACAATAATCAAGTACCTAGTTATATTTCTAACCTGATTCCACACACTGTTAATAATATATCTCGTTACAATCTTAGAAATCAATTTGATTAAAATGTCCCCACTACACGACTGGAAGTATACAAACAATCGTTTATATCATCTTCGATACAACTCTGGAATGTTTCTGACCCGTTGCTGAGAAATGTAGATAGTCTTAGACACTGCAAAACATCATGCGCCCAACAACTATATACTCAATATAATATACAACCATACTATTTAGAGGGAAATCGATAGTTGTCAGTTATGCATGCAATAATTCGAAATAAATGTAGCAGTCTTAATTGTGATCTTTGCAATAACCATATCAGAGAAACTCCATACTGCGAATGTAGTGAAGTTGTAGAGGATGCTGAACATTACTTCTTTGAATGTAATAAATATCATGCGCAGCGTCTAATTTTATGCTAGTCACTGCGACAATTTTATCCTCTAAACGCATATATACTTTTGCATGGCATACCTGAAGAATGAGTGAAATACCGTTATTTGTAAAGCTGTACAAGATTATATTACAACTACGAAAAGATTTGAGTAACACAATTGGTGAATGGCTGGGACGCAGGCTCTATCGTATGCTTTCCATTTGCCAACATCATCCACTACCACCTGATAATAAGGAACACTGAAGTCAACTGCAGTACACATCTATCGGTGAATTAGGTTATATATTATATGTACATTGTGACACATAACGCTTTCATTCTTTCTCACAATCTCCTCTCTCACTACCTTTACTCCCTCTTTCTATCAGAGTTATCTTTTCGTACATTGTGCAAATATATATATATATATATACCGCATGATTATTGGTATGTACCCATGTACAATACCTGTATACTTATCGCCATTGCTGTTAAATTACAGTATTGTTGAAATACTTGGGTAAGGGCTGTAACTAATGTTGTGAGAACTGGTAGCCCAAGCCCATTGTACTTATATGCAATAAACTATGTTTAAGCTATGAGTGGGACACAGAATGAATATATGGATGATGAACAATAAACATACGAAGTTTCAAGGAAATCTGACGTACGGTTACAGAGATAGTAGCTATGTGAAAATTATAACGCAAATTTGGACAAAAAATTAACGCAAACTTCTAAGTCATTAGATCTCGGGTACACAGGAGTCATATGAGTGGGATACAGCATGAATATATGGATGAAGACTAATAAGCATATGAAGTTTGAAGTCAATGTGACTCGGGACTGCAGAGATATTAGGTATTTAAAAACGTTAACGCAGATTTCGGACGGACGCACGGACGCATGGACACCAGGGACCCGTTTCACTAAACGTCTTACGATAAAAATGTTCGTACGAAGATTTTTATTAATTTGTTTCTCACATTAACATGGATAACTAACGTCACCATGTTGTACCTACATGTACACACCTTTACATGCGAACACATATACATAAAACTTGTACAACATCGACTGTCAGTGTAAATGTTATTCTAAATTTAAAGTGTGAACTTCTTAGTCTTACGTAGTTTAGTGAAACGGGTCCCCGGACGTCAATGTAACCACTATGTCTTGCTTTCAGCATGCGGGCTCCACAAAAATATTGGGAACGTGACTGGTTTGTATGATGAGAATCTTAAATATTTTTTTTAATTTAATGTGTTTAATGGCCAAAAGTTCTTCGGCAGCAAAACGTAGAACAGACAGTAGGTGACCTACGAGAATATAAAAATAAGCGGGTAATCATCAGAAAAGTAGGACGTATATGTGGTTGTGACTGGAAACATTGGGCTTATGGGTTTTGAGGCCAGTGTAGATACAGAAAAGTCTGTGCATTCCCAGTCTGATCAGCATCAGTTCTGCACTGTTCGCCATTCCATCAATGAAACACTCGGCATGCGTTAACAAGCAATGCATATCGTTATCAGGCCACAGGGGTGTGCTATTTGCTCAGAAGTTACACTGGTCACAAATACAATAAGCTAATTTCTCCAGGTAAAGTCACATACAGGACGTATATCATTTAAAGGCTTACGGTTTCCTTTCTGGGCTGCCGTACCGCTGACACTGAGCTTTTCTCCAATTTTGGAGAAACGTTGGCACGACAGTCCGGCTCTGGAGACGACCAGTTTGTTCCCACAACTCCTTCGTTGTAAGTGTTCTCTTAAAGGCCGTCACAACCAAACTGAAGATACATGTCCAATATATAATATATATTAGTATACCTCATTGCAATTTGTTTTGCGCATCCACGGACAGACCTCGGCAGATTAACCCTTTCACCCCTAAGTAACTGGACTGGATTTTGATATGTTAATTTTGCAACCCAATCCAATCATCACAAAATTATTTTCAGACCAGTCCATTTATGAACCTGTGATGTTTTTGTTCTCAAAATCATGAAAATTACTTGCAAAAAGTGCAGATCCTGATGAGACGGCTCGTCACGAGCCGGCTCATCTGGATCTACACTTTTTGCCAATACCACTAAACAGGCATGTGGTGTTGAAATGGTTAAGGGGATATTAGGCAATATTAGAGGGGAACATTACAATATTACCCTCGCGTGCGGTCAAATTACCCGAAGCGTCGTTACGGAAAAATGCGAACGTCGTGGCGCAGCGGTAATGCCGATGATATTTACGTTACAAGACGTTGCCGTGATAGCGGGCTAGAATCTCACCGGATGCATATTATTTTTTTCACTTTTACATATAGTTAGGTTTCTGCTAATTAAAAAATGCGAAATGTCGCAATATGTATTGCATTAGTGAACGCAAAACAGTATAATAAGTAACGAATTTATTTGCTTGCATACTGCAATTGTTCCTGGTCGATGTTATCATATATGTATTCGGTATAATAAATTAAATACTGCACTTGGTTGAGGGAAATTTTGTGGATTATCTCCCCTCGAAAGGAATATCTCCCTTGGCTTTCGCCTCGGGAGATATTGCTTCCTCGTGAGATAATCCACAATATTCCCCTCAACAAGGGCAGTATTTATATAGTATATATGAATAACAGCTGCGACGGAAGAAATAGGGCTGATCCGCTGCAGCTTGATAATAAACTATACTCTTTCTTTCTTTCTTTCTTTCTTTCTTCGGAGCATGCCGGATTTAAACTGGTCGCACATTCCATAAGCCCACTACTGATATTCAGTCACAGCCATATTATATATAAATGTATATTATAATGAGCTTCATAAATGTTTTGTCCATATACAGATTTTATACAGATACTGAAGTGATGGTCCAAGTGTTCAGGTGTCACCCATAACTGCAGCATGCACTGATGTCGAACCCAGTGACGTGTTGTACTGTATACAATACGCATATCCCAATGCATGTTTATCCCAATGCGTTACATTAGCCCCACGTGACATCGCGCGACATTGTCAATTCGTTAAAATGTGTTTGGCGTCATGTATTTCCACAAAGTTGTCATAACGGCATGCTATTGACCGGCAACTTTGCTGTTTCATGAAGTGCGTCAAGATGATTCTTAATTTTAACAGCATATTGGTCTATTTACATTGTTGAAAACATCAGACCAGGCAATGTAAATATAAGTAATAAAAACACGTACACTGTACTGTAGTGTTTACTGTAGTAAGAAAAGCATTTGGTCTGCTTAAAGTGCGCGGAGTCCGAATGAGGACTCCGCGCACTTTCAAGAGACAAAATGTATCCGTACTGCAGTAAACGCAACGGCCTGTGGTTTTATTCCTTAGTTATAATGTGCATAAGACGGCTTAGCTAGCACGTTATGTGGATGGCAGGAATAGGCCACCATACAATACACATACGAGGTAATCCAGGTGTAGGTAATCTTGTTCAGGACAGATGCAGTCTCCTCTGGGCACTGGTCCTGTGGAATAAAACACGGGTTATGTGGGTGCGGTTTTACGCTTTATTCAGGGGTCCGTTTCACTAAACTTCGTACGACTAAAATGTTCGTAAGTGCAAAATAATGATAGTCTGTAAATTTCACGTTAACAATGTTTTCTTGTAAATAAATATTGGATTTACATTTATTGAGCATAGGCTGCATATGCAGCCTATGCTCAATAAATGTAAATTAATCAATTGAAATTTACAGACGATCCTACATTTGCACTTACGAATATTTTAGTCGTACGAAGTTTAGTGAAACGGGTCCCGGTAGTACACGAGGGCAATAATGGATCGGGCCGTCCACAGCACCGAGGGGCAATATGTTTGGAATGTTCTCCGAATCACCATGAACTAACTGTTTTATTGCACAACCAATAAACAGTGTATGTGACACAACGAACGTAAATTTTGCGTGGAGCTCGTCGAACGACCGATCTATATGGAACGCCATGACTGTCTTATATGACGATAAAGTATTGTATGGAGTACAAACGTCAATATATGAGCTCATTATGTATATATCGAGTCAAAATACAAATATATTATTTCATTATGTCTTAATATTGAGTCAAACGTTCAATATAGCATACCAGTATGTCTTTGTATTGAATCAAACGTTCAATATATCATACCAATATTTATTTATATTGAGTCAAAACTTCAATACATGATATCATTTGTCTTTATATTAAGTCAACATTTCTATGTATGATATCATAATGTATTTGTATTGAGTCGAAACGTCAATATATTATACCATTATGTCATTGTATTGGGTCGAAACTTCAATATATGATGTAATTCGTCTTTATATTAAGTCAACATTTCACTGTATGCTATCGTTATGTCTTTATATTGAGTCCAATATATGATACCATTATATATTTTTATTGAGTCGACAGTCCAATATATGATAGCATTATATCTCTATATATGAAGTAAAAAATTCGTTATATGATAGCATTATGTCTGTATATGAAGTCAAAAGTCCAATATATGATACCATTATGTCTTTATATGAAGTCAAAAGTCCAATATATGATACCATTATGTCTTTATATGAAGTCAAACGTTCATTATATGATACCATTATGTCTTTATATGAAGTCAAAAGTCCAATATATGATAACATTATGTCTTTATATGAAGTCAAAAGTTTAATTATATGATAGCATTGTGTCTTTATATTTAGCCACAACTTCAATACATGATATCATTTTAACTTTATATTGAGTCGTATTTGCAGTAATAGCGCGGATCAAAATTCAGGCGAATAAGCCGAGAAACTTATTTAAGTATGGGGTTTCATATGACAGTATTTGATGCAGAATTAGTAGGTGGATGTTTCTCTTGTCACAGCTATGACAACATATGATAGTCGGTGTCAGAAAGTGAACAAAATATGAAGTTGCTGCAATTTTTGCTATAGGCTTAAATTTTGTGTTTATTTTCATTCCGAGACACTGAAAAGCAAAAAACAAATTGGTACCATTTTTTTTCATCACAATCTTAGCTGCCATCTTTAATTCAAAATGGCCACCATTAGTGTCAATAATACTGCATATGTGTGAGTTTTTGCTAGATAGTTTTGCCATGATTGTTTTTATATATGTAAATTATATATTTTTGGATAGTGTATGGACACAATTATCCGAAGATAAAGTTCGCTATTCTGTCCAATCCATAAGCGGCCGCCATCTTGGATTTGAAAATGGTCACCCAATCCAAAATATATTTTACAATATCATTGTTCACTATAATAATTATGATATTAATTATTTTTTTCAACACCTTTCTACTAGATACTATTTGCAAATTGTGTGTTATAAACGCCAGCAATGAGTATTGATAAAATAGTACCATATAGCATGTCAAAATGGCCGCCAAGAAAAGTAAATGTGTGTACGTCTTAAAATAATTCAGTGTTTCTTCATTAGATGACGATACATATTTGTTTCTGACTACAAGTAGAAACACTGATTATGTTGTTATTATTATATATGAACTATATTACTAAGTAACATATGTAATATAGCATGCTTTAAATAATTCAAAATGGCCGCCATATACGCATATTTCTATTTAGTGTTACTGCATGTTCAAATGACCCAACTATTATTTGGATATTGTTTGAAGTGCATCTATATGTGTCATATGCCTGCCAATATTTACAACATATATATGTGCTGGCAAATGACTGTGGTACCCATCAGTACATATGTCGTCTCGTTGATTTTTATGCATGAACGTGAATTATAGACCTTTAAAATGCGATAAGAAAAAAGTTGAACGAGTTAAAGCAATAAACAAGTAAGTAATCCAGTATGGCCGCCAAAATTATAAAATGTCCTCGTGTTATTTATTGCAGTGACAGTATCATAGTAAAATGGCAGAAAGCATACATAATTTACCTAGTAAGTATACTACTGTGAGTGTTGAATAGTAAACCCTTCATTGAGTATATTAGCAACATATTAATTTATTTAATGCTGTTTACGGCCTGTCAACAGCTAAGTTCCGATTATGCTGGGTTAGCTGGGTTGAATCCCATACTCCACATAAACGGGTGCAGGAAAATATATGTTCAACCCTGCAATTAGAACAAACTGGTCTAGTACCACGTCCTCACATATCAGTTACTTACCAAACACCTAACAGTAATATAATTAGTACTAATCCTACTACATTCATAATTGGATTCAACTCTCAAGTAACAAGGCAGTCAAAAACGTACATGAGCTCCACTACAATCAGGGATAGTCTGATTCCAGATGAAACCCATCGTTAAATTAACATTTACATGTTCCCAACCTACCACCCGTAGCAGAAGATTCAGACTTGTCATAACATCATATAATGAAACTAGTGATTGGTGATTTCCTGTATTCGATCAGATGCTAATATTACCCAAGTGTGTTGCAATTAACGGTATACATGCAAATGCATGACACCTTGTGTACAATGATAAAATATAGTATTGATAGTGCGATGAAGTAACTAAAAAACTTTTGATTCTGTTTAATTCAGAAAATTGTTCATTGACACTCGTCTAATGAGCTCAACCTTGGAAATGATGTGTCGGTCTTCAGGAGTCCAACATGATGTGCCAATAACAAGCTATAAATACGTGTTATGAGTATTTTGCTATTTTGGGATATTGCCTTAAAACGGAGGAATAAAGTAACTGCTGTTGACAGTTTTCATGTGATGTAAGATGTTTTTTTGCCAAACAAACATATAACTTAAAGGTACATGCCCACTTAGTAGGCTCAAACTGTTATTTATAGGAATTAAATAAGTGTATAATTGTGTCACTATTCCACTAGTTCTAAAAAATCACAAGTGCCCGCTATACATATATAATCATTTAGTATTTAGTATATAATATTTTACCGATAGTGACTCGCGGTGGTATCAAGCTATTTTCATATGCAAATGAGGCATGGTATTTTTTGATTATTTATACTAATTAAATGAGTCACCTGAAAAAATAATATTTTCGACAGATTATAAATCAATCAATCAATACGTGGGGTAATGGTGAATGAATGTTTATTTTGCCAGAAAATGTCTCAGATGATGTCACTGATATAAATAACATTTTGTGCCTACTGAGTGGGTATGTAACTTTAACCCAGGTGAATGTATTGTATTTTAATATACAGATAGAAGCAGCCCCGTCATTGAGACCTCCCCGGAAAATATTAAGTTGGATATTTGAACATGAGAATAATGGCCATTTGATATTAAATAATACAATAACCGTTACTTACACCATGTCATATGAGTTGACAACAGATATGGCTTGCAAACTGGGGTCATGTTGTCACGATCATATGACTGACCCGTGAAAGTATCACATTTTAAAAACACCAGGTGTCAAAATATGATCGTCCACATATATTCACATTTCATGTGTATGACTTATTGTGAGCTCCAAAGAATATGTCCTGCATTATTGTCAAACATGGATTGCAGAGATGTAGACACATGCAGTCCATGCATGTATTGGTAGATTCACACCTGCATAGCAGCATATATATATATATGCTAGCATGTGAATATATATCACGCACCATGGAATGTATATAAAATATATAAAATATACATTCATAAAACCATAATATATTATATATATTTATTATATATATAATATAATTATATTTTGAAATATATATATATATATATATATAAATAAATATATATATATAAATAATGTATATTTTTGGATGTATATTTATATTACAAACATATCAATAATAAGGAACTAACGACACCATATGGATGTATATATCATATATATAATAAAATACATATATACTATATATATATATATATATATATATTATATATAAATATATATATATATATATAAATATAAATATATATAAATAATATATTAATAAAAATATAATATATATTATATATATATATAGAATATATATATGTATAGTATATTATATATATATATATATATATAAATATATTTATATTATTATATATATATATATATATAATTCTTATATATACATCCATGGTGTCGTTAGTCCATATATTGATATGTTTGTACACGTATGCCAAATTACCCTTGTCAGAGTAGAGTTGTGGCTAGGTATGCAACAGTGTCAGCTGTTGTCATTGTTAATACTCGTACTGTCACTGTCAAAACATGGATTTGGCTCAATGATCATCTGTGTAATATACATATAACACTATTCCCAGCACCAGGATGAATGCAAGTTCTAAATGGAAATATGCATACATGGTCACTGTCTTAAACACATGACAAGCTTAACTCAGCAACATAATGAGCAATCACTGTAAAATACGGTGGTCGTCGAGAAGAGGACCGTCTCTTTCATACAATAGTAGGTTGAAGACACAGGGTACTTAACCATAACTCTGAAGAAGCTACATTGGTGAAGCTTGAAAAAGATCCATGACGAACATATCTGGAGATACATGAATGCATACTGTTGATGCCATATACAGAGCTTTCATAGAAATTGTGACAACTCGGGCTAACATTCCACTACAGGGGGTCATACAATTACGTATATATGCCGCAGGATTTACATAAGGATTTAATAATGGTGGGCATATACTTAATAAGTAAGCGTGTACATAATGCTTCTATATTAAGTTAGCAAGTTTTGTAGTCTCGAAACAATATGTAAAAGTGAACTTATTTCTGTGTATAAACTGTAGACACCATCCCACCAAGCAATATGTGTATTGAAATGTTTTGATATGATGTAATTTACAAATAAATCGAATACAAATTATTAGAGTAACACAGTATACTGAAATGAAAAACATATATTAACCAAAGTATTAAGGATATGAAACGAAATGGAACATGGCGAAATATATTGGAATGTGTTACGTATGGTGTTGAATGTATTTATTTAATTTGTTTGATGGCCTGGCATCAGCTAAGGTAATTTTATACCGGTTTAATGGTGTCTGGTCCCGTATTTCACCTGTACTAAGAACATAATATTTACATAAAAATAAATATTCACCCCTGAAATTAGAATAACCTGATCCGTTGCCAGGTCCTCAGTACACCAGTCACTTAGCCCCATCCCGTAAAAATAATAGAATCTACACTACACGTCTATGTATTCTGATCAATGTCCACAATTACTGTCTTTCATGATGCAGAATTAAGTTGATCATCGAATATCAAGAGAGCATCATAATATGATCGAATATACTGACTGTAGATATGAAAACATAACCAGAATAGGCTCTGATCAGCCTGCACATCTGTGCAGTCTGATCATAGCTCACACTACACACAAATACGTAATACAAATCAAACTACTACTGACTGTTAGACAATCAGGGTATTATCTGACCAGCATGTATGTATGTACGTACTGGTCGGAATCACACTGCTTATCGCTAACATTGATATTAATGGACAACTTACTTATCGACTTACAAAATGTATGTTTTACATGTTTGTTGCTTGTTATAAAATAGTAAAAGGATTGCCTACAGGCAATTCAAAAGAAAAAAAAATAGAATCATTATTAATCTTACTAGTGGCTATAACTTGATTTAACTCTCAGTAATCCAAAAAGTATCTTAGGGCCAAACCTGGTATTTTTGGATTCCGGTAAGGATGAACCCCATTGTTAATTTAACCATTCGCATGTTCCAAACTAATCACCCGTAATATTAACAATACAGCCAGTATTCAATTGTAATGTGTCACATGAATACACCTCCCCTACCATCAGGGAATCTGAAATACGGGATTATATATTCAAACTAGTTATAGTAACACATAGCTGTTGACAGGTAGTTAAACACCATTAAATAAATATATTTACCTATAGACCAATTACATAGGAATAGGAAGTAATGAACATTCGCGACATCCATAATTCACCGAATTTGTAAAAGTGGATTGATGTGGAAAGGAAAGGTATACCAGCCTAACATTAAATCTGAATATCAAAAAAGGTTATCATTTTCTAAGCCATGCTCTATGCAATTTAAATTTAATCAAGGATGAGTTAGTCGGGAACGTACGCCAGTGATTTGCAGGAAACATAAACTATAAATGTGCAAACGACTGCAAAGTAGATGTATATGATTAACAATTATTCAGATAGTGCCTGTTGTAAGCTTGCCATTTGCAATGACACTGCATTTGGATGTTATACATACATGTATTTTTGTTCACCAACAGAATGGTAGTCACAAGAACGTGAATGTCCTCCAATGTGTGTGGGCGATAATAATGTGTCATATAATGTGTCATGTGGAAAAGCCTGGCTGTCATGGTTAAATAATATATCAGTGTCAATATAGTCAAACACAAACGTGTTATCACATTTCTAGTCCAAACTGTTGCAATTCTCTTGCTGACCAAATTGTTCGATTATAACGGTGGCCATTGTGAAATACAAAGCTATACAAACAACACTTTAATTTTCTTACGTCACATGTGATGCATTTGCAAATAATAAACTTCATTTGCTGCATGATTCTATTGATATTCATCCATTTTACCATTGAAATTGATTGTATTCAAATGAAAATAGCACAAAATGTAGTATTATGGCGGCCATTTTTATTTTCAATGGCACACGTATCTGTTATTGAACAGAAATGTTACTGCTTCATTTTTATATATATCCCATAAATAATTTGTCTAACTTGTGGTCGAAAATGTGCTAATTCTCTAGATAAATAGAGTATGTGTGTCTTTAACGGTGGCCATTTTAAAATTCAAGATGGCCGCCACACTTGTGACCGAAAGAAATGGTACCAATTTGACATTTTGACACCGACTATATGAGCCACGTCGTGGGCAAAGGTACCTTATGGCATTCTTTTGACATATTTACTTTTCCCGATGCAGAGCTCATTTCTGAACATACTGGTGTTTGTTTTATGCAATTCCGATGTAAATTGGCTGATTTATTCAATTTTTAGCACATACACTGAATGCGATTTGGACGTCACGTCGCTCAACTTTGTTCCGACGTGACATTAATTACCTCAGTACAAAGTAGTGGTCGTTCGTCTTATGCCATGTATGATACATGTGGCATATAACATGCATGTACCACGTAGAGGCGAACATGTGACACAATATAGAACATGTATGTGAACATATTCAGATGGAAGATATACCATGTCAGATGCGCGCTGAAAATTACGGAAATATTTTCCGTAAATGGTCAAACGTTACGTTACTGTCAGTGCTGTACGCATGCGAATTTAAATGAATCAGCTCCTCTCATCGATGTATCAGAGTTTAACACTTACACCGCTTATCTTATTTTTTTGGCGTCTGCTGTTCATTTTCTATTTCCCATTTTTATCATCCAAAACATGCTTTGACAGCACTTTAGAATAATTTGTAACATGCTTTGACAGAAAAACTGTGAACATGTATCATATGATAGAGGAAATGTGGAATCTCTAAACAGTTTGTGGGACCCTTTTATATTAGTTCAAACACGGCTTATACTAACGTACAGTACGTTTTTGAACATTCACACTAGCATTAAATAACAGAAAAGAAAACATTTATCGGGTCCATACGCGATCTGGGCTGCCGACACACCTGTTCAAATGTTACTGAACATTAATCGTTTTTGATCATTTATTTTCACAACAACCCCGATAACGTACATTTATATGTTGGCATAGAATGGTAAAATAATCAATGATCTACATATAATTAGTTTGTTTCGCTAATCATTGGTACACCGATTAGCATACGATAATACACGTATATCGTTTGTCATTACCGGCTGTAAATCATCCGATTTCGACAAGTATTGCACCAGAGTCTTGTCGGTATACCTTTGATTTGATAACAAAATGAAATTTGACCCCTATTGACACCGTGGTCACACATGCCCACTCAGTAGGCACAAATGCCAGGTTATAATATAGGGAGACTGATAGTTTTGTATATTCTGCAGATATGACATTTACCATTACCCCACCGTGACGTGTTGATTGGTATTATTATACATTTTATATCAGACAAAATGTTCCACACTGATAGCAGGGGCGATAATCGTGTTTCCTTAAAATGTTAACGGACATTACTATGTATTCTCTGTATTTATTTTTTAATGTGCAATGATGATACTATATATTATTTTTTCAGGTGACGCATTTATTTAGTATAAATAATTTAAAAACATCATGCCTGATTTGTATATGAAAATAGTCTGATACCACCGTGAGTCACTATCAGTATCACTTATATCTCTGTATAGCGGGCACTCGTAATTTTTAGAACTGGTGGAATAGTGACACAATTATACACGTATTTAATATAAATAGCACTTTGTGCTTACTGAGTGGGCATGTACAATTAACAAATCGGAGAGACCATCAACTATCGATAATTCCTGCCAAGTTTCGTGAGAAAAATATTTTCTAAGAATTTAAGCAACATTGTAGTTTTGTATTTCAAGTCATCACGACCACCATTTTAACAAATGTAAAATACTTCATTACCATAATAACTAACTGAGAAGTTTGGCCAGCATCGGCCAAGTGGTTCGTGAGAAGAAGACGTTTGAAATCTCTAATAAAAGGATACATTGTGACCTTCGGTGACCATCGTGAATGATATAATAATCCGATTTCGGCAAAAATTGCATCAGGTCCACCGTAAATGCACATAGTTGGTCAAAATGAAAAATGACCCCTATTTGACACCCGGTCCTTGTCCATTTTCGATCCCGGATTCATCATTGTAACATATCTGAAAAAAGCATCAACTATCGACATTTCGTCGAAATCGGTCTAGCAGTTCGTGAGAAGAATATTTTCTAAGATCTTGGATTAAAGGACGGCCTCTATTTTTAATACATCTGAAGATGCCTCACGCATGGACCATAACTGTGAAATTTGGCCAGCATCAATAAATTCTCTAATAAAAGGATGACCGTTTGACATTTCGGCAGCCATCTTGGGTGACGTAATCATCCGATTAAATTACGCTAGAGCAATCGTCTCGTCGATACCTTCGGTATATCCGGTCAACAAGAGTTGTTGGTGGTGCTTTAGTTTAACGAATATCAAGACTCTATGTGAAAGGAAACAGACATTAAAAGACATTTCCACCAATGTCAAGTTTGTGAAAGCGCTAAGATTGCGACCTTGACATTGGGGTTGCGGGGGTCTGAGGGTCATGGATTTGGCATGGCATGATATAGAACCATTACAGGAAGGAATATGTGTAATCTCAAGAAATCGGTGAAAGGAAACAGAAATTATAACAAGATTGTGACCTTGATCTTGGGGTTAGCGGGTGTACGACGGTCGTGGATTTGTCACAGCATGATAGAGAATAATTATAGAAAGGCATGTGTGACATATCAAGACGTTTGATAAAAGGAAATATAAATTATAACAAATTTCCCCCAATTTTAAGTTTGTGAAAGCACTAAGATTGTAACCTAGATCTTGGATTTTTCACAGTTTGATAGAGAAGGATTAGAGAAAGGTTAAGCTTATGAACCTTTGAGTTAGCCGGGGTATGAAGGTCGTGGATTTGTCACACCATGGTAGAGAATAATCAGAGAAAGGCATGTGTGAGTTATCAAGAAGTGGGTGAAATAAAACAGAAATGATAACAAATTTCCCTCAACGTTAAGTTTATGAATGCACTGACCATGACCTTGGGGATGGCAGGGGTATGGCGGTTGTGGATTTGTCACAGCATGATAGAGAATCATTAGAGAAAGGCATGTGTGAAATATCAAGACGTTTGGTAAAATGAAACGTTAAGTTTATGAACGCACTAAGATTATGATCTTGGCCTTGGTGTTAACGCGGATATGACGGTTGTGAAATTGTCACAGCGTGATAGAGAATTATTACATGAAGGCATGTGTGAAATATTAAGACGTTTGGTGAAAGGAATTTTTGAAGACGGACAGACGTACGGACGGACGTACCACCAATATGGAGGAAGGGGCATTTTCCATTGTTCTAGGACAATATAAATGGCCCCTATCTATAAATAGAATAAGGGGCCACACGGACTAAATCAAAGGATTTCTTTTGTGTTAGGCTCCGCCCCAATGGCCCCTTCCTCTCGTTTGGTTGCTCGGACGGACGGACAGACGGACGGACAGACGCGGACTATGACGCCGAGGTATGCTATTAGCAGTCCTTCCTTCGGAAGGTGCACTAAAAATAAAATTTGGCCCCTATTCGATTCCACGGGCCCCGCCCTTTTTGATCATGTGGTCATCGTTTTAACAAATCTGAAGAAATAACCTCACCCATAGACTATTGATCATTCCTGTTCGTGAAAAGAAGAATTTGAGCTACTCTTCTACGGCGACCACCGTGTGTGACCTCCATTTTAGCAATCTGAAGAAAAAACCTCACCCATAGATTATCCCTGTGAATTTTGACCAACGTCGGCCCAAAAGTTCAGGAGAAATATGAACCGACTACGAACGGACAACGGACGAAAAGCGGTAAAGATAGCTAAAAAGATAAACAGACCACTCATTATCTCATGGCCACGAGATAAATTAGGTGTTTATTTTCTTTTTTCACATACATAAAAAGATAACAAACAACTGAATTATGTCTTGGTCACGATAATGTAGATGTTTTTTTTTTAATTTATAAATAAATTAAAAACACAGATGTCCACCACTCCATGCTTCCCGTGGTATACTATAGTTGATCTGATAATAGCCCCCACCCCCCCCCCCCACCCCCACCCCTCTCTCTCTCTCTCCTTCTCACTCTCTCTCTCTCTCTCTCTCTCTCTTTTTGTAAAATGTGTTATTTTCATAAGTCCATACTATAAAACATACATGTATTATGTTTCACGTTTTGTGGTGTAATATGCTATATTGATTCAAAATTTTTGCATAGCACAGTGGTGTTTCTTCGACTAAATACGATGCGTAGTTTAGAATCATTACCTGCGCAGCCTTATGGCGGTACTGGTCGGCGAAGCAGTGGAGTAGCAGCTGTACCCAGAGCACGGCAAACGCCATACAGAACACACTACTGGCGTCACACCATACCTGAAACACAGTTTCAACAATACAACAATGGCTAACTTAAAAAAATACCCTTTAGCTTAAAATTGACAAACATCACATAATATGCAATACTGTGGAACCTCTTTAAACCGGACACGAAGTAGACTCAAGTGTTGGTAATGTTGGTGCGTTTCATTGTCATGTAACTCCGATGGTTCTGTCTGTTCGATATCGCAAAACACGAGCAAGTGTGTTGGAGTGGTCATATGCCTGATTTACAGTGAAGCATCTCTAAACCGGACACCCTGTGGACTTCCCAGGGTGTCCGGTTTGGATAGGTTCAACTGTATCTGTTTATCCTAGAAAATGTAAATGTCATAACATTCATCAGCAATTGAGCCAACCCGGATTGTTTAGCGCAAGAAACCCAATCACTCGCGCAGTATATCACGATAATCAGTGGTTGAAGAAGTAGTATATACAAGGTGTATGGTCACGTGGTTACAACAACAACAACTACTGACACTTCCATAAAGCACCTCCCATTCAAAGTACGTATTCTTTTATATTGTCCTTATTATGTATCGCATGTTGATGAAATATGGCGCATCAAACGCGTCTTGTTAATGTGCATTTGGTGGTCTCGGTACTTTGGCACAAACGTCGATATCGATTCTTCGCAAAAACGACATAAGTATGTGCCGAAGTCCCGAGAGACCACCGAATGCAGCTCATGAAGACGCGTTTGCTGCACCATATTACATCAAAATCCGTTGCATGTCAAGGAAACTATCAAATAACACTTACTTTAGAGTGGGCCGTTTTCAACAATTTCAGTCATTGTTATTATTGTTGTAACCATGTGATCATGCACCTTGTCATATTGTGTACCTGTGCCGTGACGGCCACATACAGCGGAATGATGTTGCAGACGGAGGACATGGCCCAGAAACAGAACGTCACGCCCGAGGACTTCACTCCGGTACGGCGCATCAGCTGCTGAAGGCCGAGTGCCAACACCTGGTCATAGAAAGGGATAGTTCGATGTTTTAGTTGATAGAGCATTGGACTGCAATCCGCTGCAGGTGTTAGGTTTGGGATTACATTTAACATCTGGCAGTTACGGAGCTTTATAAGGGACATGAGAAGAGAAACAAATGAGTTGGAATGCGTTAGAACGAAACAATTGAACTCGTTAGAACGAATTTGAATGCGTTAGAACGAATTGGAATGCATTAGAACGAAATAATAAAAAAGGTCAGAACATTTGTTTATCTTCTCATGTCAATTATAAAGCTCCGTCGGTAGTTGTATTGATGACGCACCCGAATGTTTGACAGTTTGATGGCAGGAGGTGGTTGTAGTTTACAACTCTAACATAAGCCATACAAATAATGTCCAATTATAACCATTTGGTCCAAATGTTTATCTTGCAACGCATTAGACCATGGCACCTTCCCAAATCGGTGACATTACCAAATGTCAAGGATTGCATCATTCTACTTCAATCCCATTGGATGTTATTCAAAAAGGTCTATGCCACTCAGTAGGCACATGTTCTTTATATCATTTTCTGGCAAAATAAACATTCATTCACCATTATCTCACGTATTGATTTTCATTATTATACATTTTATATAAGACGTAAACTTCCACACTGATATCAGGGGCGATAACCGTGTTTCCTTAAAATGTTAATGGACATTACTATGTATTATCTGTATTTAGTTTTTGATGTTCAATGATCATACTTTATACACTGTCTAAAATAGTATATTTTCATGTGACACATTTAGTTACTATAAATAATTGAAATATATCGTGCCTCATTTGCATATGAACATAGTCTGATACCACCGGGATTCACTATCAGTAACATACATATTACTAAATGATTATATATGTATAGCGGGCACTCGTAATATTTATAACTGGTGGAATAGTGACACAATTATACACATATTCAATTCCTATAAATAACAGTGTGTGCCTACTGAGTGGGCATGTGGTGCAATGGTTATAGGTGAACCAATTTATAAAACAATGGATATTGGTATCGTACAAACACACCTGTATAAAGTTGATAGTGCTGTCTTTGTGTTTGTACGAGATTATATATTGCACACGTGTCAATAGATAAGGTGGAGCAATTTATGATAGTGTAGATAGCAATGACATTGGTTTAGTCAGTAAAGGTCAGGGGTAGAATACAATACTATAACACTGCAAGGCTCAGTTGCTCAACACCTCTGTTAGCTTAACGGACTGTTACATCCTTAACAATGTTAAGGATTTAACAGTCTGTTAAGCTAACAGAGGCTTTGAGCAACCGGACCCCGGATGTCAGTTAATACCCTATCCTATGGTATGGTAATACGTTTATAGTATTTCCATCCCACTGGTCTGTCGAATAAGTCTTTAAACTGTGATCCCGTCCCTATATGACATTAGCGGTTGCTTGGACGTCAAATCTAATTCATTTCATTTCTAATCATTAAAGGCACTGCGTCTCAGATTAGGTCTCATAAATATATTCAATGTGTGGTTTTAGGCTTTGTGGACTGCAGATAACCTCTACAAACCAAACAATATCAGTTCATTTGTGTCTGTCACTGGACAAATGTTGCGTATGTGTTTTTTGACCAGTTTACATCCAGATCAGCCTGTGCATCCACACAGTCTGACCCGGATCTGCACTGCTCGCCATTCCATCAATGAAACACCAACCATGCTTCTAACAATGAATACATCGATGGTCTAGTAACATAAGGTCGTAAGTGCTATGCTTTAGCATAGCACTTACGACCTTATGTTACTAGACCATCGATATGTATATACATTTGTATGTGGCTGTGACTAGAGAAATATGACGTATGCCATTTGTGACCAGTATAGCTCCTGATCAAATAGCACACTCATAGCTCCTGATCAAAGAGCACACTCATATATATATATATATGAGTGTGCTATTTGATCAGGAGCTACACTGGTCACAAATGACTTACGTCATATTTCTCTAGTCACAGACACATTTCCGTAACTACTGCAGTAGGAAACGTAATTTTACGTAACGATTGTCAGTTGTGGGGAAAATAAATGAGTACTCTCTCAAAGTATTCTTTGCTAGATAAGTATACTTTGCAATTTTGATGAAATCGGCAAACACAATTTAATGATACGATCTACGGGGCGCCAAGTACGGGGCGCCAAGTGGGACATGGCTCAATTTTGTCAACAAAAAATCATTTTTGTACCTATAAACTTGACAAAAACAAAACAAAATTAAATATATACTGATTTTGTCAACAAAATTCACTTTTGTGCCACAAAACTCAATTCTGTGTCACAAAATTCACCTTTGTGCCACAAAATTCAATTCTGTGTCACACAATTCAATTCTGTGTCACAAAATTCAATTCTGTGCCACAAAATTCAATTCTGCATACGTTTCGTATACGTATTTGCATACGTTTCGATTATGTTGCCCAAATATGGCACACGCATGTAAGAAGGACTACCTTTGGTCAGAAACTGGACTGGAGAAATGGGTCACGGTCGCCGATCAGCGATCCAAAATGGCGTCTGAAGAAGTAAGTTTCAGAGAACGCTGGATGAAACACACTTGTTACTGCTTTGTAGCTTAGTGTTGCAAGCTATTCTTACTGTTTAAACGTATACACGGGGTGCTAGCAAGGTCCCACGATAAACTGGTCTCGAGTGGTGGTGCGGCGGAATAGTTGATGTGTGTGCACGTTTCGGCTGGAGATTGCGGCGGTTTTGCGTTGCGGTTGTCCCGGTTTCGTTGGACATATATTGGGTTATATTTTCGCATTGAAATATTTAAACCTGCAAGTGTACTCCACCATCTAGTAAAATGGACTAAGACCGATCTCAACCAATCAACGTAGAGATGACATAGACTATCAGTTACGCAAACTAATTTTTGTGGACAAAACTGACTTTTGTGGACAAAACTGAATTCTGTCCCACAAAACTGAATTTTGTTCTCAAAACTCAATTCTGTCTTACAAAATTGAATCCTTTATAACAAAAATGAATTTTGTATATCAGAATTTTACATAATTGGATTTTGTGATTTTTAGTGTTACAAAACTCAATTTTGTCTGGACAAAATTGGTTGTGTACACATAATTAACCTGTCCTGCATGGACCCGTACGATCTGCATGATGTAAGACAACACATAACTCGTATGAAGAAAGCTGGATCAGGGATTTGGGTCATATATGTATTATAATTAGGCTGGTGAATATCATACATTTCGTATTCACCCAGCGCTCCAGATAAGGAATTAGTAATTGAGTATTGTCACTCCATCATTTCTGAAGCAATTGGGTATTTCAAAATTTTAATTGGGTAAAATAAAATTACTACTGTTTACACATCAACAGACAGAAATTATTGAATAGTTTGCTTCAAAATGAAAACATATATTGGCATTTCATTAGAATTGTCTCCTTGGAGACAATTCTAATGAAATACCAAGATGTGTTTTCATGGAAAATAAGAAAAATATGCTATTAATTTCCTCTGTTTATTGTTTTCTGCAGCATGATAAAGGTACCACAAATATTTTATTGCTTTTTGATACTCGCTACTTCTGTTTTCAATTGTTTTTTTTGCAATTTTAATTGGGTATTTAAGAAAATACGCAGCTTATCTGGAGAATCAGAATCATTTCCATTTCTGCTTTATATCTTGCCTTATTTCTCAATACAAACATTGTTTGACAGCACTTCAGAATCATTTCCAATGAAAATGATTCTAAAGTGCTGTCAAAGCATGTTGTAAATTATTTTAAAGTGCAGTCAAAGCATATTTTGATTATTAAAACGGAAAATAGAAAATAAACAGCAGACGACACAAAATTAAGATAGCGGTGTAAGGGTTAATCCAACAGTGTAAGGTTTAGTGTCAGATCTCGTTATATCATAATGATTGTAATCGGTGTAGATCCCGATGAGGCATCTCATCACGATCTGCACCATTGGCAGATATTTTCTAAAAATCAATATTCCCTTTCTGATAAATGGAATAGTCTGAAAAATAACACGGGAGTGTCAATTCCAGTTACTTAGTCGTGAAAAGGTTAAGGACCAATGGGACTCCTGATCATCATATGATTCAAAGATAATTGCTTCCTAAATGTGATTGGATATATGTTTTACATATTATATGTCGACATTCCCTCATTAATGTATACTATATGGCTCATGGGGTGACCAACTCGGCCATCTTAGTGTTGTCAAGCCATTTTCCTTTTCTTGTGAAACGCCACAAGAGGTGTCTTGAACACACGTCAAGATGGCCGAGTTGGCCACTCTGTGAGCCGTATAGGATACGGTAACGAAGTATTATTCACACGTATGTATTAGATACTTCGTGCCATATTCTCTTCTTTACTTGCGAATCATTTTTCATATTTTCGGTGGGTGATATTCTAACGAGTTATATAACAAGCTTATTCAATTACTAACAACTGCATCAAGTGCACTAGAGTAACATAAGACAAGTGTATTTGACGCTAACTTAACATTTACACCGTTATCTTAATTTTTTGTCGTCTGCTGTTTATTTTCTATTTTCCATTTGTATCAAAAACATGCTTTGACAGCAGTTTAGAATGATTTACATCATGATTTGACAGCACTTTAGAATCATTTCCATTGGAAATTATTCTAAAGTGCTGTCAAATCATATTTTTATTGAGAAATAAGGCAAGATATACAGCAACAGCAGACGACAATTGCTGTGTGTAGCGGTCTAAGGGTTAAACGATGTTTTAATTGTTAGTCAACCAAATTACGTGTCGTGGCTGTCTCGTAAACTATATTCTGTATCCAATAACTAGGGAGGGGGGGGGGGGCGGGTGGTTATTCTCAATATGACATTTAATATTTAAGAAATGTTTAACTCGTATGATAAACAGGCGTCCCACGGTTCCTTAACTTCTGAACTAACCAGACACAGTCAGATCGTGTGTACAAATGTAACTGATTACTGACAAATAAGTAAATTTTCGTCAAAATCCTGTAGATAAATAACCACTTATGATGCGATCCAGCTGGACCAATCACAATCACATTACTACAGATTCCTGTGAAACCAAGTTCATACATGTACATGGAAATGCTATGATACCAACGGCCAACGTACACATGAAGCAGCCGTGATGGCAGTAGCGACATAGGTTGCGATGGGAACGGTTGCGTTAGGGTCACATGTGTACCCGACGGCCCTCGTCACCAGTAGTTGAACAATCGCAAGGCAGACCAACATCACACTGCACAACTGGAAAATACACACATGTCTCAGATATGCAAAGGAAGTGATGAAACAGGGGCCCGTTTCACTGAACTGCGTACGACTAAAATGTTCGTAAGCACAAATTTAGGATCGTCTGGAAATTGTAATTGATGGATTTACATTTATTGAGCATAATAAATGTAAATCCAATAATTGTTTACAAAAAGAACAGTGTTAATGTGATATTTACAGACTATCATAATTTTACACTTACGAACATTTTAGTCGTACGAAGTTTAGTGAAACGACCCCCAGAAGTTTAATTGTAGAGTTGTATCGTATCTGAACCCAAGTGCACCTACACATAGACATTGTTGAACTCTAAGATGAGTGAATCACCATTTCCTGCAAACTCAGCAAGTTTGAGGATGAGAATATGTGCTTTATAATATAAGTTACACATGCTTATTGAGGGGGCCAGGCCACCCCAACACAATTATTGGGGGTGGGGGTGGGGCGTGGGGGGGGGGAACAATTATTGCCGTCTGCGTGGTTTAATTTTCTGTCTTACCGAATGGCATAACATCTTTTTTATCAAAGAAATCAGTAGAAAAAATCACCAGACAACAATGTTCAGCGTTTAAGCTGCAATGGATAATTTACACATATTTTGTAAATTATTTATCAGTTTGATGGTGTTTAACGGCCTGTCAACAGCTACATGTAAGGTAATATTAGGTAAAATCCGTACTATTCCACATATTGTAATGCGGACACATACTAACAACATACATGGAAACACACAAAACCGGCCGTTCAGCACAGTAGGCCTATTTAAAGCTTCATTAAGTCAACCTGCCTTGTAATTATAATAGTAGATACTTACATACTGTAAGCCAAATGTAGATAGCTGCGGCTCGTTTCACTAAACTTCGTACGACTAAAATGTTAATAAGTGAACATTTAGGATCGTCTGGAAATTTCAATTGATGGATTTGCATTTATTGAGCAATAATTGTTTACAAGAAAACATTGTTAATGTGAAATTTACAGACTATCATATTTTTGCACTTACGAACATTTTAGTCGTACGAAGTGAAACTGCCTCCCGTAGCCGATTTCAACAAAATTGCAAAGTATACTTATTTAGCAAAGTATACTTTGAGGTAAATTTTTCCAAAAATGCATTGTTTCATATAGAACTAACCACTGCATATATTTGATGATTAAAAGTATGCAGAATTGTTATACTGAATGTATTACATTATCACAGCCAAAATGGCTGTGATAATGTAATAAATTCAGTATAATAAAAATTAATAAATGTATCCTTAAATTGAAAATTTCTCCCTCAAAGTATACTTTGATAGATAAGTATACTTTGCAATGTTGATGAAATAGGCTATTGATCAGGTGGATTGACAACTATGGTACAATATATTGGCTGGCATAGATGAGGGAGGGTGTGGCGGGGAAAACAACCGCCAGAGACTGAATAGCTATTAGTCACACATACTCACCGTTTTGAGCACCTGTAGTAGGGACCACGGTAGCGGGGGATCGTTGGCCCTGCGCCAGAGGTACACCAGGAAGGGAACCAGGGCTAGCCACAGGAAACAATGAGGTCCCCATATCAAAATCGCCTCCACAAAACATGTGCCAATTCCATCCGTGGTACGGTTGACATTCGCAAGGTCCTAGTAGGTAAACGCAATATATTATTCATTTGTTTGTACATTTGTTTGTTTGTTGGGGTTTAACGGTCTATCAACAGCTAGTTCATGGACTAATATCATGTCATATAACATTGAAGCACAGGTGATTCTAGCGTGTCTTGGATGGTCAATTATTGTTTGTATAACATGAAACACCTTTCTAAACAATGTACACGACAGCTGCACGACAATGTACGCATGCGTTGCGAGATTGGTGCGAGAATACCTTGGACGTCGATCATTTTAAACACTTCAAAATTCTTGTAGACACTTCCCAACAATATGCGAGATATGATGACATGTGTTCCACTTCAGACGACATATGGCGACATCTCTATCAAATTCCCTCGACATGTGGCGAGGTAAACTCATGAACTCGCCGCATGTCGTAGCGCAAGTCGGGACATTCAATTTGCGACAGGGGCTTTAAAATAACCCGACATGGTGCCAGGTCAATACCACACCAAAGTCACTTGGCCCCTTCCCCTAAAAGTAATAGGATTAGGAATATTCGTGTTACTCATATGTGGCTGTGACTGGAGAAATGGGGCTTATGGGTTTTGCGATAAGTGTAGATCCAGAACAGCCTGTGCATCCGATCTGCACTGTTCGCCATTCCATCAAAGGAACACCAGTTACACTTCCAACAGGCAATATACGTCGGTATCAAGCTACAGGAGTGTGATATTTGATCAGGAACTACACTGGTCACAAATCCCATAAACCCCATTTATCCAGTCACAGCCACATATAACGACGACGACGAAATTAACAGTTCGTTCCCTCAATTTAACAATTCGTTCCCACGAAATAACAATTCGTTCCCACGGGAACGAATTGTTATATCGTGGGAACGAATTGTTAATTCGAGGGAACGAATTGTTATATCGTGGAAACGAATTGTTAAACTGAGGGAACGAATTATTTCGTGGGAACGAATTAATAAACAAACATCCATGTGATATGCGGGGCTCCGTAGACTGGAGACACGTGGCGTATTATATGTTATTGGTGGCCAGTCTAGCTCCTGATCTGCTGGTGTACACGCATGCAACCTAATAATGATCTATATTGTTTACTGGAATAATGAAACATGTTAACTGACGGATTGGCGAACAGTGCAGACCCTGATCAGACTGCGCAGATGCGCAGGCTGATCTGGGTCTTCACTGGTCGCACATGTCGTAAGCCCCTTTTCGCCAGTCACGGCCACAGAGGAATATATTGAGAAGATGAATTACATTCATGAATAACAAACCACGATTGACCAATAGAGGCATGTACGGTCCAACCTCCCCGAATGGTTACCGCTCTATAACAACCCCCTCTCTGTAACTGCCGATAATTTATATTCCAAATGGACAATTACCTCTATCACAATAAACCAATAAACAACCCCACCCCCTCTGCTACAGCCGATATGTTATATCCCAAATGGACAATTACCTCTATAACAACCCACTCTCTGTAACGGCCGATATGTTATATTCAAAATGGACAATTACCTCTATCACATTAAACAACCCACTCTCTACTACAGCCATTATGGTGTATCACAAAATGGACAATTACCTCTATAACACCCCCTGCCCCAGCTACAGCCGATATGTTATATCCCACATGGACAATTACCTCTATAACAATCCCATCTCTGTAACGGCCGATATTTTATATCACAAAATGGACAATTACCTCTATCACATATAACTACCCCCTTTCTACTACAGCCGAAATGGTATATCGCATAATGGATCTCTATAACACCCCCCCCCCCCCCACACACACACACACACACACCCGCCCCCGCTACAGCCGATATGTTATATCCCAAATGGACAATTACCTCTATAACAATCCCATCTCTGTAACAGCCGATATTTTATATCCCAAAATGGACAATTACCTCTATCACATATAACAACCCCCTCTCTACTACAGCCGATGTGTTATAGCTTACATAATCTCAGATATACGGATTACTTTTACTATTTCATCTGTCTTTTATAGCCGAGACCCGGCCATTATAAAATATGGTCATACTAACAGCCATTCTGTCCTGGTATTTAGTAACCAGCGAGCGGGTTAATGATTCGCAGTTGTTATAAATAAAACTTGCACAGACCAATAATGGACATGTAAATATACTACTTTGACCTGGAGTATCCGTTTATTCCCGTTTTACTCGCAAAACGCGAGGACATCAATGGGCCGGGTCTCAGCTGTAAGTTTCCAGATAATATAAAAACCAGATGAAATAGTAAGTCATCCGTATAGCTGAGATTATCTAAGCTAATATGTTATATCCCAAATGAACAATTACCTCTATATTTAACCTCCATACAACAGCCACCTCGCTACAACAGCCATTTTGTGACTTCCCATGGGTGACTGTAGTAGGAAGGTTGTACTGTACCAAGTATCGACGTCTTACCCAAAACTGAACTCCTCCACACAATGCGTAAACTAGATCCTCTTCCATTTCTCTGTGGTTTCGCGAAGGTATTAAAAAGCAAAGTCCGATTCTACATATTAACCCTTACACTGCAGAATTAAATGTCGTCTGCTGTTTATTTTCGATTTGTTCTCATCAAAAACCTGATTTGACAGCATTTTAGAATCATTTCCAATGAAATGATTGTAAAGTGCTGTCAAGCCATGTTTTTATTGAGAAAGAAGGCAATATATGAAGCAACAGCAGACGACAATTTTCGGGCTCATCAGTTTAAGGGTTAAACATGTACAAATGTAAAGCCGGTTTAACAGTGCTTACTGATCCATCAAGGGTAGTGCTTCACTTTGCCTAGTGTGTGTATACACAAACTAAATACAAAACAAGGAAGCACATCAAAGTTTACACGTTTTATTTACTTTCTGGTGGAAATGAATATACCTTTGTGCAATGAAATAAGCTGAGAAATTGTTATATCAATCCATATGTGACTCGCCACAACATAACGGGGCTAGTCGACCCTCCACTACGGCATACATTAAAGGTACATGCCCACTCAGTAGGCACAAACTGTTATTTATATGAATTAAATAAGTGTGTCACTATTCCACCAGATCGAATCTCACACAGCCCCACGTATTTATTGACATTATTATACATTTTATATCCGACGGAAATTTCCAGACTGGTATCAGGGACGATAACCGTGTTTCCTTAAAATGTTAACGGACAGTCACAGTACTATTTATTATCTGTATTTATTTTTTAATGTGCAATGATCTTACTTTATAATCTGTCGAACGTATTATTATTTTTCAAGTGAACATTTAATTAGTACAAGTACAAGTAATTAACAAATATCATGCCTCATTTGCATATGAAAATAGCCTGATACCACCGCAGGTCACTATCAGTAAAATAATAAATATTACTAAATTATTATATCTGTATAGCGGTCACTTGATGGTGGAATCGTGACACAATTATACACTTATTTAATTCCTATAAAGAACATTTTGTGAATGGGCATGATGATGTACCTTAACTCTTAGACTGCTACACACAACAATTGTTGTCTGCTGTTGCTTTTATACCTTGCCTTATTTCTCAATAAAAGCATGGTTTGACAGCACTTCAGAATCATTTCCAATGGAAATGATTCTGAAGTGCTGTCAAAGCATGTTGTAAATTATTATAAAGGGCTGTCAAAGCATGTTTTCATGATAAAAATAGAAAATAAGCAGCAGACGACAAGAAATTAAGTTAGCGGTGTAAGGGTTAATATCTCGGCAACTACTGAAGCAAATTTGGCGCGATAAAGCGGAGATAGCCCGATAAATTGAAGAGCAACATCTGCCGATATCCCAGTGGGCATGTACCTTTAACCCTTCGTATACAGGAAACAAAAACAAATGTCATCTGCTGTTGTTGTATATTCTGTCTTCATTTTCAATAAACACATGGTTCGACAGCACTTCAAAATCATTTCCTTATGCTTTTGGTGATGAAATGGAAACTAAATAATAAACAGTAGAGGATAAAAAAACAATTAAACATTGTAAGAGTTAAAGGTACATGGTCAATCAGTAGGCACAACTACGTGTTATTTGACCATGACCTTGGGCGGGGAGCATGGGTGGGGCATGGAGTGAACAAACACATGTAGAGAAACATGCACATAAAGTTTCAAGCCAATCGCTCATACAGTAAAGTTATAAAGAGAAAGGGAGAAACGCGCACGCATGGGTGTGTCGGGGAAATGAAAGCATTGATGATGAAAAACATGCACATCCAGTTTGAAGCCAATCGATCATACGTAAATAAGTTATACCAGAATGAACAAGAGTTGTCAGAAGACAACGAAGCTCGCCTGTTGGCAGCCTTCACTCAAACTTGGCACAGTTGCATACAAAACATGAATATTATATAACTTGACCTTGGGTTAAGGGGCGTGCGGTCGACCTTGAGATTGGGGTCAGTGGTGCAACGTGGGTCGTGGGTTTGCTATAGCATAATATAGCATATTAAGATGAATGCATGTATGAAATATCAATGCGCTCCCTGAAAACAGAATTTAACCCAACGTTAAGTTTATGAACGCACTAAGTTGGTGATTTTCTACAGCATGATAACTATTCAAATGAGGAATGCATGTATTAGTGTGCTAAGTTTGTGACCTTGACCTTGGGAAAAGGGGTGGAGGGGTGGGGTGGTCATGGATTTGCTGTAGCACAATAGAGGATCATCAGATGAATGCATGTATGAAATATCAAAGCGTTCCCTGTAAAGAAACAGAAGTTACACAACATTTACCCCAACGTTAAGTTGATGAACATGATAAGTGTGTGACCTTGACCCTGGGGTAAGGGTTGGGTGGTGGGTTGTGGATTTGCTACAGTATGACAGAGGGTCATCTGAGGAATGCATGTATGAACTATCAAGGCGTTCCATGAATGGAAACAGATGTTATAAGACAATTACCCCAACGTTAAGTTTATGAATGTGCTAAGTTTGTGACCTTGACCCTAGGGCAAGGGGTGGGAGGTGGGTCGTGGACTTTCTATAGCACGATAGAGTATCATCAGATGAATGCATGTATGAAATATCAAGGCGTTCCATGAAAGGAAACAGATGTTATAAGACATTTACCCCAACGTTAAGTTTATGAATGTGCTAAGTTTGTGATCTTGACCTTGGGGAAAGGGGTGGGGGTTGGGCCATGGATTTGCTATAGCACGATAGAGTATCATCAGATGAATGCATGTATGAAATATCAAGGCGTTCCCTGTAAAGAAACATAAGTTATAAAAAGACATTTACTCCAACGTTAAGTTTATGATGTTGATCTTGGGGAAAGGGGTGGGGGGTCATTGATTTGCTGTAGCACAATAGAGGATCATCAGATGAATGCATGCATGAAATATCAAAGCGTTCCCTGTAACGAAACAGAAGTTACACAACATTTACACCAACGTTAAGTTTATGAACATGCTAAGTTTGTGACCTTGACCTTTGGGTAAGGGTTGGTTGGTGGGTTGTGGATTTGCTACAGCATGATAGAGGGTCATCTGAGGAATGCATGTATGAACTATCAACGCGTTCCATGCAAGGAAACAGATGTTATAAGACATTTACCCCAACGTTAAGTTTATGAATGTGCTAAGTTTGTGACCTTGACCCTGGGGTAAGGGGTTGGCGGTGGGTCATTGATTTGCTATAGCACGATATAGTATCATCAGATGAACGCATGTATGAAATATCAAAGCGTTCCATGAAAGGAAACAGATGTTATAAGTTTGTTTGTTTGTTTGTTGGGGTTTAACGGCCTATCAACAGCTAAGGTCATTTAAGGCCGGGTCAATGGGTTTAGTACTAAATCCCATATATTACCTGTACAAGTACATGTACATGTTCAAGTACATGTACAAATGGGGGGGAAATCCCAAAATCAGAACTGAATATTTACAATAACAAAACTATATATCCAGCCCTGAAATCAGAATAATCCTGATCTGATGCCAGGTCCTCGCCACACCAGAATCACTTGGCCCCTCCCAAAAGCAGTAGGATCAGTAATAATCGTACTACTTTTATAATGGGCAATAACCCAATTCAACTCCCAGGTCACTAAAGAGCCAAAGATAAAAACGTAGCTGAGGGCCAAACCAGGCAAATCGTGATTCCTATAAGGAGGAACCCATACCGTTAATTTACGCCGTCTCATTCGCCCGACCACCACCCACAGATGATATAAGACATTTACCCCAACGTTAAGTTTATGAATGTGCTATGTTTGCTACCTTGACCTTGGAGGAAAGGGTTGGGGTGGGTCATGGATTTGCTATAGCACGATATAGTATCATCAGATGAATGAGTGAGTGAGTGAGTGAATAGGGTTTAACGTCCGCTTTTCTGACATAGAGGTACAAGCCTCAGGGAGTCTACACGCAGACGGGTCAACGGGGTCGTGTCCCGTATCCACCTGTCCGAGGGGGTAAATCCCAACTTCAGAACTCAATATTTACAATCAAAATATATATTCAGTCCTGAAATTAGAACAACCTGATCTGGTACCAGGCCCTCGCCACACCAGCATCATTTATCCCATCCCCTAAAAGTAATAGGATTATCGCTAATCTTACTTTTATATATGGGGCATAGCCTGACTCAACTCTCACATACAAGAAAGCCAAAAATTCATCAGATGAATGCATGTATGAAATATCAAGGCGTTCCCTATAAAGAAACAGAAGTTATAAAAAGACATTTACTCCAACATTATGTTGATCTTGGGGAAAGGGGTGGGGGTCATTGATTTGCTGTAGCACAATAGAGGATCATCAGATGTATGCATGTATGAAATATCAAAGCGTTCCCTTTAAAGAAACATAAGTTACACAACATTTACCCCAACGTTAAGTTTATGAACATGCTAAGTTTGTAACCTTGACCTTGGGGTAAGGGTTGGGTGGTGGGTTGTGGATTTGCTACAGCACGATAGAGCGTCATCTGAGGAATGCATGTATGAAATATCAAGGCATTTCAAGAAAGGAAACAGATGTTATAAGATATTTACCCCAACGTTAAGTTTATGAATGTGCTAAGTTTGTGACCTTGACCTTGAGGTAAGGGGTGGGTCATGGATATGCTATAGCACAATAGAGTATCATCAGAAGAATGTATGTATGAAATATCAAGGCGTTCCATGAAAGGAAACAGATGTTATAAGACATTTACCCCAACGTGAAGTGAATGAATGTGCTACGTTTGTGACATTGACCTTGTGGAAAGGGGTGGGAGGTGGGTCATGGATTTGCTATAGTACAATAGAGTATCATCAGATAAATGCATGTATGCAATATGAAGGTATTCCCTGCAAATAAACAGAAGTTACACAACATTTACACCCAATGTTAAGTTTATGAATGTGCTAGGTCTGTGACCTTGACCTTGGGGTAAGGGTTGGGTGGTGAGTCGTGGATTTGCTACAGCATGATAGAGGGTCATCTGAGGAATGCATGAATGAAATATCAAGGCGTTCCATGAAAGGAAACAGATGTTATAAGACATTTATCCCAACGTTAAGTTTATGAATGTGCTAAGTTTGTGACCTTGACCTTGGGGTAAATGATGGGCGGTGGGTCATGGATTTGCTATTGCACGATAGAGTATCATCAGATGAATCCATGAATGAAATATGAAGGCGTTCCCTGTAAATAAACAGAATTTACACAACATTTACCCCAACATTAAGTTTATGAACATGCTAAGTTTGTGACCTAGACCTTGGGGTAAGGGTTGGGTGATGGATCGCAGATTTGCTACAGCATGATAGAGGGTCATCAGATGAATGCATGTATGAAATATGAAGACATTCCCTGTAAATAAACAGAAGTCACACAACATTTACCCAAACGTTAAGTTTATGAACATGCTAAGTTTGTGACCTTGACCCTGTTATAAGGGTTGGGTGGTGGGTTATTGATTTGCTACATCGTGATAGAGGGTCATCTGAGGAATGCATGTATGAAATGTCAAGGCATTCCATGAAAGGACACAAATGTTATAAGAAATTTACCCCAACGTTAAGTTTATGAATGTGCTAAGGTTGGGTGGTGGGTCATGGATTTGCTACAGCATGATATAGGGTCATCTGAGGAATGCATGTTTGAAATAACAAGGTGTTCCATGAAAGGAAACAGAAGTCATAAGACATTTACCCCCAACGTTAAGTTTGTGGACGACGCCGACGCCGACGCCGACGCCGACGACGCCGGGGGTATGCCATAAGCTCTTCTGCACTTCGTGCAGGCGAGCTAAAAATGTGACGGACAGACCGACGGATGGACGGACAGATGCATATTGCATCTAAATATCCATTTAACGTTACGCCATTGGATAAAACTAAAGACATTGTTTCATATATCATTGAAAGCCATGATGAAAAGCTCTGCCTTATCGCAGCTTATACAGTTAACAAAGTTAATACCAGATGGCTGCCGCCCGCATGTCGAGTGAGTGAGTGAATAGGGTTTAACGTCCGCTTTTCTGACATAGAGGTACAAGCCTCAGGGAGTCTACACGCAGACGGGTCAACGGGGTCGAGTCCCATATCCACCTGTCCAAGGGGGGTAAATCCCAACTTCAGAACTCAATATTTACAATCAAAATATATATTCAGTCCTGAAATTAGAACAACCTGATCTGGTGCCAGGCCCTCGCCACACCAGAATCATTTATCCCATCCCCACCCTAAAAGTAATAGGATTAGCGCTAATCTTACTTTTATATATGGGGCATAGCCCGACTCAACTCTCACATACAAGCAAAGCCAAAAATGTACATGAGGGCCAAATCCGGTATAGTGGGTTCCGGAAAGTATGAACCCAATCGTTAAGCCAGTTTAGTCGCCTTTTACGACAAGCAATGGCTACTGCAGCACTATTCTCAGGATCAGTTGATCCCGCCCCGGTGCCTGCACGGGGCGCCCGCATGTCGAGCACGCCGAGGAATTGGATGGTATTTTTAAAAAAATTAACGCAGGTTTCGGACGGACCGACACCCGGACGTCATTGTGATCACTATGTATCGCTTTCCGCAAGCGGGCTCGACAAAAATCACATTATTTTCCACACCAGACGGTTGTCAGACTGCACATATTAGGTAGTTCCTGGTTGGGTTGTATTGTGTACACCAAACTATGCTCCCTCAATATCAAGGTGCATGATCACGTGGTTATAACAACAACAACAACAGTGGCTGAAAGTGTTGAAATCTTGCCCACTCCAAAGTAAGTATTATTTGATATTTTCCTTAATATGAAACGGAATTTGATGAAATATGGCGCAGCAAACGCGTCTTCATGATCTGCATTTGGTCGTACAGGGAGTTCGGCACAGACTTATTTCGTTTTTGCAAAAGCGACAGAAGTTTGGGCAAAAGTACAGAAACCACCAAATGCAGCTTAACAAGACGCATTTGATGCGCCATATTTCATCAAAATCCGTTACGTAATAAGGACAATATAAAAGAATAATTACTTTGAATCGGATGGATTCTGGAAGTTTCAGTACTTGTTGTTGTTGTTAGTACCACGTGATCATACACCTTGAATATATCACCTCGTGTCTACGAATGGTGTGTGTATGTGTAGCCATTCATTATACAGATGGATGACACATTGTTATCGATACCGTCTTGAGACGTAACACACGTTAAAATCATTGCTATTTTACGACACATTTCTTATGAATAAACGACATATTTGTACAAATCATGGTTATATAATAAACAAGAACGGACATCGTTAAACGAAGCTAATCCCCTCGCTAGCAAACTTAACCCTTACACCGCTATCTGAATTTTTTTCTCGTCTGCTGTTTATTTTCTATTTTCCATTTTTATCATCAAAAACATGCTTTGACAGCACTTTAGAATATTTAACAACATGCTTTGACAGCACTTCAGAATCATTTCCATTGGAAATGATTCTGAAGTGCTGTCAAACCATGTTTTTATTGAGAAATAAGGCAAGATATAAAAGCAACAGCAGACGACAATTGTTGTGATTAGCGGTCTAAGGCTAATACAACTAATAAATAAAAACATAAATCAAGTCTTCAGTAACCTTGCTATTTGATTCAATAATAATTTACATAATTTTTCGGTATACAAGCAGTGTACTGTATAGAGGATTGGAACGAAAGATTGCTATCTTATAGAGTTCCTCTCATTGAACAAGGTAATTAGGGTCTCACGCGGACATCTTATAAATCTAAAAAAAAACGCGATGGTTTCACATGTCAGCCTGAGGGCCATTCGATGCAATAATGGCAGGTACAATTCAAGTGTGTATTATGTTTACGGATTTTTGGTAATAATATAGAAAAATAATAATAACAAGAGCTCCGCGGAGCAAAATGTCCCGCCTGGTGCAGTTTGATAGTATATATGGAGCTTGTAATAACCTTGGGGTTAGTGAGCACCATGGGCTTTCTGTAGAATGATGCGGGATGTTGCTACAAATGCATGTATGGAATATTAAAGCATAAACTGAGCGTTAATTTTTCCAAACCCGTAAATTTCTAAGTCAGTGACATTGACCTGTGGGGTTAGCGAGCACCATGGGCTTTCTGTAGAATGATGGGCTTTCTGTAGAATGATGCGGGATGTTGTTACAAATGCATGTATGGAATATTAAAGCATAAACTGAGCGTTAATTTGTAAGTCAGTGACCTTGACCTTTGGGGTTAGCGGGCACCATGGGCTTTCTATAGAATGATGCAGGGTGTTGTTACAAATGCATATATGGAATATTAAAGCATAAACTGAGCGTTAACTTTTGCAAACACGGAAATTTATAAGTCAGTGACCTTGACCTTTGGGGTTAGCGGGCACCATGGGCTTTCTGCAGAATGATATGGGATGTTGTTACAAATGCATGTATGGAATATTAAAGCATACATAAATTGAGCGTTACCTTTTCCAAACACAGAAATTTCTAAGTCAGTGACCTTGACCTTTGGGGTTAGTGGACACCATGGGCTTTCTGTAGAATGATGCGGGATGTTGTTACAAATGCATGTATGGAATATTAAAGAATACATAAATTGAGCGTTAACTTTTTCAAACACGGAAATTTTTAATTCTGTAGTGATGATTTGTAGCGGGCAAAACCTGGCGCTGTAGAATGATGCGGGCTGTTGTTACAAATGCATGTATGGAATATAGATACTGGAAAGCGTTACCTTTCCAAACACGGAAATTTCTAAGTCAGTGACCTTGACCTTTGGCGTTAGCGGGCAACATGTGCTTTCTGTAGAATGATGCGGGATGTTGTTACAAATGTATGTATGGAATATTAAAGTATAAACTGAGCATTAACTTTTGCAAACACGGAAATTTCTAAGTCAGCGACCTTGACCTTTGGGGTTAGCGGGCACCATGGGCTTTCTGGAGAATGATGGGCTTTCTGTAGAATGATGCGGGATGTTGTTACAAATGCATGTATGGAATATTAAAGCATAAACTGAGCGTTAATTTGTAAGTCAGTGACCTTGACCTTTGGGGTTAGCGGGCACCATGGGCTTTCTATAGAATGATGCAGGGTGTTGCTACAAATGCATATATGGAATAATAAAGCATAAACTGAGCGTTAACTTTTGCAAACACGGAAATTTATAAGTCAGTGACCTTGACCTTTGGGGTTAGCGGGCACCATGGGCTTTCTGCAGAATGATGCGGGATGTTGTTACAAATGCATGTATGGAATATTAAAGCATAAACTGAGCGTTAACTTTTCCAAACACGAACATTTCTCTAAGTCAGCGACCTTGACCTTTGCGGTTTACGGGCACCATGGGCTTTCTGTAGAATGATGCGGGATGTTGTTACAAATGCATGTATGGAATATTAAAGCATACATAAATTGAGCGTTACCTTTTCCAAACACAGAAATTTCTAAGTCAGTGACCTTGACCTTTGGGGTTAGTGGGCACCATGGGCTTTCTGTAGAATGATGCGGGATGTTGTTACAAATGCATGTATGGAATATTAAAGAATACATAAATTGAGTGTTAACTTTTCCAAACACGGAAATTTCTAAGTCAGTGACCTTGACCTTTGGGGTTAGCGGGCACCATGGGCTTTCTGTAGAATGATGCGGGATGTTGTTACAAATGCATGTATGGAATATCAAAGCATAAACTGAGCGTTAACTTTTCCAAACACGGAAATTTCTAAGTCAGTGACATTGACCTTTGGGGTTAGCGGGCACCATGGGTTTTCTGTAGAATGATGCAGGATGTTGTTACAAATGCATGTATGGAATATTAAAGCATAAACTGAGCATTAACTTTTCCAAACACGGAAAGTTCTAAGTCAGTGACCTTGACCTTTGGCGTTAGCGGGCATCATGGGCTTTCTGTAGAATTATGCAGGATGTTGTTACAAATGCATGTATGGAATATTAAAGCATAAACTGAGCGTTAACTTTTCCAAACGAATATTAAAGCATAAACTGAGTTAACTTTTCCAAACACGTAAATTTCTAAGTCAGTGACCTTGACCTTTGGCGTTAGCGGGCATCATGGGCTTTCTGTAGAATGATGCGGGAGTTGTTTTTACAAATGCATGTATGGAATATTAAAGCATAAAACTGATTGTTAACTTTTCCAAACACAGAAATTTCTAAGTCAGTGACCTTGACCTTTGGGGTTAGTGGGCACCATGGGCTTTCTGTAGAATGATGCGGGATGTTGTTACAAATGCATGTATGGAATATTAAAGAATACATAAATTGAGCGTTAACTTTTCCAAACAACGGAAATTTTCTAAGTCAGACCTTGACCCTTTTAAGGGGTTCGCGGGCAACCATGTACTTTCTGTAGAATGAGGCGGGTGTTGTTTTACAAATGTAAGTATGGTTATTATTAAAGTATCAAACTGAGCATTAACTTTTGCAAACACGGAAATTTCTAAGTCCAGGACCTTGACCTTTGGGGTTGCGGCACCAATGGGCTTTTCCTGTAGAATGATGCGGGGATGTTACAAATGCATGTAGGAATAATTAAAGCATACATTAAATTGAGGCGTTACCTTTTCCAAACACAGAAATTTCTAAGTCAGTGACCTTGACCTTTGGGGTTAGTGGGCACCATGGGCTTTCTGTAGAATGAATGCGGGATGTTTTTACAAATGCATTGTAAGGAATATTAAAGAATACATAAATTGAGCGTTAACTTTTCCAAACACGGAAATTTCTAAAGTCAGTGGACCTTGACTTTTGGGGTTAGTGGGCACCATGGGACTTTCTGTAGAATGATTTGCGGGATGTTGGTTACAATGCATGTATGGAAATAATTAAACTATTAAAGCATACATAAAATTCAGTGTTGACTTTCCAAACAACGGAAATTTATCTAAGTCAGTGCCTTGCTTCCTTTGGGGTTTAGCAGGCACCAATGGGCTTTCTGTAGAATGATGCGGGATGTTGTACAAATGCATGTATGGAATATCAAAGCATAAAACTGAGCGTTAACTTTTTACCAAAGAACACGGAAAATTTCTAAGTCAGTAGGTTGACCTTGACCTTTTGGGCGTTAGCGGGGGCACCATCGGGCTTTCTGTAGAATGATGCAGGATGTTGTTACAAATGCATGTATGGAATATTAAAGCATAAACTGAGCATTAACTTTTCCAAACACGGAAAGTTCTAAGTCAGTGACCTTGACCTTTGTCGTTAGCGGGCATCATGGGCTTTCTGTAGAATTATGCAGGATGTTGTTACAAATGCATGTATGGAATATTAAAGCATAAACTGAGCGCTAACTTTTCCAAACGAATATTAAAGCATAAACTGATTGTTAACTTTTCCAAACACGGAAATTTCTAAGTCAGTGACCTTGACCTTTGACGTTAGCGGGCATCATGGGCTTTCTGTAGAATGATGCGGGATGTTGTTACAAATGCATGTATGGAATATTAAAGCATAAACTGATTGTTAACTTTTCCAAACACAGAAATTTCTAAGTCAGTGACCTTGACCTTTGGGGTTTGCGGGCACCATGGGCTTTCTGTAGAATGATGCGGGATGTTGTTACAAATGCATGTATGGAATATTAAAGCATAAACTGAGCGTTAACTTTTCCAAACACGGAAATTTGTAAGTCAGTGACCTTGACCTTTGGGGTTAGCGGGCAACATGTACTTTCTGTAGAATGATGCGGGATGTTGTTACAAATGTATGTATGGAATATTAAAGTATAAACTGAGCATTAACTTTTGCAAACACGGAAATTTCTAAGTCAGCGACCTTGACCTTTGGGGTTAGCGGGCACCATGGGCTTTCTGGAGAATGATGGGCTTTCTGTAGAATGATGCGGGATGTTGTTACAAATGCATGTATGGAATATTAAAGCATAAACTGAGCGTTAATTTGTAAGTCAGTGACCTTGACCTTTGGGGTTAGCGGGCACCATGGGCTTTCTATAGAATGATGCAGGGTGTTGTTACAAATGCATATATGGAATAATAAAGTATAAACTGAGCGTTAACTTTTGCAAACACGGAAATTTATAAGTCAGTGACCTTGACCTTTGGGGTTAGCGGGCACCATGGGCTTTCTGCAGAATGATGCGGGATGTTGTTACAAATGCATGTATGGAATATTAAAGCATAAACTGAGCGTTAACTTTTCCAAACACGAACATTTCTCTAAGTCAGCGACCTTGACCTTTGCGGTTTGCGGGCACCATGGGCTTTCTGTAGAATGATGCGGGATGTTGTTACAAATGCATGTATGGAATATTAAAGCATAAACTGAGCGTTAACTTTTCCAAACACGGAAATTTGTAAGTCAGTGACCTTGACCTTTGGGGTTAGCGGGCAACATGGGCTTTCTGTAGAATGATGCGGGATGTTGTTACAAATGTATGTATGGAATATTAAAGTATAAACTGAGCATTAACTTTTGCAAACACGGAAATTTCTAAGTCAGCGACCTTGACCTTTGGGGTTAGCGGGCACCATGGGCTTTCTGGAGAATGATGCGGGATGTTGTTACAAATGCATATATGGAATATTAAGCATTCCATTGAGGGAAACAGAAGTTACAATGATTAACCTGAGCGTTAAGTTTTAGAAACAGAGCTAAACGCAAAAACTTAACGTTGAATGCATGTGAAAAGTAGGTCAATCAACCATGAAAACTAGGTCAATGTCACATGGGCTCCCTCTGTGTGAGATGGTTACACCACAGTGTTGATGTATACCGAAGCATTCCATCAAGGGAAACAGAAGTTGTAATACATTAAACCGAGCGTTAACTTTTCCAAACACGGAAATTTCCAAGTCAGTGACCTTGACCTTTGGGGTTAGCGGACACAATGGGATTTCTGTAGAATGATGCGAGATGTTGTTACAAATGCATGTATGGAATATTAAAGCATTCCATTGAGGGAAACAGAAGTTACAATGAATTAACATGAGCGCTAAGTTTTAGAAACGGAGCTAAACGCAAAAACTTAACGTTGAATGCATGTGAAAAGTATGTCAATGAACCATGAAAAGTAGGTGAAGGTCACATGTGTTCCCTCTGTGTGAGATGGTTACACCACAGTGTTGATGTATACCAAGTATGGAGGTCGTAGGAGTTATAGTTTTCTGGAAACTGACCTAAACGCCAACGACGACGCCACCGACAACGACGACGCCGCCGACTGAAAAGCTATGCCTATGTCCCGCTTCTGCTAAAGCAGGCGGGACAAAAATGAAAAGTCATGCAGAGCATGATGTTATTAGCCGATCAAATCAGGGTTCAATATATGTCCGCATTTTAGTAGTTACCGAGCCTCGGGGGGGGGGAATGAATGAGCGAGTGAGTATTGGTGTTTAACGACGTATCAACAGCTAAGGTCATTTAAGGCCGGGCCAACGGGTTGTACTATCCCGCATTAAACGGGTCCACGATGAGGAAAATTCCCAAAATCAGAACTCAATATTTCCATGCCACACCAGTCTCTTTAGTAGCTCGGCCCCAAAGTAATATGATTTGCCATAAGCTTATTACTTCTTAATGGAGCATAACAGGTTAACGTTGTCACTTGTTTATCCCTTGTTTATCGATTTAAATGGTTTAAATCGACTCGAAGCTTACTTACGTTCAACGGCCGCACAAACTCGATTGAACTGCACGCCTTCCAATGATTTAAATACGCAGCGCGTTTAAATAGTCAATTACGTTTTTTTAATGTGCACACTGGTCATTTAAAAAGGGGCACATCCGTGATTTTTGCGCGATGTCGGGCGCAAGACAATGAATAATTTGAGGCATTGACAATAATTAAGGGGGATTGCCGCAATCGCGCGTGCTGGATGCATCCCTGCCATCCCTGCATGATACATAAACAAATCAAAGTTCGCTATGAAGGGCAATTCTTCGTTTTGATTGGTGGAAAATTTTGTGAATATTAACGAGCGTCAAATGACGCGCATACGCGATCCAATGGGATAAACCCGAGATGCTGGGGTTGCTAGTCGGAGGAGATTTTGAGCAGAGGTCGATTATAAATTAGCCGAATAAACACATTTTACGCGATTATACGTGGCTGAAATTCTGTTCTGTTTAATAAATAAAAGCTTTAAATTAGCCCAATAATCGGCGTATGTTGGCGTATATGGCCATTAGAGTCAACTATGGACTTCAACAACAACAACTTCCGGGTTCAATCTCTTCCGGCGTTCAGCTCATTACGTATTCAAAATTGTGTTATTTAAAGTTTTAAACGGAGATAATTGCCAAAAATGCAAACGTTATCGGTTGATGCAATTTGGAAGTGATACAGCAAAATTCGCGTTCGTAGATTACCGAATAGCGGAGAAAAGGGTTGCTACAAACTTTTTCAGAATTCGATGGATGACCAATGTATTAGCCGATCTATAAATAGATCGGCTAATAAAGATTGAGCTAGATTTCAGCTTTAAAAAAAATACAGAAAACAAATACGAGGATGAGAAAGATAACAACACCTAACCTAAACGATAGACAAAGAAAATGAACATAGAAAAGAATAAACATGAAAAGTAAGTAACAATCATAAACATATTGTAAATATATGCATTTGCTACATTGTCCACGTCGTCTGATCATGGGATTGTGAAATGGCTATATATACAATGATTTATGAATATAACACATCAAACATAGCAATACATACGTACTTGATTCACAAAAGTATTTTACTTTGGAGGATATATGTTTGCACAGCTGTGAAAGACTTCAACGTTATCTTCGTGGCATAAGTCATTATTGCCAAACAATAAGATGTCTAAGGTACCATGTATCAATAATTGAAGATTTACATCGGGTATTTGTGTAATAGAAATAAATCTGCTCTTAAATCATGATAGTATGTACAGTTAAGGAGGTAATGTACATTTTCTATACTACCACAACGGCATATTGGAGAATCCGAAATATTTTTCTGGTCGAAATCATAATCAATAGAGCTACAATTTGTGTTTTTGTTATATATGGTAGTAGTGTTGTGGCACTATCTTTGAAGGACAATAAAGAAATGTTTTGAATTTCCGCAAGTGACGATGCCTCTCGGGCGTGAAGCGGTAGATTATTCCATTATCTAATGACTGAAGGTAAGAAAGAATTAGAGTACAGTGTAGTGAGTGAGTTGGATGGAAGTTGCTATTGTTCCGTAAATTATATCGAGTGGTGCTTCCAACAGCCCGAGTGACAAGTGATGACAGACCTTGACCTTGGGCGGTCGGACGTGGGTCGTATGCAAAACAAAGCAGCATCCTTAGACACACATGTCAAAATTTGTCAAGCGGTTCAGTTATTGAAAAAAGAAACAAGACGGCCATGATGGCCCAATATCGCTCACCTGAGCAATGTCATAAACATCAAGCGAATACTGGTATGTAAAGTTGTCACTAAATAAACATCAACATAAGACCATCATTTCAAGTCTGTATTAAAAGGATGACCTATGACAATTCTGAGGCCATCTTGGATGACGTAATAATCCGATTTTGACAAGAAATGCACCAGATCGATCGTCTCGTCAATACTATCGATTTGGTTTTTGATATGATCATTTTCAGTCAAAAATTAAATCCGAAACCTATACGCCCATTTATGACCCCGGGGTCACCATTTTAACAACTTTGAAAGAGCATTGTACATCGGTCATTTATGCCAGTCCGATGGTTCGTGAGAAGTTTTTAAGAATTTGAGCCATTAAAGACTGCGGCCATCTTGGATTAGCGACGACCTCCATTGTAACAAATCTGAAAAGGCTTCACACAAGGACCATAATTGTGAAGTTTTGCTAGCATTGGCCAACCGGTTCTTGTGAAGACGTTTGAAATCTCAAATAAAAGGAGGACCTTCCGGTGGCGTAAATCATCCGATTTCGATGAAAACTGCTCAGCGATCGATAGTCAATATCTTCGATTCGATACATGATTTAACCATATTCGAGCAAATTTGGAATTTAACACCCCCCCCCCCCCGGTCAACGCCCATTTTTGACCCCGGGGTCACGATTTTTAACAACTTTGAAAGATCACTGTACATCGATCATTCCTGCCATCTGGCGGTTCGCGAGAAGATGTTTTGCTTCCCCTATCTATGTACCACGTGTGTGAAGTTTGACCAACATCGGCAAAGCGGTTCCGGAGAAGATGTTTGAAATTGTGGACCGACGACGACGGACGAAAAGCGGTAACAATAGCTGAATTGAGCCTTTGGCTCCGGTGAGCTAAAACAAACTTAAATATTTATCGTCTTACAAACAAGGTGAACACAAGTCCTCATTATCATAATCGGTGAAGCAGTTCACAAGTTATTGAAACAAGCAATAACGCAATAACGGTAGGATTACCTTATAACGGGTGTAACTTACATGGGGGCTCAAATTAGAAAGAACAACATGATCATTACCGGATTGTTTAATATCCATACATCAGTGATCACTAAAATATCTAACAAATGGAAGGACTACATCAACAATATATATAATGTAACTTCACAAATTTAAACATTATTTTACAAGTACATATAAGCAAGATTCTACTTCACCGACTGAGGAGTGGCATTTTGATCATTGGCCTATTTCAACAACATGGCAAAGTATACTTTGAGGGAGAAATTTTCAATTTTAGGATAATTTTATTAATTTTTATTATACTGAGTGAGTGAGTGAGTGAATAGGGTTTATTCGTCGCTTTTTTCTTTTTCTGACATAGAGGTACAAGCCTCAGGGAGTCTACACGCAGACGGGTCAATGGGGTCGTGTCCCGTATCCACCTGTCCGAGGGGGGTAAATCCCAACTTCAGAACTCAATATTTACAATCAAAATATATATTCAGTCCTGAAATTAGAACAACCTGATCTGGTGCCAGGCCCTCTCCCACCACAGGCATCAGTTTATACCCATCCCCTAAAAGTAATAGGATTAGCGCTAATCTTACTTTTATATATGGGGCATAGCCTGACTCAACTCTCACGTACAAGAAAGCCAAAAATGTACATGAGGGCCAAATCCGGTATAGTGGGTTCCGGAAAGTATGAACCCAATCGTTAAGCCAGTTTAGTCGCCTTTTACGACAAGCAATGGCTACTGCAGCACTATTCTCAGGATCAGTTGATCCCGCCCCGGTGCCTGCACGGGGCAATTTTATTATACTGAATTTATTACATTATCACAGCCAAAATATACAGAATTTATTACATTATCACAGCCATCCATTCTGGCTGTGATAATGTAATAAATTCAGTATAATAATTCTGCATACTTTTAATCATCAAATATATGCAGTCGTTAGTTCTATATGAAATAATGCATTTCAGGAATTGAGTGAGTGAGTGAATAGGGTTTAACGTCCGCTTTTCTGACATAGAGGTACAAGCCTCAGGGAGTCTACACGCAGACGGGTCAACGGGGTCGTGTCCCGTATCCACCTGTCCGAGGGGGGTAAATCCCAACTTCAGAACTCAATATTTACAATCAAAATATATATTCAGTCCTGAAATTAGAACAACCTGATCTGGTGCCAGGCCCTCGCCACACCAGCATCATTTATCCCATCCCCTAAAAGTAATAGGATTAGCGCTAATCTTACTTTTATATATGGGGCATAGCCCGACTCAACTCTCACGTACAAGAAAGCCAAAAATGTACATGAGGGCCAAATCCGGTATAGTGGGTTCCGGAAAGTATGAACCCAATCGTTAAGCCAGTTTAGTCGCCTTTTACGACAAGCAATGGCTACTGCAGCACTATTCTCAGGATCAGTTGATCCCGCCCCGGTGCCTGCACGGGGCGCATTTCAGGAAAGAAAAATAAATGATTACTCCCTCAAAGTATACTTTCCAATTTTGGTGAAATAGGCTACATGTCACAAATGAAATAGCCGTTTTCTCTGATTGCAGCCAATTTATTTCATGTGCAATATTAAATATTTATTTATTTAATAGTGACTAATGGCCTAGCAACAGCTACGGTCATTTTAGTCCAGGTTAACGGGGTTAAATAACATATTTCTCCTGTAACGATGCAGGGAAAATCCCAAAATCATAACTGAATACACAGTGAAACCTCTCTAAACTGGACACCCTGGGAGATCGCCAGGGTGTCCGGTTTTAGAGATGTTCCACTGTAAATCAGGCATATGACCATTCTGGGACATACTTATGTCTTTTACAATCACAAACATGCATTATTATCAGTGAGTGAGTGAGTGAATAGGGTTTAACGTCCGCTTTTCTGACATAGAGGTACAAGCCTCAGGGAGTCTACACGCAGACGGGTCAATGGGGTCGTGTCCCGTATCCACCTGTCCGAGGGGGGTAAATCCCAACTTCAGAACTCAATATTTACAATCAAAATATATATATTCAGTCCTGAAATTAGAACAACCTGATCTGGTGCCAGGCCCTCGCCACACCAGCATCATTTATCCCATCCCCTAAAAGTAATAGGATTAGCACTAATCTTACTTTTATATATGGGGCATAGCCAGACTCAACTCTCACATACAAGAAAGTCAAAAATGTACATGAGGGCCAAATCCGGTATAGTGGGTTCCGGAAAGTATGAACCCAATCGTTAAGCCAGTTTAGTCGCCTTTTACGACAAGCAATGGCTACTGCAGCACTATTCTCAGGATCAGTTGATCCCGCCCCGGTGCGCATTATTATCAGATATACATTACAAAGAAATCTGTCAAAATGAGATCACATATAGTTTATTGGTGTCTGGTGTGTAGAGGTTTCACTGTATATAACAGCCCCGACACTAGAATATATTTACCTGGATCTAGGTCCTAACCACAATGGGGGCCGTTTCACTAAACTTCTTACAACTAAAATGTTCGTATTAAAGTGCAAAATTATAATAGTCTGTGAATTTCACATTAACAATGTTTTCTTGCAAACAACGATTGGATTTACATTTATTGAGCATAGGCTGCATATGCAGCATATGCTCAATAAATGTAAATCCATCAATTGAAATTTCCAGACGACCCTAAATTTGCACTTGCAAAGATTTTAGTCGTACGAAGTTTAGTGAAACGGGCCCCAGAGTCCTGTAACCTAAGCTCATAACAGTAATAATCTTACTACTTTTGTGGGTGGCAGGTGGGAGCATGTGATGGGTAATTTGACGATCGGGGTTCATCCTTGCCGGAATTCCGACTGGAGACCTGGTTTGGCCCTCACATACGTTTTTGGATTTTGTATGCGACAGTTGAATCTGGTTATACCCCTTATGTGATAATTATGATTATTCATAATCCTATTTTAGGGGAAGGGGCCAAATGACTGGTGTGTTATGGACCTGGCACCAGGTCAGGTTATTCTAATTTCAGGGCCGATATATTTTTTTTCTCGATGTAAATATTCCGTTACGATTTTGGGATTTTCGCCCCAATGCAGCAGGTTAAAACGGGATCGAACCCGTTTGCCCGGCCTAAATGTCCTTAGCTGTTGATAGGCTGTTAAACACCAATAAACATACTACTTTTATAATGATGGATTTAACCGGATTCAACTCTTCGCGTACAAGAAAGCTACAAACACACCTGAGGGTCAAACCAGAGATCTTGGGATTCCGGTATTAGGGATGAACCCCATTGTTAACCCTCACTACGCGGGATACGGAAATTGTCGTCTGTCGTTTTTGCCTTAAATCTTATAAATCTTTGAGAGCCCTAGACGATTCTCATGCGCTGTCAAAGCACATTTTTGTCGAGAAATATTGAAAACAAAACATTTCAAGCAGACGACAACATTTAAGTCAGCGTAGTAAGGGTTAAATTAGCCCTGAACATTTTGAATTGCTGTGTAGTGCCTCTTGTCTGTTGACGTTGACCAAATCAGCAAAGAAATAAGCAAGTGAGAAGGGGCTTATGGGTACCCGCGGCCACCGCCTGGACCGATAAATGAAAAGTTACAATGCAAAATGTTGAGGTTTGTGCTACCAGACAGAAAGGCGAAAACTGTCTGACAGCAAAATTCGTAATGCCGGAGGTATAATTATATAGACGATGATAAATATGCACAAAAGAAAATGCAAATACATACGACATAAACACTTAATACATAAGAATTTTTTCAAATCGCCATAGAAAATAACAAAAGCTGGAAAATGATAAATATGATGCAGTGTGTTTGTTTGTTTGTTTATTGGTGTTTAACGGCCTATCAACAGCTGTCATGTAAGGCCAGGCAAACAGGTTTGATCCCGTTTTAACCTGCTGCATTGGGGGGAAAATCCCAAAATCCGAATGGAATATTTACATCGAGATACAACATATTCAGCCCTGAAATTACAATAACCTGACCTGGTGCCAGGTCCATACCGCACCAAAGTCACTTGGCCCCTTCCCCTATTTAAAAGTAATACCGGTAGGATTACTCTTATAAGGGGTATAACCAGATTCAACTGTCACATACAAAATGCCAAAGACGTATGTGAGGGCCAAACCAGGTCTCCAGTCGGGATTCTGGTAAGGATGATCCCCGATCGTTAAATTACCCATCACGTGCTCCCACCTGCAAAGTGAGGGACCCTGATATATTTGATTTTGAGCACATATTTATTATGAGACGCCATGTGAGTTTGTTTGTACCTTCGGACAGATGCATAATTTTATGAAATATATTTACAAAATTTTCTATGAAAGTCGTCAAAAGGTGACAAAATTTTCAGACTGCCGCATGTACTTGAAAAAAGAATTGTCAGCTGTTGACTTTATTTATGAAAAGAATTGTAAAATTGTATTTAATGAAATTACGCAGATGTCCGAAGGTACAAAATCACATGGCGTGTCTTATCTGACATTTCCATTTCATATTCACCAGGGGGCAGTTTCATTAAACTTTGTACAACTAAAATGTTCGTAAATGCCAATTTAGGATCGTCTGGAAATTTCAATTGATGGATTTACATTTATTGAGCATAGGCTGCATATGCAGCGTATGCTCAATAAATGTAAATCCAATAATTGTTTACAAATAAACATTGTTAATGAGAAATTTACAGACTATCATCATTTTGCACTTACAAACATTTTAGTCGCACAAAGTTTAGTGAAATGGCCCCCAGTAATCATTCTAAAAGTAGCGTCGTCTCTGATTGCTGGTCAGAAATGTCAGACACAAGTACAGTGACTTACTCAGATTCATAGTTTGGCAACAGAAGTTGTACAACACACGCTCATATACAATGACACATACAACACACGTAATTACATGCATGAACATGGTCATAAATTAGAAGTTGAAATATATTTATGATAGGCGACACACAGACTGATAAACATACACACAATGTAATGCTATTGACATCAGTAAATTATTTTATTATAATTACGATGACAAGCAAAGACAAATATATGCATGATCATATGCCATATTTCGTGTTCTTATTAGTAGCAACCATACCTTGAGTATATGTGTAATTGGGATTAAACCATTACTAATTCCAGTCCACTATCACAATGTTTGCAAACAATGAAGATCCTGACGAGACGGCTCTCATCAGGATCTGCAGTGATTGTCAATATATATTGCGATTTAAGTTACACATTTCGGCAGAGCTCCAGATAAGCTGTGTATTTGCTTAAATACCCAATTAAAATTGCCAAAACCCCAATTGAAATCAGAAGTAGCGAGTATCAAACGGCAATAAAAAGTTTGTGGTACCTTTATCATGCTGCAGAAAACAATAAACAGACCACAAATATAGCATATTTTTTCTTATTTTCCATGAAAACACATCTTGGTATTTCATTAGAATTGTCTCCAAGGAAATTCTAATGAAATGCCAAACATGTTTTCATTTCGAAGCAAACTATTCAATAATTGATTTGTAATGGAATATGCTGAAAATGAACACGATACAGTCCATGTTGGTTACTTATTAAGAGTTTAAGGGTTAAAATTCCATCAACCGTCTTGATATACAGATTATTACTCCTAATTCTACAATGTTAATCTAAGGCCTAATCACAAATATCTTCAGGTACACTATAGAAGCTGCCTATGAAGGTAGAATAATTTAACAAGACGCCAAAATGGGCCTGTAATCGCTCAGACACCCGACAACTACATAGACACCGACTTGGCTACACAGATTAGTAGACAGCCCCCCACCCTGTGGTTATGCTGGTTGCAAAACCAACAAACACATTTAATACGTAACGCCAAATATGCAAAATCCATGTTTGTTAATTTGTTTGCTCGTTTCCGATTGCTGAGAACAAAAAATACCCCATTTTCATAAATGGACTAGTCTGAAAACCATTTTGTGATGGTTGGATTGGTTACAAAGCTAACATATCAACACATCCATTCCAGTTACTTAGGGGTGAAAGGGTTAATAGCTATATCTAGTTTTTTCATTTACAGAAAATGTTGTAAATATTTTCATGAGATATAGCACATCTTCCTAGGTACAAAATCGCATGGATTGTCTCATTGTCCAAAGGGCCTTATAAGCCAGTGGTCCAAGTACAAGCACCGTGCCCTGCATGTTTATATAGCCTCCAGAAGGGCGGGAGAGAATGGCATGTAAACGCTGAACAAATCGTCAAAATATTCGCCATCATTGTCACCACCGCCGAATATAATCACTTCATCCTCATCGCCGTTGTCATGGCGATACGGCATACACAGGCATTTATGGCCGACCCGCGCCGACGGCCGATTCTCCATCCGGATCCGCATCCACGACATCATGCCTAAGATAACAAGGGCATCATTATCACTAAGCTAATCCCCTTGCTGGCAGCCTTGATACACAAGTTAACAGTGACCTTGACCATGGGTGGTCGGACGTGGGTCATGCAAAACAAAGCACAATCCCTAGACACACATTGTGGCCAAATATTATCAAAATCGGTGAAGCGGTTAATAAGTTATTGAATAAACAAACAAGAGGCCCAAATGGGTCTGTATCGATTTTTATACAAAGTTACAATCAAAAGATTTTGAAGACCTTTCGGTGGCCATCTTAGATGACCTAATCATCCAATTTCGACAACAAAATGATCCAGAGTGATTGTCTCCTTAATACCTTCGAGTTGATATATGACATGACCATATTCGGTCAAATTTGAAATTTGACATGTAGTTGACTGCCTGGGTTTGACCCCTGGGTCACCATTTTTACAAATCTGAAAGAGCACCAACTGTCGATCATTCCTGTCGAGCTTCGTTGCACTCTGTCTGGCAGTTTGTGAGAAGATTTTTTAAAAAAGAATTTGACATACTTTTCCATGGTGGCCATCTTGGATTCTTGGGGATGACCCCCGAATTTACAAATCTGACATGCCCCCACCCATAGATCATCACTATGAAGTTTGACCAACATTGGGCCAGCAGTTCACAAGAAGAAGCTGTTCGAAATCTCTAATAAAAGAAAGACCTTCTGACCTTTCAGTGGCCATCTTGGATGACATAATCATCCGATATTGACAAATTATGCACCAGAGTGATTGTCTTGTTGATACCTTCAGTTTGATATATGACCATATTCGGTCAAATGTGAAATTTGACCACTACTTGACCCCTCCGGCCCCACTCATTTTTAGCTGCGAGCATCTCGCAGCTTATGTAGCCGGTTCTCAAAATACAGTCAGATATCACGGTGCTATTTTTTCTTGTGGCACGTATGTATACATCTTGTATCTAGGTCATTGTTAACGACTATCGCGCCTGCCGTGGCATTTGACCGTGAACATTACAAGTAAATAAATGACCTTGATTGAGTGCGTAATGAAGCATCATCCGTAGACAAACATTGATGTGAAATATTATCAAAGTCTGGCAAGGGGCTAAAGAGATATTGTGAAAAAGCAATAACTTTAACGCATTTCTGTTACAAAACCGGTGAACATTAAAAGTAAATAAATGACATTGACCTTGAGAATTTGGATGTGGGGGTGTGCGTAATGAAGCATCATCCCTAGACAAAGATTGATGTGAAATATTATCAAAGTCTGGGAAGGGGTTAAAGAGATATTGTGAAAAAACAATAACTTTTAACGCATTTCTGTTACAAAACCGGTGAACATTAAAGCCCCTATACGGCTCAAGTTGCCGAATTTGGCCTCCTATTGGGTTTTCCCACACATAAATCCAACAGGTTTCTATTTACACACACTTTGAAACTGTTTGCATTCATTTTGGTACAAAAATGAGTTTGTAGTCGATGAAAATATCAATATTTGTTGATAAACAGCAGGTGCGTGTTTCAAAGCCCGATCGATTTCCGATAGACGCTCGGGTCAACTCATCAACTCCCCGATTCGCGGCCGATGAATTCCGATAGCCGGAGTTTATCGACTCGCTTCCGAGCCGAAGCCGTTGGGTTACGGAAATGAAATTGTCAATATTGACATTTTGCACCGCGTGGTACACAAAACAAGTTTTTGTTGTCTTCACATTGCGATTAAGATGTAAATCTCAAGACTTGAGATGTATCTATTAGGCAGTATATGTTAGTTTTGTGTATTAAATCAGTTGCCAAACATGTTTTTGTGTTTGAAAAATTTGGATGTGGGGGTGTGCATAATGAAGCATCATCAGTAGACAAACATTGATGTGAAATATTATCAAAGTCTGGCAAGGGGTTAGAGATATTGTGAAAAAACAATAACTTTTAACGCATTTGCCTTACAAAAAAAACCGGACGACGCGACGCGGACGACGATGGAATAAGTGCCGACTATAGTCGCGCCTCTGCTAAAGCAGGCGCGACAAAAACCAATGGAACCTCAGATTTAGCCGTTCATTTTCCACAAATAAAACGGGCTATTTTGGTCGCGCATTAATGGTGTGTAAACCCGAATCACACCTGTCTGGATTTTTTGATTCACAACTACGGCATGTACAAATTTGCATAAAACAACACTATAACCACCACAGGTGTTTGAAGAGTGAATCCCGATATGGAATTAGCACCCTTATCGCATCGCCGTATTTCGCCGATATTGATTTCGAAAATCAGTCATATTTTCCTTAAATGATGTCAAAAATTTATAAAAATTTCAGAGCTCATGCGGATGTGTATGTAATGCATAAAAAACAAATGCTAAGCCTTACTGGATTCTTCCTGTTTCTATACAGCTCCTTCCCCTCTCCACATACAAAATATGTCGAGTGTTATACAGTTTCCCATAACATCATTTACTACAATTACTCTATTTGAAATATTTAAAGGAGAATATACTAAAACACTGTTTACCACCCATTTCAGCACTTTTATTGATCCTGGAGCCACCATTTTAACAAATCTGAAACAGCGTTGACTATCGATCATTCTTGCAATGTTTCGTTGAAATTGGTCTGGTGGTTCACGATTTTTTTTAAAAAAATTTACACTATTTTTCCACTGCGGCCATATTGAATTATGCGACAACCTCCAATTTTATAAATCTGACGTGCCCTCACCCATAGATCATCCAAGTGAAGTTTGACCAACATTGGCCCAGCGGTTCGTGAGAAGAAGACGTTTGAAAGTGTGACGGACGACGGACGGACTGACGAAAAGCGGTAACAGTAGCTCACTTGTATGGTGTACGAACGGGGTCAAAACTAAACTTACAGGTGCAGCTATAAAAATATACAGGTGCACCTGTAAATATACAGGTGCAGCTGTAAATATACAGGTGCACCTGTAAAAATACAGCTGCACCTGTAAATAATACAGCTGCACCTGTAAATAATACAGCTGCACCTGTAAATAATACAGCTGCACCTGTAAATAATACAGCTGCACCTGTAAATAATACAGCTGCACCTGTAAATAATACAGCTGCACCTGTAAATAATACAGCTGCACCTGTAAATAATACAGCTGCACCTGTAAATAATACAGCTGCACCTGTAAATAATACAGCTGCACCTGTAAATAATACAGCTGCACCTGTAAATAATACAGCTGCACCTGTAAATAATACAGCTGCACCTGTAAATAATACAGCTGCACCTGTAAATAATACAGCTGCACCTGTAAAGATACAATTTGGTTTTGACCCCGTTCGTACACCATATGTACCAACTGGGTCAAAACTAAACTTACATGTGCAGCTATAAAAATATACAGGTGCACCTGTAAATGTATAGCTGCACCTGTAAAATGTACAGCTGCAGCTGTAAATATATAGCTGCAGCTGTATTTTTATAGCTGCAGCTATAAACCTATTTTACAGGTGCAGCTATACATTTACAGGTGCAGCTGTAAAAAATGCAGGTGCACCTGTATATTTTATAGCTGCACATGTAACTTTAGTTTTGACCCCGTTCGTACATATGGTGTACGAACGGAGTCAAAACTAAATTGTATTTTTACAGGTGCAGCTGTATTTTTTACAGGTGCAGCTGTATTTTTACAGGTGCAGCTGTATTTTGTACAGCTGCACCTGTATATTTACAGCTGCACCTGTATTTGTTATAGCTGCACCTGTAAATTTACAGGTGCACCTGTATATTTTTATAGCTGCACCTGTAAATTTAGTTTTGACCCCGTTCGTACACCATACACTTGGGCCTAAAGATTTTAATTTTCTGGAGGTGCATACTATTCATAAGGCGAACTTCGCCGCGAGCTGTAATGCGCCATGAGAAGAAGTGGCGTATAAACACATGTTTAACAAGCAGATGGCAGTATACATACCCAGGTCAAAGATGTGCGTATCATCGAGCGCCAAGTTGCCGTCATAGCCCCCGTGTATCAGGACCCGCTTTCCAGTCAACGCACAGGACGCGTGCCAGCTGAGAAACATAAATAAAGGTGAAAGGGTTTAACATCCCAGCAACAGCTAAGGTCACTTAGAAGTGAATCGAATGGTGCTTAATGGCCCATCAACACAAAAGAGTATCATTTAAGTAACTGCAATGGATTTTTATATGTTAATTTCCAGACAACCCAAATCGACACACAGAAACATCTTGTTGACAGCAACAGCTAAGGTCATACAGAGCCAGGACCAGTCTCATCCGACAAACCAACGGGATGGAAAGACTATTTATGTTTTCTCACGTGTTGGGTGAGGACACAACTCACACCCTTCGGTATTGAAGTCAAACTGGCCATTAAAACCCTAGGGCCAAACGGCCCATTCCCTGGGGGAAGGATAATTTTTTATTGATTTTGCTTAGGGTGGTAGGTTTGAACCCACAACCTCTGGCATTGAAGTCCAGTTCTCTAATCTCTGCCACAACCCATCCATAAGGTCATTTAGAGACAGAGCTGAGGAACAAAGTGGCATGGTGTAACGCTTTCCACCCCACAGTCCAAACATATTTACAAACACTGTAGATCTAGATGAACCAGCTAGTAATGCGCCGTCTCATCAGATATTTTAAGATAAATTTTTCAACATCACCTTTTGGATGGATGGAATAGACTAAAAAATTAGAATGGAACAAACTGTCCATGTTCAGATAAGTCGGGGTGAAAGGATTAACGTCCCGGGACAGGAGTAAGGTCATATAGAGACGGGACCTTAGTGTCAAGTTTCATCCAAAACACCAGTGGGATGTAAATGCTATGGACATGATAGAGGCATTTTTCATGCCTAGGGCCAAGATTGAAGCCACTATCTGCAGTATTAAACAGTTACATCCCAGCAACAACTAATGTCATATAGAAACGGGACCTTGGATTCAGGTCTAATCCGAAAGACCAGTGGGATGGAAATGCCTAGGGCCATATGGAAACGGGACCTGGGTTTCAGGTCTAATCTGAAAGACCATTGGGATGGAAATACATGTTGTATGAAAGCTTGTTTTTCATGCTTAGTACCAAATGAGCTGTCAAAAACTAATGAACAAATTTGTGGCTGTGCCTGGAGAAATGGGGCTTATGGGATTTGCGACCAGTGTAGATCCAGATCAGACTGTGCATCAATAACACACCCGTCATGCTTCTAACAAACAACATAGATCGTTATCAGGCTACAGGAGTTATTTGATCAGGAGCTACCCTGGTCAGATCCCATAAGCCCCATTTCTCCAGTCACAACCACATTTGTTAATCCAAGACTGGCGCATAAATCGTCATGCTGCCTTTTAATATTACAATTTGAATAAAATTCTCTAATTAAAGGCATCCTGGGACGGTTGAAAATAGCCAAAATTGACTGCTTTTCCGAGGGCGGCGGGCGACTTATAACCAGATGGCTTGAGGCCCGCATGTCAAGCCCGCCGAGGCATTTGATGGTATTTAAAAACTTTTAACGCAGATTTCGGACGGACACCAGGATGTCATTGTGATCGCTGTCACGCTTTCCGCAAGCGGGCTCGACAAAAATCACCGCCTCTCACAATCAGTTAAGGAGGCTCTTGCGACAAATATTGAAAAATACTCACAAATGAAGTACAAATCGCGCGCCACAATAAAAATGCAGTAACCGCATCAGATGTGTTCAATTAATTTTTTACAAAGTTACCCCACCCACTTATTTTTGGCCAGAAATTTCACGACTGAATTTTTCGGAATTGTTTTCATGAAAACATGAGGCACAGAGACTTTGTTATGTCTTGTTCTATCACTGGTAACACCACACCATTTCCTGAAAATGATTCCAAAGCGGGGTCATAACAACCTCAAATTTTCGCTACAAATGATTGAAATGAAGGGTCGGTAGTGAAGAATATAGAAAATTGTCCACCCCCTTTTTACAGCTAGCTGCCCACTGTCCCGTGAGACCAAAGCACATATTATACTTTGTTAAAATACCAAGGATATTGCAAACATTTTGTTAAACAGTCGAGCACCAGTATCTGGAAGTCGAAGGGAGATCGTCCATAGTCGAGATAGGACTAGGTTTGAGATAGCGATGATGTGACATGGTCCAATATTTTCGCGAAAAAAATATGAAATCATGTTACCCATTTAATACACCACGAATAAACAATCACGTATTAACCAATGACTAAAGGTAGTAAGCTAATCCAGGGTTCATACAGCCATGTCAAAATGAAATTCAAGGACTTTTCAAGGAGTTTTCAAGGAGTATTTATTCATGTTCAAGGAGTGAAATTATACCAAGTTACACTAAGTTTTGACTCAACGGTGCGGTGTTATGGTAAGGGCTGTTCCAGTAAAACATACATGGGAGGGGGGGACACCACTTTTAGATTTGGGTAGCCTACCATAGATGCGAATTAGTAGCTTTGGCACCCACCCATAGATGTGCCTTTACCTTGAAAACACCGACCCATAGATGTGATTTAATTGGTTGTGAAAACAACCACCCATAGATGTGATTTAATTATAGTGATTTACGACCAAGAAAATAAAAAATTAAAAAAATATATCAAAGAAAGTTTATACTTTTACAAGCACTTTAGGTTATTTTCCCAATATTTCATTTTACCTGTCGGAACCGACGTATTTCGCATACTCTGCTGATCGTACACACAAAGAAAAATTTCGCGGGAGACATTATTCAGATTATAACCAAAGCCTGCCGAATATAGGGGCATGCCGAATACCGGTATATCGACCATACGACGCAGTTTTCCCAATTTTAAACTCACGGGCCCCATTCCCAAAATACTAAACACTGTTATAGGCAAGCCGCTGCTGATTTACCCAATATGTTGCACACTAATTCATTCTGCTCGTTGCCGAGCCAGGCAATCAGTTGTTCGGGTGTTCATTGAAGCCAGGCTCGCCATTTTATTGTTGTTGTTGTTGTTGTTGTATGCGAGATCCCTGCGCTGATATTTCACTCCTCCCGGAAAAAACGACGCATTTCCGTGATTTTTTTTGCACAATTTAATGCGGCATCTCGATTTATCGATTAGCGAATAGCGATTTGAAAGAATGACGACGTTTAATACCAGAAGGCATGCTACAAATCACCCATAGATGTGATTTTAGTGTGAGAACCTCCACCCCACCCACCCATAGATGTGATTTTAGTTGGATCTCACCCACCCATAGATGCAATTTTTAGGCACAGACACCCTGGCATGTATTTTCTTTTTTCTGCCGTCCCCGGGTGCCGTGTATGTTTAACTGGAACAGCCCTAACCATATCCCCCTCTAATTGTATTCAGCATTGTGCAATAGCTTTGAAATGGTAAAAATGGATAAAAAAATGGTAAAAAACATGAAACAGCCAGCCAAAAATAATATCATTTACAAAATATGCGCTTGCACTATCAATTTTGGACAATTCAAGCGCAGTCTTGGACAAATCAAGGAGTTTTTCTCAAAATTTAAGGACTTTTTAAGGACAAAACCCACCAAAATCAAATTCAAGGAGTTTTCAAGGACTCATACCAAAATGCAAGGACTTTTCAAGGCTTGTGGGAACCCTGTAATCAACATTACAACTCTCAGTGAATTGTTCAAATGACAAGCGTGATATGCTTGATGAATCGTGTCAAAGACTTTCATAGATGGACCAATTAAGCAAACAACCTGAGGTAGGTGTGAATTTATTTTGTTTGATATGTTTTGAAAATTAGTGTCAACCAAATCGATCTTGTCAGACAGGCGCTTTAACAGGCGATTTATCCAGAAGAGATTTTTAACATACTTTTATGCGGAGGGGACAGAATGAACAGTCGAGATAGAGAACATATACAAGATTGCGATAGCCGATGAAATTTATATTAAACAAATAAGGATATAATTCGGGACATTAGTGAATCATCGAGATAGGGGATATCATCGAGATACTGATATTCGAGATACTGGTGCGCGACTGTATTATAATTTATTTCTAGGCTAGGTTGTAAAGGTATTGTAACAAATGACTGCAAAACCGTGTAGAACCTGATCAGAATGCACTATCACAAACATATGTTCCTCGTGTCAGCTAAAAGCCAGAATACTTCACCTACCTTCTGGGTTTGGGAGGAGTTCCAGAGAACTGGGGCTGTGTCCACTCAACAATACCTGCAAATACATCAACAATATAAATGGAATGGAATAGTGTTCAACGGCTCATCGACACAGGACAACAGTATGAACAACAGAAAAACAAACAGCAAAGTCGACAGTGGCTGTGACCGGAGAAATAGGTCTTATGGGATTTGTGACCAATATAGGAACGAATGGACTTTTTGTGGAATTTATCGGGGTATAAACTTGGAAAAGTCGCGGGAATACTGGACGAAGGCCGGAAGGCCTCGTCCAGTATTCCCGCGACTTTTCCAAGTTTATATCCCGATAAATTCCACAAAAAGGCCATTCATTCCTTATAATTCCAGCATTTGAAATAAATTCATCAAGAAAATGTGTTTATTTGTTTACATTGACAGCACTGACAGCGCACCTGTAGAAAGTAGTTCGGCGCGAGAGTTTACTGGGATATAAATTTTGGACAGAGACTTGCTACGGGCCAATCAAATGTTAGGGAATTGTGTAAATATTTTTGTGCTGGAATTATTGTACATGTAGCTCCTGATTAAATAGCAGTTTATGAACGAGAGAAAAACATACCGTATTTAGTCGTGTATTACGCGCATTTTTTCAGCCCCATTTTTAATCCAGAAGTCACCCTGCGCGTTATAAGTAGGAACATAAATTTCAAACATTTTTTCCAACTGATTTCTGCCAGTTTCACGCAAACAAAACAAGCCCGGAAACGGAAATATCAATTTTTGACAGACGTTTAAATATGCATAGTGTGAAACAAGAGAAAAGGAATCAATCGATATGAATGGGTGCGGTAAGTATAGATTGATGGTAAATTGGTATATTTTGGGATTTAATATAGCCAGGCTCGTAACATAAGAGGCTACGTGTATTAGAGGAAATGTACGTGTTTTCTGTATTTACGCTGGTGTACCAATCTCATATCGGTCAAATGTTGCCTGTCGGGTATTGTTTGGTTGTACATTTTCAAAGTGACGTCACACGTCTGCCATTCTGTGAATAATTAATGAGGACAGATCATCTCAATCCCATAAGTGCTTGATGTAAGATTTTAGATGCTAAATCAAGCGTCGCGCACATTCAGATCGCATTCGGTAACACTCGGTAATGGTCGTTTTTCGTTGCTAGGTGCCGACTGACTGTGTTACTATATTTGTAACATATTGACAAGTATTCACGCATCAATACCTTATGATATGTGCGACCAGCATAGCCCCTGATTCATCTGCGCTACACTGTATGGGGCTATGCTGGAATGTCGTGTATTCAGGTAGTACCTGTATATTGTTAAACCTAATCAATAAACAGTGAATACACACTATCTGTACCTACGTATATCCACGGTGGTCCACAGTGTCAATATTTGGCTGGGGGGAATTGTTTAGGGCCCATTTCTCGTGTGCAGGTCACTAGTAGGGAGTTATTATCGCCTTGGGGAAGAAGTTTACACATGGCTAGCCTGCTGTGTGTTTTCGATTACGGGTAATTATGTTATACACGAATGGCAAATATGGTGGAATTATATACAACAAATTTCTTCGCAAGTAGGTTCAATAAGTTTATTACATGCATCATGAATTTTTATTAAGCATATTAATGAGTAAATAACAATACATATAACATACTTTTAGACAATATAAAGTCTAATTTATGCCATAAAGCTGACCTTTGGCGATATTTTTTCTCTTCGAGAGAGCCTAATAGCACACGTTCAGCATTGTGGATGTGAACTCGGAATGCAATTTTCTTATACGTGACGGAATTTCCGCTGATTTTTTTTTTCTTTTTTTTCTTTTCTTTTTTTTTGTTGCGCGGTATAGACGCGAACTATTTTTTCCCCTGATTTTTCCCCCCAAAATATAGGTGCGCGTTGTACACCAGTGCGCGCAATACACGGCTAAATACGGTACAGCAGAATCGATTGTAGCTGTGAATGGATAAATGGGTCTTCTGGGATTTGTGACCAGTGTAGCTCCTGATGATATAGCAGACTCCAGACTTCTTACATTGCTTTATTTCACTGACGTCGTTCAGGTGACGTCATGTGACATTGTTCGCAAAAAATAACACGAGTGGAAGTAGGTTTTAATCCATTGTGACATGGAAATGCATATCTAGTCAATGCAGGATACGACCAACTGTTATCCTACGTATGTACGTAGTCGGAGCTTGTCGAAAAATACACCTATTTCCTCACAAGATCATCCGGTTCTACTTTAAATAGAGCTATTGCATCAACACATTTTTCGTCTAGTAACTGGCGCAAATTACTAGCACCCGTTACTAGACAAAAATGTATTGATGCAGTATCTTCTGCTTATAGCTGGATGGGAATTGGTCAGGAATCCAGCGCCTATTTTGACATGAAGCATTTTATGCCGGCGCAGAGTGCAGCACCAGGGGGCGGTTTCACTAAGCTTTGTACAACAGTTGAACTAAAATGTTCGCAAGTGCAAATTTAGGATCGTCTGGAAATTTCAATTCATGGATTTACACTTATTGAACATATAAATATAAATCTAATAATTGTCTACAAGAAAGATTTTGCGTTTACAAACATTTTAGTCGTACAAAGTTTAGCGAAATGCGCCCCAGTGTACTTACTCATGTCTAAAATGTGGAGGTCCTGGTACGAGATGGGGGCATCCCAGCCCCCAAACACCACCAGCTGGTCATCCAGCAACGTGGCCGAATGGCTGAAAACACACGACACGTCTGTATAAATTGTTTGTTTAATTTAACGGCCTGCCAACATGACGAATGGGGGAAAATCCCAACTAAATGTTAACATACAAATATATATTCAGCTCTAAAATTTGAATAACCTGACCAGGTCATCACCACACGTATCATCATAGGATTAGCATTAGTCTAATTACAGTCGAACCTGTGCTAACGACCACCTGGGAATAGCGGCCACCTGTCAACAACGGCCAGTTAAAAGTCCCCCCATTCCAATTTTGTTCTTTAGAAGTCCTTGGTATAACGGCCACCCCCGAACTGCGACCAGCGGCCAGCTATTTTCATTCCCACGCGGCATTTTTGTATGTCAACAGCGGCCAATTCGAGTTTTGTCGGCAAAATAAAAATATCACCACAATCACCGTATTTCCTTTCACCACAATCTTGCCGCTATCATTTAAATTGCAGCTGGTCATATCCAATTATACATGTAAATTTCACACCGCGGGGAACAAGGCCATATCAAAGATCAATACATGCGGTTGCTGACGTCAGTAACGTAGTTGAGACTAGACTGGTACCCTGTCGGATGCGCAGCCTAGTGAAACAATACTACCGGGAAACAGTCTAAAGTGACACGACAAACGTGTTCATGTTAATTGTGTCTCGATCTCCGACAAATCCCGGCTTATTGCATTAGCGGCCAGACCAGGCAGTGGATTCGTGTAGTCTGACCATGGTTTACAAGGCTCGCCAATCTCTAATTAAAAACATCAATAATTATGTCAGCGGACAATGCCAATTCGTCATAGGCTGCTTACATATTCGGGCTGGATCAGAATATTATACATTGGACAGAAAGCAAATAAGCCGTTTGCCGTTTGGACACCTATCTCCCTGGGTTACTCGACTCGACACATTCAATGAAATATTTTTGTTACAAAAAAAATCGCAGTTTTCATAAGCCGCGCCACATAGGCTAAAGTTTTAATAAAGACTATATTATGACCGTTATTAATTTCAACTGATGGTGTGAAATTGAGAATAAGAAAACAAAATACTAATTAGTGTATCCCCTACAATAGGAGGGTGCGGCACCCTTCCCCCTTTTTGGCGTTTTTCCATAATTGTCTGCCATTTTCTGGCTAAATCAGATCGTGTCGTAAGTATCAGCTTCTACTTGTCTCAATACACGCTCCGAATACCCAAAATACTGAACATGCCACTGGTTTGTTGGTGTGACGTGTGAAGTTACAAGCCTCGATAACCATGATAACAGATATCCTGATTAGCGGCGCAATACGCAGCTGCCACGTGCCTCGTGTTACCAGATAATGATTTTCTAGCCACACACGCCAATGTGACGTATTGTGTGGGTCAATCAGGGTCTTACGTCACCAAACATTTATGACAATGGCCATCTGAAGGTGCCGACAAATCAGTCACTATCCACGCACACCGATGACACAGTGATATCTTTGTTCCCAACGGGATCGATCGTATTTAAAAAGGTGAAACAAATAACATGATGTGTTATGTAAAAATCACACTTGGGTCACAATTCCTATAAGCCCTATTTCTGCAGTCACAACCACAAATAAGAAAAGCACTGCACACATTACAAGTCAATTCAGACTCCCAATCAAACATTGTCATTAACCTGATCAGCTGGCAATTGCCAGGTAACAGCTTTTCCATTTACCTCTTTATAGTTTTGGCTAGTTGATATTATTGTTATTTACTTGACAGAAATACAATTATCTTGCTTCCCTAACAGTTAATAATTGTTTGTGTATGCTGGTACACCAGAATTATGGTAAAACATTACCATTGTTAAACTATTAATTATTTTATCTTGTTTGTCAAATTCACGTAACTTATTATTTTCCCAGTTCAGTATTAAACCAATTTATACAACTGGTCTATCGCACTGCGACCTACCCGGATCTGGGTATTGGCTTCTCTCCCTGCACGATCGGGTTGTACCAACTCTCCATCACGGGACTGAAGATGTGGATTTCGTTACTGCAGCCGTCGGGCTGAGGATCGGGCCGCGGGTACACGCCCCCGAATATCCACAGCTCGTGCCGGTACAGCGTGGCACTGTGGTAGGCTCGCGTTGGGGCCTTCCCGCTCACCTACAGGGATTCATTGGGGTTTATGGACACACCATGTGATTTTGTACCTAAAAACATGTGCGATATCTCATGAAAAATATTGACAGAATTGACAATATTTTCCATCAATAATGTCGAAAGGTGAAAATTTTGTCAACTTTCGACGTGATTTACAGATCAAGATCATCAGGTACAAAATCACAAGGCGTGTCTCATATAGAGACAGGAATATACCTGTAAGGGGAGGGGGAAGTACTGAACACTCGCCATTAAAATTTCAGTACTGAAACATAGCGTACTGGGGCCCGTTTCACTAAACTGCGCACGCCTAAAATATTCGTAAGTGCAAATTTAGGATCGTCTGGAAAAGTTCAATTGATGGATTTACATTTATTGAGCATAGGCTGCAGCTGCATATGCAGCCTATGCTCAATAAATGTAAATCCAATAATTGTTTACAAGAAAACAGTGTTAATGTGAAATTTACAGTCCATCACAATTTTGCACTCACAAACATTTTAGTCGTACAAACTTTAGTGAAACGGCCCCCTGGTCCGGTGCTCGGCACCCTTAATATACCAGTAGCTGATTCCACCAAAATTGCTATAAAGCATACTTATCTAGCGAAGTATACTTTGAGGAAGCAATCATTTATTTTTCACGAAATGCATTATTTCATACAAAATTAACAACTGCATATATTTCATGATTAAAAATATGCAGAATTATTATACTGAATTTATTACAAAATGGCTGTGATAATGTAATACATTCAGTATAACTAAGTAATAAATTCATCCTTAAATTGAAAAGATTTCCCTCAAAGTGTACTTTATAGCAACATAAGTATACTTTGCAATTTTGGTGAAATAGGCTACTGATCGACGAAGTGCAATATTTCATACAGAATTAACAACTGCACATATTTCATGATTAAAATTATGCAGAATTATTATACTGAATTTATTACAAAATGGCTGTGATAATGTAATAAATTCAGTATAACTATAAGTAATAAATTTATCCTTAAATTGAAAATTTATCCCTCAAAGTGTACTTGGCAACATAAGTATACTTTGCAATTTTGGTGAAATAGGCTACTGATCTCTCGGCCCCAGCTGTGAATACATTGTTAACCCTTCACCCCCAAGTAATAAGAATGGATTCTGATATATTAATTTTGCAACCATTCCAACCGTCACAAAATGGTTGTCTGACATGTCCATTTATGAAAATGCGTGTTTTTGTTCGCAAAAAGTGCAGATCCTGTTCTTAACGAGCCGGCTCATCTGGATCTACACTATTTGCCAATACCACTATACAGGCATGTGGTGTTGAAAGAGTTTTTTTTACAATGGTGAAGGGTGAAGACATGAATCCTCCAATCACCTACAGGGAACACAATGCTGGTGGGTGGTTGGCTCACTAACATTTACATGTATTGCATAAAATGAACTTTTACAGTGTCAGAGCTCCAGATAAGCTGTGTTTTTTGCGTAAATACCCAATTAAAATTGCCAAAAACCCAATTGAAATCAGATGTAGCGAGTATCAAAAAGCAATAACAAATTTGTGGTACCTTTTTCATGCTACAGAAAACAATAAATGACCACAAATATAGCATATTTTTCTTATTTTCCATGAAAACACATCTTGGTATTTCATTAGAATTGCTTGGACACAATTCTAACTAGAAATGGACGCTTGTCGAAAAGCGCATGTGTATCTCCCTCCCCAGATACACAAGTAGTTTGAAAAAAGTGTGTTCGAGTTATGCTCCGGAGACAAAATCAGTGACGGAAAAACAAAGGGAGATAACTAAGAAATTAACGACGCAAGAGTTCATTCTCACGTGCGACACACCTTTGGGTCATCTTCTATGCATGTGTGAAGTTTAATAAACTAGAAAATGTGTTCATAAAACACGGATGTCCCACATATCGCTTTGATAATAAATGAGGCCAAATTCCAAGTCAAAATTTTCTTTTACCAAAGTTTTTGAAGCACCAAGTATGTGACCTTGGCGGGGGCAGGACGAACGTGGATTTGGCACAGGGCGGTAGAGGACCATTAGAGCAATGCATATGTGAAATATGAAGCTGATCCGTGAAAGAAAACAGAAATTATAAGATATTTACCTGAGCGTTAAAGTTTTTGAAGCACTAAGTATGTGGTCTTAACCCTGGGCTTGGCGGGGGCAGGACGAACGTGGATTTGGCACAGGGCGGTAGAGGACCATTAGAGCAATGCATATGTGAAATATGAAGCTGATCCGTGAAAGAAAACAGAAATTATAAGATATTTACCTGAGCGTTAAAGTTTTTGAAGCACTAAGTATGTGGTCTTAACCCTGGGCTTGGCGGGGGCAGGACGAACGTGGATTTGGCACAGGGCGGTAGAGGACCATTAGAGCAATGTGAATATGAAATATGAAGGAGATCGGTCAAAGGATGAAGAAAGTATGAGACATTTACCCGAGTGTTAAAGTTTTGTGACGGACGGACGGGACGACGGGAGGATGGGACGCACGTTCCTACGAATGAATACTTGTTGGGTTTTTTACTCTATAAAAATACCCAACAAGAGTACCCAACACTATCCTAACCCTACCCAATAAGATCCCCGTACGCTTACAACAAGTACCCATTCGTGTGTGCGGACGGACGGACGGACGGACGGACGGACAAGGGTAACACTAAATGCCCCCTCCACTATCGTGGTGGGGCATAAAAATATTCCAAAGGGTGTTCGAGTTATGCTCTGGATACAAAATCAGAGCACGAAACAACAAAGGGAGATAAGTAAACAAGAATTCCGCGGAATTAAATGCCTCGCCTTGTCCAGCCTTGACCTTGAGCCTGGGCCCGAAAGCAATTTTCACTGGCCCGAACATATTATACAATTATTGACTAGTGAGCCATAGAATATCAGATTATATTCTATGGCTCACTAGTCAATAATTGTTTTATTATATGATAATAGTCTGTATATAGCACTTACGACCTTACTTACGACCTTAAAAGAATTTGAAAAAAAAAACAAGAAACGAGGCAAAGCCAAGAAGGCCAGGTTTTTTCCAAGCATGGACACTTTGATAACATAATTATACCCACTTTTTGTAGACTAGATGGCCGTGGCCTGCATGTTGCGCCTTGGGGCGAGGCATGGACACTAACAAAATTGATATAGTAGATGGAAAAACTTTAATGAAAAAACATTAACCGGACACTCGGACGTACGGACGGACGGACGGACGTATGCCAAAATGCTGACGATATCGCGCTTTCCGCAAGCGGGTGCGACAATGATGATAAACACCCATGTGAAGTATCAAGGTAATGGGTGAAGCAGTTGCAGAGATGTAGTACACGAAAAAAATTTAACAAATAAATTCAAAGTAATTTGACCTTGACATTGATCACAGGGGCCGGTTGGGGGTTAGAATGAAAATATGGACGATGATAAACACCCATGTGAAGTTTCAAGGTAATGGGCGAAGCAGTTGCAGAGATATAATATAACAAAAAAGTTTTAAGCAAAAGTCGACTGCGCGGAAAAAATGGGTCAAGTTAAAAAAAAAGTAACATGTTGGATAGTGATATGTGGTGGGCACCCCTTGATTATGAAGCTGTGAAAGTTTGGTGGTCCTAGGTGGTACAGTACCAAAGAAATGGACTTAAACACGAAAACTTAACATTGAAAACGCGGAAAGTTAACATTGAAAATGGCTAAGTCGACTGCGCGGAAAAAATGGGTGAAGTTAAAAAAAAAGTAACATGTTGGATAGTGATATGTGGTGGGCACCCCTTGATTATGCTGTGAAAGTTGGTGGTCCTAGGTGGTACAGTAACAAAGAAATGGACTTAAACACGAAAACTTAACATTGAAAACGCGAAAACTTAACATTGAAAATGGCTAAGTCGACTGCGCGGAAAAAAATAAAAAATGGGTGAAGTTAAAAAAACAAGAGGCCCAAATGGGCCTGTATCGCTCACCTAAAAGCCTCCATAGTGGTCATCTTGATTTCACAAAGACTCTTCACTTACAACTTCAAATGTTCCATAGAATTTGTTGGTACCTTCTGATCTAACATATATTGCAAATGGTGATGTGATTTACTGCTATACCTTCGATTTGATATATAAAATGACCATATTCGGTCTAAAAATAAAATTTGACCCCTATTTGACCCCTCGGGCCATGACCATTTTTGACCCAGAGGCCACCATATGAACAAATCTGAATCAGCGTTAACTATCCATCATTCATACAAAGTTTCGTCGAAATCGGCCTGGCGGTTTGTGAGAAGATTTTTTTGACAATTTGACCTACTTTTCAACGGCGGACATCTTGGATTTGGTGATGACCTCCATTTTAACAAAAATGGACAGGCTTCACCCACAGACCATTACAGTTAAGTTTGGCCAATATCGGCCAAGCAGTTCACAAGAAGAATACGTTTGAAATCTTTAGTAAAAGAACAACTTTTTTACCTTTCGGTGGCCATCTTGGATGACAAAATCATCTGATTTAGACAAAAAATGGTCCACAGTGATCAACTAGTCGATACCTTCGATTTGATATATTATATGACCATATTCGGGCAAAAATATAATTTGACCCCTAGTTGTTGACCACTCGGGCCACGCCCATTTTTGACCAGGGGCCAACAAATGAACAAATCTGAAACAGCGCTAACTATCGATCATTCATACCCAGTATCGTCGAAATCGGCCTGGCGGTTCGTGAGAAGAAGATTTTTTAAGAATTTGACCTACTTCTCAACGGTGGCCATCTTGGATTTGGTGATGACAGGCTTCAACCACAGACAATTACAGTTAAGTTTGGCCAATATCGGCCAAGCAGTTTACAAGAAGACGTTTGAAATCTTTAGTAAAAGAATGACCATTTGAACTATCGGTGGCCATCTTGGATGACGTAATCATATGATTTAGACAAAAAATGTTCCAGAGTGATTGTCTCGTCGATACCTTCGATTTGATATATTACATGACTATATTCGGTTAAAAATAAAGTTTGACCCCTATTTGACCCCTCGGGCGACGCCCATTTTTAGACCACGGGCCACCATATGAACAAATCTGAAAACAGCGCTAACTATCGATCATTCATACCAAGTATCGTCGAAATCGGCCTGGCGGTTTGTGAGAAGATTTTTTAAGAATTTGACCTACTTTTCCATGGCGGCCATCTTGGATTGTCGATGACCTCCATTTTAACAAATCTGAAATGGCATCACCCATATATCATCCCTGTGAAGTTTGACCAATATCGGCTCAGCAGTTCGGGAGAAGAAGATGATTGAAAATGTTCACGGACGGACGACGGACACTTAGCCATAACAATAGCTCACATGAGCTTTGCTCAGGTGAGCTAAACAGTAACATGTTGGATAGTGATATGTGGTGGGCACCCCTTGATTATGAAGCTGTGAAAGTTTGGTGGTCCTAGGTGGTACAGTAACAAAGAAATGGACTCAAACACGAAAACTTAACATTCATTGTGGACGCCGCCCGCCGCCCACCCGCCCGCCGCCCGGCTTTCGCCAATCCAATAGCCTGGATTTTTTTTCAAAAAACCTGGCTAAAAATGAAAAAAAAAAATGGAAAAAAAAGTTTAAAAATTAAAAATAATAATGCTTGCTACTGGAGCCCAGATTTTTTTTTAATAGTCCTATATTTATCTACATATATCTGCACAGGTCCACATAATGCCACAATATTTTCAACGCAGTTTACGGAAATGTAATATCCAATGTAGTAATTTACCTGTATAAACTAGAAATGGACGCTTGTCGACAAGTATTTATAGAATTTATTGTATTTATAGAATAACTCTGCAATGACGTAATGGGCGCAGTCGATTGAGCTCTTCATAATTTGGTAGAAAAATCCACGGTAATGAGGCCCATAAAGGAAATTATGATCGTTTCGTACACTGGTGTTTTCGCACCTGTTGATTTTACCCACGAATTACAAATGTGGGAAATGGTGTGTAATGGCTTGGGTCCGAAATGGCTTGGGGCGATTTGGCCTTGAAACATTTATTATTTGTTTTTGGATAAGTAGCTCTTCGTTCTTTTTCTATCATGATACATTTTCGCATTCCTTCCTATCTGCTCTGTATTGTACATTGTGTAACAGTCTGAAAATGCATCATATCGTCTGCATACTTCACACAACAGAGTATTGAAAAACTCTATAGGGGCCTCAAATTATGCGCATGCGCAGTGACATAGTTGGGGAATGTTTTCAGCAAATTTTACTAAAATGTCTACCTTGGCGATATATTCTTCACACTGGCATGGAAACAGTAAGCACCCCCGAGTGACTTAGATGTGTTTGTTGCAAAATCAGATCAAATGAATGCGTTTAATTAACAGGTATTTTCATTTGTCCGGATAATTGGTATGACCCCTGTAGTGTGATTTTATTTTGCCCAATTGCTTCAGATACGATGGAGTGAAAATACTCAATTACTAATTCCTTATCTGGAGCCCTGAGTGTAAGGACACACTGCATTAAGCTGTGTTCCACCTACCACTTCGATAGTAAACAGACAAAATTGCAAACGTGCGAGATAATCCATGGCCCAGAGTTGAATTAAAAACAGAAATTCGCGTTGAGCATCTACATTGACACACCATAAAGGTATGGTACATACAATTACATGTATCAAGCCTCCAACTATTAATACAATAAATCCTGGTGCACACACCTTAACCTATTCAAAGCAAGCCAACATTTGCAAACACTGTAGATCCAGATAGCCAGCTCGCAGCGAGCCAGTATTTTTCAGATTTTTACAAAGCATATTCCTCTACTGATTAATGAACTAGTCCAAAAGTTAGCATGAAGCAGCCTATGCCTGTTAATTGGGGATGCAAGTGTTACTAATTGATGTGATCTTGAATTTTAGAAGCTGTGTGATATCTCTTAAAAAATATTTACTGAAACACCCATATATTTTGTAAATGACGTCGAAAGTTGACAAAATCTTCGTAGCAAATGCGGAATATAATTACGCAGTTAATTGCTATAAAGATTTTGTAAACTTTCAACGACATTTATGGAATATATTGCAAATTTTGTAAATATTTTTCACGAGATATCGCACATCTTCTCAGGTAAAAAAATCACATGTATTGTCTTAATTATTAACAAGTTCACACCTAAGTAACAAGCAATTGATTAACTGATTGGGGTTACCGGTATACGTCAACAGCCAGTAGCCTATTTCACCAAAATTGCAAAGTATACTTATGTAGCTGAATTTATTACATTATCACAGCCATTTTGCATGATAATGTAATAAATTCAGTATAATAATTCTGCATACTTTTAATCATCAAATATATGCAGTCGTTAGTTCTATATGAAATAATGTATTTCAGGCAAAAAAAATGATTACTCCCTCAGGGCTGTTCCATTAAAACATACCCGCACCCCCAAGACGGCAGTTTAAAGAAAATATATGCCAGGGTGTCTGTTTCTTTAAATTGCATACATGGGTGGGTGTGCTTGTCCGAAAATCACTTCTATGCGTGGTTGGCTGTCAGACTGGTGAGTGTCTGTTTTTCAGGTCAACATGGAGTGGTTCGTATATGTATAGGCTGCGTATATTACAGATAATTGATGTCTTAACATATATAACGCGGCCATTCGCGGCGAATTGTATTCGTAGTGCAGAGTTCCTCAGGAATATAACGTCCCAGAATATGCACAACATAATTAAATGCGTGCTGGTATCGCGACGATTTGTATTCAAACGCGGCATTCCTCAGGAATATCAGGAATATCACGTCCCAGAATATGGACAACGTAATTAAATGCACGCTGGTGGTTTCGTCTATTAATCACAAGTTTGTACACAAAGCAAAGATCGCTCAAATGTATTATTATCGCACCTTCACCAATTATAGAGTAGACGCTCGTGTATGGACTATTGGCCATCACCTGGGGCACATACAGACTGTATCGTTACACCCCCATAATGAAACCGCCAATTGACATATTGACACTTTCGCCATGCGTGATAAGGGTATCCCCGTGATAATTGTCACGTACACACAATGTCATAAACTGTCGTCTGCACATCACATTTTTCTTACGAAATAATAAAAACATGTTTTGACAGCAAACGAGACGCGCCGCGACATATTAACATACAGTGCGACCCCGTTAGTACACGGAAGTCCGGCGACATACAACCTTCTGTGTTGCTTATCCGAACCGTGCTATATCTGTTCTCGCCCAAGACGCATCATAATGTCAACAAAAAATACATGTACACTGTGACTGCGAATGAACGACGTCGCCAATGCCTATAATATGCCATAAGTTTTCACTGTTATCTTCGCATGTAATAAATATATTGAATCCAAGAATTGTTAAACGTCATGTTTTATTTATTCATCATGTTCATGTAGAATATAGATCTACGCAGGTCCGTGCAATCCATTATTGTAAACGTGTGTATTCGATGTCAGACGCAATGACCCAATGACCGATATCCTGTTCCATCAGCTGCAACGTCACGTGACAAGCTCGTGCGTTGCAATCTGTGTTTACTCATATGGTGAACACAGGTGGAAGACTCGGACCTATGACACCAAAATAAGTGCCTATTCAAAAAAATCCCATTATCCCACCCCCGGGTATCGTACTGTGCATGACGTTAATAATAGAACGAGATCAAGTGGGTGGGGTAATGGATATTTTTGTAATGGTCATTTTCTTTGTGTCACACGTCCGACTATTCCACCTGTGGGTTTGAGTACGCAGAGTTTTAACCCTTATTGCACGGATGCGGCGAAATCCTTTGATCTCCGCAGTGTGCTGACTGCCGGAGGTCACTGTCTGGACCTGTCTGGCCCACTTCCCCCCGTGTGTTAATTCACGGAGATACACTTTCATTCATTCATTCGGCTCATATTTAAGGGTGGGAATTGGCTCGGACACCTTCCATACCCGGAGATACACTACACTGTCTAGCGTGTGTTATATGCTTGAGATTAACGCCTATTCTACATGTCAGGATAACCTGCGCTGCAACCTATCAATTAAGTAGAGCAATATCGGTGCGCAACCTTTAACCAGTCATGCCCTGATAACATGACCCATTCATGATTGACAGGCTACAAGTGACTGGGCGACTTTCGGATCGATACCCCGAATATGAAGTTTCACGGCGCTGTGTTACGAAAATACAAAAATACTATTAATTAGTGCTATGAAAATGCCAATAACACTAACAGCTCGTGGAGTATATAATTGTTATAGAACCACGAACACCGTAGTCACTGATAAAGCAGTGCAGGTGTGCATGCTGTGTTGGTTATACACTGATTGCATGCAAACGCAGTAATCCAGCTTCGGTAAGATTGTGAACCAGATAACAGACGCCTGCTATATTTTTGTCACTTTTAACTGGTCACGTGACCGCAGGGTATTGAGGACATGTCTGCGGAAATGTAAATACAAGTGGGGTACCCAAGAGGAATGAATGGCTGGAATTAAATTGTGTAATTATAGTATTTGTATTAAACTTACAATAAATTCGACAAAATATATAATTTTATCTCAGGCTTTCGACGTATCCGTGCAATAAATTAGTTAGATAATGTTGTCTCGTTGAATATGGTTAGTTAACAGTGCGTGGGGGGATTTAAGGCGGCCGAAATACATCTCGCCTAGCGGCTCGACGATTTCCGGCCCCCTAAATTCCCCCCATGAGCTGTTAAGTAACCATATTCGACTCTTTTTTTTTTTTTTTTTTTTTTATCTTATATTTAAGGGTAGGAATTGGCTCGAGGACCTTCCAAACCCGGGCATTTGAACCCAAAAGTGGCAGGCCAATGACCGTTGGCCCGTTTGTTTCCGAATTTACTAATATCTGCCATACAGTCGAAATATGTGCATTAAATGAAGGAGGCAATGAGGCGGTTAATTTAACCTAGCTAGTTCATTCTCCTATCGCACGAAGCCGGTATGTAAGACCGTGAAAAAGGCTGAGTGTGAGTGCATGTGATATATGGAGATTCAGCCGTAACAGTGTTATCCTATATAATGATGATATTTGACGATAACATATCAGGCTGGGAATGATCGATATTTGGTTATGCAAAGTATGATGTAATATGTTTTTGTTATATACGATTTGCTATTATTCGAGTTCATGTTTGGCGTTTATCTGTTACTATTTGGTTATATGACAATGTGTTTCACATATTCTGAAGACGAAAGAAAAAGAGAAGATAATACACGGCGGTATAGCAATTGCAATCACGTGAGATTTTCGACGAAGATGAATCTGATAATAGTGTACATTTTCTGTAAACGATATCGAATGTTGACGAATATTAATTAATTACAGTCGAACTTGTGCTAACGACCACTTGTAATAAACGACCACCTGCTGTAAGCGACCGGTTTGAATCCCGCCCGACGAATTTCCCATAATAACGTACTTGCAATGAACGACCACCTGCTGTCTGCGACCAGCGACCGTATAAATACGGCCCATTCCGTCAAAATACGACGCGTTTAACGACCGTCGGCGACTGTCAGCGCCCATGAAAACACGGCTCGAAACACGGCTATAAGGGGTGGCTATAATCCATAAAACGTGTATTTAGCGTTCTATAAATAGACTGGTATTTCAGCATTATCTGGGTCAGGGTATGGGATCACGTGGTCTATTGTTTACACTGCAGCCCAAGGCAATCTCGCTTAAATCGTAAATTTCATTCATCAATATGACTTGCAGCGTAAACAATAGATCACGTGACCCCACATCCTGAGACTATGCACGTATCAACCGCATGAATAGGCAAGACACGTGACCATAGGCATTATTTATTATCAATTAATCCGTTTAAGCGTCTGTTGATCGCGAGTAGTATACATTGTAATAAGCGTCTGTCTATCGCGAGCACTATACAACGTAATAAGCATGATTTTATAAATAACTCGTATGTTTAATACATTAATACATACAAGTTTGTATGTCATAGGCATTATTAATAATTACTTTAACTTCTGTTCAAATGACATGATTTTATATGGGTCCGTTGCTAATGGAATTCCCGCAATAGTTGGTAACCAAAATGCGAATGATACCAGTAACCCGTGCAGTACCAGTACCCGTGCATGTCCCGAAATTTTATAACGCGGTCGGATTCGATCGCAGTTTGAAATCTTGGACCCCGACCACCGCGTTATAATGGAGCTGCAGTGTATTCAAACTTATGTTTTCCATTGTACATGTTATTACTTTAATAAACACACATATATGTGTATACATGTTATTACTTGTGTTGTTTTTTATATATCATCCGTGTACCCACTCCACATGGCTGTCCCTATTAAGAGACCACCTCTGTTAAGAGACCACTTTTGGCAGTTCCCTTGAGTGGTCTCTTAACACAAGTTTGACTGTATTATGCATTTGCTCTGAAAATGTTATCAACTTTCCGATATATTTCCAGAAAAAAAGTCAAATCATTCTCGGCGAAAATCTCAGTTATATAATAAAGTTGATTATCTCATGCACTGGCTCAATTATGACGTAGCGAAACAAGGCCAGTTGTCACGTACACATTTGTGTACATGCGCCGGGGGCGTGGGCAGTGCTGTAACAATTTAGTTAATCTGGGTTAATATGCGCCACTGATACGCGATCTCCGATTGGTCAGCCATTACACCTAATTAATATTCCACCAATGGTGAGCGTGAACGCATGCCGGAAAAATGAAATCGAGCATATAACAATTAGCACTGCTTTGTTACTGGGACCAATAATTGATGTTATTCCCAGTTTGCTCGGATTAATTTACGAAATGTGCAAACGTGATCAGCTGCACATTCACATCGGTGAGATAAAAGGAGGCTATGCGTCCATGAAAAAAAAAAAAAAATCCATTTTGGTCTAATTTGGGAAAGAATCACAAATTTAACACGATTTCTGACAATAGTCGTGTTACAAATTTAACACGATTTTGATATACAAATAGGCAAAAAATTCGGCGATTCACGTGTTCAATGCAGCTACGGCTCCTGATACATCACATTGTGCGTGAGTTTTTGTTACAAACACGCAAATTACGTGTCCCGGAGAATTACATTGTTAAAATAATGTGTTAATTTAAATTGCATATATGGGTGGGTGGTTTCCCAGGGAAATCGCATCTATGGGTGGGTGTCAAATACATTAATTTGCATCTATGGTAGGTTACCCAAATTCAAAAGTGGCGTCTTCTCCCCCCACCCCCCCATGTATGTTTTACTGGAACAGCCCTCAAAGTATACTTTGCTAGATAAGTATACTTTGCATTTTTGATGAAATAGGCTACAGGTCAAAAGTTCACCTTAATGAGCTGCCACTTCCACTCATCAATGTCGAGCATGTGAACATCGTGGAACCAGCGCGTGTTCTTCGAGCCGCCAAACACGTAGATACAGCGCACCATCGGGTCGTATGTGGCAGTGTGGCCCATCCGGGAGTCGGGCTTCAAACCCTCCGACTGGGTGGCAGGGTTCCTCCATCTTCTCGTTTCTGAATTATTAATGAAAATGCTGTAATAAAGTTGAAATTTACTTAGTCAAGCTGCAAAAAGCAAACAAGGTTTGCTTTTTCTCAAATAAGTAATTTTTTTCTTCTTTTTTTTATCATTAATTTTGTTCCCTATTTAATGTCCGAGGAAGAAAATCAATATTATATTTGTGAAACCACAATACGCATTGAATTTGAAATCTGGTGGTATAATACTCTTTAGACACAAAACTTATCTAGAGCTCTGTTACAATACAGAATTGATTTTTGTCGTCTGCTAGTTATTTTCCATATTTCTCATCAAAAACATGCTTTGACAGCACATTAGAATGATTTCCAGTGAAACTGATTTTAAAGTGCTGTCAAACCTCGACTGATAAACATAATATCAAAAGACACTAGCCCGGTATTCTTTACATCCAGCGGAACTAAAAAATGCCCTGGTTCTGTAGATGACCCACCTGTGTCGAGTGTCCAGACTCCATCGCGGCTCAGCTGCTGTTTGTCCCCCTGTCCACCAATCAGCACAGACAGATTCTTGTTGACAAAACACAGACTGTGACCCCAGCGACTACTTGGGTGGGCAGCTGGAACAAACGTGAAAGTAAAAGTATACTTTGAGTAATCATTGACTTTTCCGAAATGCATTATTTCATACAGAATTAATGATTGCATATATTTGATGATTAAAACTATGCAGAATTATTATACTGAATGTATTACATTATCACAGCCAAAATGTAATAAATTCAGTATAATAAAAATTAATACATTTATCTTAAAATTGAAAATTTCTCCCTCAATGTATACTTTGCTAGGAAAGTACACTTTGCAATGTTGGTGAAATAGGCTACAGATGGGTCCCCAATAATGTCTCGTAATTGATGGACCAGTGGGATGGAAATACTATAATTTAACTAGTTTACAAGCCTAGAGGATGAGGACTGAACCTAACTGAAGTCCAATGCCATAATATCCCCAAGGCCACGGCTCATCCCTGCAACAAAAGTGAAAGTGAATGATGTAGGTATGTTGCACGCACAGGGTGAGAATTGAATTCACGGTTTCTAATGTAAATTTCTTATTTTGCCATCTCTATCGAAGCAAAGACGAGTGAAAATTGGGGCTTTGCGACCAGTGTAAATCCAGATCAGCATGAGCATCCGCAGTCTGATCAGGATCTGCACTCTTCGCCATTCAATCAAAGAAACACACGCCATGCTTTTAACCAGCAATATTGATCACTATGAGTGTGCTATTTCATTTGGAGTTATACTGGTCACAAATTCCATAAGACACATTTCTCCAATCATAGCCACATGTCACATCTATATTTGTGGCTGTGGCTGAAGAAATGGGTCTTATGGGCTTTGTGACCAGTGTAGATCCAGATCAGCATCTGCAGTCTGCTCCGGATCTGCACCATTTCCCATTCATCAAGGAAACAGCCGCCATGCTTCTAACAAGCAATTTAGATCATTTTAAAAATTAAACTTGGAATTATCGTGAGGACAAGGTGTCCCCACCTGCACAATGTGAATACATAAAATATACCCGTTTTTCTTTTCAAATGGGCAAAATAAAATATGATTTATCAGGGCTCCAGATAAGGAATTAGTAATCGAGTATTGTCACTCCCATCATTTCTGAAGCAATTGGGTATTTCAACATTTTAATTGGTTAAGATAAAATCACGTTACTGTTTACAAATCAACAGACAGTAATTATTGAATAGTTTGCTTCGAAATGAAAATATGTCATTAGAATTGTCGACCACAATTTTCTTATTGCTTTTTGATACTCACTACTTCTGATTTCAATTGGCAATTTTAATTGGGTACTTAAACAAATATGCAGCTTATCTGGAGCTCTGATATATATTTAGGTTCATATTTTGAATGGTGAGTAGGCCCTGATCAGACTGAAAGTATGCATAAGAATGTACATGTACAAGAAACGCTTCACAATCAACACATTTAATGCAACAATTACACATTAACAATGTTTTCTTGTAAACAATTATTGGATTTACATTTATTGAGCATAGGCTGCAGCCTATGCTAAATAAATGTAAATCCATCCATTGAAATGTCCAGACAATCCTAAATTTGCACTTACTAAACATTTTAGTCGTACAAAGTTCAGTTAAACGGCCCCCAGTATGGTTAAGTGTGCCCTCCCATCCTGCACATACCTCTAGTCGTGAGATCCTTGCACGATGCCACTTTCCTGCCAGTACCTGCTTCTGTGGCTGGCACAGGTGCCAGTTTTTTATCCACTGATGGTACATCAGACTCCGCCTCAGATTCCACTTGTTTATCCAATATTGTAGCATTTCCTTGCATTTGTGGAACTTTAGAATCATTGAGTTCTTTTTTAGCGACATCATTTGCAAGTGTAGCAATTTCACACTGGTTTACAGAGTTATCCAGATACTGTTGAGCTGTTTTGATGTCCCGAGGTTTGTCTGACCTTGAAGTGTTTTCATCTTTAGTTTTTTTTGTTTTCCCTGAATTTTCTGTCCTTGATTTGTTCCCCTTGGGCATTTTTAATCCAACTACTTTGTCTGTTTCAGTTGACTTTTCCTGCTTCGGTGTACGCAATCTAGTTTTTGTTTCTTGTTTTGGTGTACGTTTCTTGGTTGCTTCATCGGACATCTTACTCTTCAACTTTGGAGTTGGTTTTTTGGCATCTTCTGTTTTGCAGCCTGGTTTTGGAGTGGCTGCTGTAGCATTTTCACACTTATGTGATTCTGTTGGAGTTAATACTCTTGTTGGTCCGTTTTTATTATCCTGTCTGGGAGATAGGATTCTAGTTGACAGTTTCTGTGTTTTCTGTTTCTTGGCAGCTGATGGACCGGTTGGTGTCTTATCCTGCTTGTTAAAACTGGACTGTCGTTTTTTCTTCTGAATCCTTTCTGGTGTGTTCTTTTTGTCTTCAGTCACCTATTAAAGAACAGCCGTCACTAGCATGACCTGAATTGTTTCAACACTACAGACCTCTTTAGCGGTGTTTGCAAACAGTGTAGAACCAATGCAGCTGGCTCGTCACGAGCCGTCTCATCAGGATCTGCATTTTCACATTTTTTTAAGGAAAAAAATCCATCCCCTTAAATTAACATATCACAGTCCATTCCAGTTATTTAGTGTTGAAAGGGTTAAATGGTAACTGCAGAAATTGGGCTTATGGGTTTTGCAACCAGTGTAGATCCAGATCAGCCTGTGCATCCGCACAGTCTGATCAGGATCTGCACTGTTTGCCATTGCATCAATGAAACCATCGTCACGCTTCTAACAAGCAATATAGCATGTAATCAGGCTACAGAAGTGTGCTATTTGATCAGGAGCTACACTGGACACACATCCCATGAGCCACATATCTCCAGTCACAGTCATAAATAGCCTTCTTGTCTTTTTCATCACGCTCAGATTTCTCCTCTCATAAATCCAAGGGACAAAGGGTGTCTCAACTCACGGGATATAATTATAGTAGTATGAAACTTTTTAGTGGAAAACAATTCTATTTTCTTTATTTCGTCTCGAAAGTATATGTTGTTACCACTCATGTGTACCGTCTCAATGAGACAATTCAAATGAGCGGTAACAACAAATACCTTTATAGTTTATGGAGAAATAAACAAAATAATGAGAATTTTCAACAAAAATTATCAATCAAATGAGCGGCAACAACAAATACCTTTATGGTGAAATAAATGAAATAATGAGATTTTTTCAACAAAAATGATTGTATCCTTAGACTGAAATGGGTTAAGTGACGATGCAGCAATATCACTATAGTCTGTTTCACGAAAGCTGCCCAAATTTTACGGCCATATAAACAATTAAAAAACAATATTTATTTCGATAATATTAAATTAAAGGAAAATTTAAGAATGAGCCTTCTTTTTATTTCGTGAAATTTGGTCAAATATTGATTTTATTACGATAAATTGATTTGTCTATGGGAATTTAACATGGGGGAAAAAGGTAGACGAGTTGTGGGAGGAGTCAAAAAACGAAATTGTTTGGAAATTGACTCTGAAACCTAGCTAGATCACAGGTGGAAGACTCGGACCTATGACACCAAAAAAATGCCTATTAAAAAAAAATCCCATTACCCCACCCACTTGGTCTCGTACAGTACATAACGTTAATTCAAGGCGAACGATCACAATTGGACGAACTTTGTATGGTTGGAGTCTCTAATGTATATGATCATGGTGCACGACTTTAGTTTGAGCTGGCGATCAGCTATCGGCCAAATATGACCGATAATCCAGCCGGACGGTCTCCGATTCTGTGTGAGATTCTTTCGTACACGCAACTTTCGCTTTGGATGGGGTAATCAAAAACGCGAATAACTCAATAAATACTTGAAACAGCGATTTGAAGTGAGTATATTCACACACCTAATACCTTTATCGATTGCCAGAGACATATTTCATACATTTAATCGATGTTTATTGTGTTTGTGCGAGCCGGAAAAAAGAGGGCTCTTTCTATAATAGCGCTATTTATGCTCACCTTGAATTAACGTTATGTACTGTACGAGACCAAGTGGGTGGGGTAATGGGATTTTTTTTTAATAGGCATTTTTTTGGTGTCATAGGTCCGAGTCTTCCACCTGTGATCTAGCTAGGTTTCAGAGTCAATTTCCAAACAATTTCGTTTTTTGACTCCTCCCACAACTCGTCTACCTTTTTCCCCCATGTTAAATTCCCATAGACAAATCAATTTATCGTAATAAAATCAATATTTGACCAAATTTCACGAAATAAAAAGAAGGCTTATTCTTAAATTTTCCTTTAATTTAATATTATCGAAAAAAATATGGTTTTTGAATTGTTTATATGGCCGTAAAATTTGGGCAGCTTTCGTGAAACAGACTATAGCTCAGAACTCCGTACCAGGATAAAATTCTTCACGTCAAAAATGAACCCGTTTCTGGACGAGATAACAATATATCTATATGTAGCTGAATGTGAGTTTGTCAGGAATTTGACGCCTATTTCGAAGATATTGGGATTCTTTTAAGCATGAATGCATCGTTAAATTTACCCTTCGCAAGCCCCCAACCAACCACCCACATGGCAAAAGGAATATGTGTGAACCACACAGTCATCCATCCAATCAAACTGCATGATTTTGGATACAAGAACAGTATCCTATTTCATCAACATTGCAAAGTATACTTTGAGGGAGAAATTTTAAATTTAAGAATAAATTTATTAATTTTTATTATACTGAATTTTATTATATTATCACAGCCATTTTGGCTGTGATAATGTAATACATTCAGTATAATAATTATGCATACTTTTAATCATCAAATATATGCAGTAGTTAGTTCTATATAAAATAATTAATTTCCGGAAAAATAAATGATTACTCCCGCAAAGTATACTTTGCTAGAAAAGTATACTTTGAAATGTTGGTGAAATAGGCTACGGAGTATGTACACATAATGCTCTATACCGGTAACCACCGGCCGTGACGGATTTCCAGCTCTGGGCCAGCTGACACAATACCTGTAGCTGATTTCATCAACATTGCAAAGTATACTTTTCTAGCAACGTATACTTTGAGGGAGTAATCATTTATTTTTTCCTGAAATGCATTATTTCATATAGAACTAACAACTGCATATATTTGATGATTAAAAGTATGCAGAATTATTATCCTAAAATCGAAAATTTCTCCCTCAAAGTAAACTTTGCTAGAAAAGTATAATTTCCAATGTTGGTGAAATAGGCTACAGGAATGGAACGGTGCTTAACAGCCCACCAACACAAAAAGAGTATCATTTAGGGCCAAGCGATGTAGATGAAGACATGATATCAAGTCGGTCACAAACCTGCGGTGTGTTTTCATTCTGATCCTGTATCCGTGTACAGCCACCAGTGAGGCCATCTGTCGCCGACTCTCCCAGGGTTGTCTCCCCTGACAGTAGGCACTCGCTGCTTTCCAGCAGCAATCTGGCCACACCCGATTCTCCCTTGGACACCATTGCTGCAGGCACGTCCGACTCTTCCCTCTCCCAGTACAGAGACCTGCGAGACAGGGTGAAATGGTTCAACCTTCAGGGCTTTGTTCCCCTATATCATAGGGTCTGATCTTCGGTGGCTTCACAATCAGAAATGTGATGTCTTTTTTTCACAATGGAGACAATTGTATTTAAAAAAAAAAAAGGTTTTATTTTTCCATATATCATAATTACATGCAAAATCCGTATTCAATTGTTTAATCACAATTGAAAGTTTCTATAACCAATTTTAATTTAAGTGACTTTTGTAATTACCATGTTAATTATTTGATTTTCAATGTGAAAATCTCGCTTTCTCACAATTTTGGCGAAAATCGTGCTTATTTTTCCACAAAAGCACAAGGCTTAGACCCCTTCACAATTTCTGGAAAAAAGGCCCTGTCCATAGAATGTGGGAAACATAAATTGTCATCTGTGGTTTCATCTTTTGTCTTTTTTCTTGATATAAATACAATGGTTTTGTTAAGAAAAATGGAAGTTCAGCATTGTAAGGGTTAATGTCCCCAGGGATTGACAATAACTTTTTGGCCAGGGAGGGATTCCACAGCATGGACATCACAATTTATACAATACAATATGTTGAATTGGATTTTTTTAAAAGCTTAGGGATGCCTCCTACAAAACAGCAGGGGTCCTATGGATTTGACAATGGAAATGATTCTAAAATTAGTCAAACCATAGTTCAGGGATTCCGCTGGCGATCGCCACTTTCGCAATTGGCGATAAAAATAAACAATTGGCGATAAAAAATTACAATTTTCGAGAAACAAAAATAAGTGGCGATTTTTTTCCCCAGCGGAATCCCCGATAGTTTTTTTGAGAAAGAAAAATATAAACAACAGCAGATATAGAGAATAGTAGGTTAGTGCCGTGAATGGGAAAAAATATCTGGCAAGGCTCAGGAAACGGGATGGGCGAGGCTCTGCCGAGCACATCCCGTTTCTGTGCCGCGCCAGATATTTTTTCCCATTCACGGCACTAACCTACTATTCTATTTATCCCGTCAACACCTACAAATGGCTGTAAAATGCAAAAATTGTATTGACTGGATATCAAAAATGTTTCACGGCACCGTGTTTCACAGCACGTACGCACTGTGTTGACGGGATAAAACAATTTTCAGTTCCCGCATTTTAAGGGTTAATATCACTTATCATGGAAGGATGTTCAATCGCCTGTGGTATGACATTCACCTTGTCTTTTGATTGAGAGTTCCAATGTTTACAGAGTGGCCTTTATAGGACAGTGTGACCTTGATATCGCCTGGACCCGGCCAGCTGCCGGTCGTGAACAGGTTAATCTGTTCTGGAATGGGAACCGGTATATCCTCGTATAGGGCACCATCCCCACATCTCCTGAAGTAGAAACCACCACCAGCGCTCCAGATAAGGCTCGTATTGGCATATTTTACGCACTTATTTTAGCACAATATGCATTGATTATCAAATCCAAAATACTCCCAGCAATGTGAAAATACACATTGATTGTCAAATTGAGTAGTGAAAATAAAGTAATAAATATAAAAATTACATAGTTTAGTTGCAAAAAGCAAACAGTGTTTGCTTTTTGCAGCTCAAATAAGTGAATTTCAACATTTTATTTGTTTTATCATTAATTCCCTATTTAATATTAAAGGAAGAAAATCAATAATACAAGTACATTTGTAAAAGAAACATACACATTGAATTTGAAATTTGGGGGTCTAATACTCTTTAGATGCAAAACTTATCTGGAGCACTGCACCACGTAACCAGTGAGCTTATGTGTGCAGTACCATACATGTACTATGTTCATCATGCGTGGTGATAATTTGGAGTGCATACTAATTAATTTATAGGCAATTGGTAGCTCAATAGTTCACATGTATATAATCAGAGCTCCAGATAAGGAATTAGTAATTGAGTATTTTCACTCCATGATATCTGAAGGAATTGGGTATTTCAATATTTTAATTGGGTAAAATAAAATCACCCTACTGGTTACACATCAACATACAGCAATTATTGAATAGTTTGCTTCAAAATGAAAACATGTCTTAGCATTTCATTAGAATTGTCTCCTTGGGAGAAAATTCTAATGAAATACCAAGATGTGTTTTCATGGAAAATAAGAAAGATGCTATATTTGTGGTCTGTTTATTGTTTTCTGTAGCATGATAAAGGTACCACAAATTTGTTATTGCTTTTTGATACTCACTACTTCTGATTTCAATTGGGTTTTTGGCAATTTTAATTGGGTATTTACAGAAATACTCAGCTTATCTGGAGCTCTGTATATTGCGGATGCATTATAATTTATATAAACTATAGAGCAACCAATTTCCTACATCAACATCAATACCATCAAATACAGTCATTTTGGCTAATTCTGCTCTTCGGCTAATATTCAGTTCACATCAAATTTAGCCATGCGTACGTCATAATAAACTATGTGGATTTTGGAATAAACAAGCTGATTAATTGCTACATTGTGGCACAATTTTATCACATTCCGATAGTTTGGTAAAAAGTTATTCCGAATATAGTCAAAATGTGTAAAATTCTCAGACCCTGCTGATGGAATAGCTGTCTTATTTACTAAATTTACTGTTAAACGAAGAACTAACCTGTCATGATGTCACTGGATAGTTCTGCTTCAAGTTTAATACCAATTTTTCTATGCTGATCCAGTATGCTGCTCGCCATTTTGTTTACACTACCAGATGCGCAGCATTAGCCGAAACAAATGTGACATACAAACACGCATGTGATGTCATACATCACACAATTTACGTCACTTACATGTACTGACGTCAGAACATTATGACATTTTACCTACACAAACGTTTTTGAACTACGTTGAATATTCAGGAAAGTTTGACCGAATATAGAGATGGTAATGCCATATAAATGTGTTTGGAAAGCCTTAGGTGCGCAAAATTAGCCGACACCATTGTACGTGCTGACAAGGACTACACACGATTCTCATTTTTCCCTCGGACTGTTATCCAGTGGAACCAGCTCCCGTCTCACACTTGCTTTGCAGAGTCGCTGGATTCATTCAAGACATAGGTCTTGAAGAACCAGCACTCTAGACTCAACTTATTTTGAACACTCTTCTTTCTCTGTATTATTTTCCTTTCTTTACTTTCTTCTATCTATCCCAACTCTTCTGCTCTATCTCATCTTTTTCATATTTCACTATTTCTTTTTTATTCTAAGCTCTCACTGGTGATAAGAGCCAAGTATTGAGGGTATACCAGTATATTGGCAAAAAAAAGATGTCTGTAAGCTTTGGACGAAAAGTGGTTGTGTATTACGGGTATGATTAGATACCGAACAGAGGCTCTTTTCAGAAAAGAGCCTACTGTCTGTTTCACGATAACCTGCCCAACTTTTACACCTATTTAAACACCCTAAAACTCTTTATTTTTTGGCATAAAATCATTTTTCAGCAAAATTTAGCAATGAGCCATCTTTTTATTTTTTGAAATTCGGTCCTATAATGAAGTAATAGCCATAAATCAAGAATTGAATGCAGGGTTGCAATGTTAAAATGTTAAGTGCGGTCAGATTTTCAACATTTTTCTAGCATCGAACTGCTTGCTGGATTTCATCATTAAAAAGACACTAACCTTGTATTTATGAGAGCAAATCTTACCAGGTTGAAAAATAAAGGAATCGAGCCTCCATTTCTCGGTGTACAAGAATTCCAGAATTTGGTAAAAATACAACATGATGTCATCATCATCTGCTTCAGCTTTCGTATCTATTGACAACGCCAAGCTGAGGTTGGCACGCTGTTCCTACCACGCAAAATTAATTGCACATATCCTCGCACATCGACACCGGTGTAAATCTACATTCTCTAATGGTATAACTTGGGAACACCATATATACGTCATTTCCGGCGGAAGTATACTGTCACTTCCTGTGAGCCAGTTTCTTTGCCGGACGAATTTCCGGCGGACAACTTGGTTTACTAAACGCTGATTGGTTGGTGAAGGTCACCAGGTTAATGGAATCAAGTTTGTTAGCATTCATAATTTACAATACATAATTTAGGACGTATTAACAATAGTATCAGATCGACTTGGAACATTATATATGAATGATATTCGCTAAATATATGAAGATTAAATGATTAATTGATATATTTTAATGCAAATTGTTTAAGTTATATGCCAGAAAATGATGTTAATAAACAAATTTATTAAGAATTTGTGTTCAGTTCGCAATAATAGTTGTTGTTGTTGTTTACCGGAAGTGATTATTGCAATAGCAGTTTCTTGTTTTATTGTCAACAACTAAAATTCGGTGAAATGAAGTTATAAGGCAAAAGCCCATCAAAGACTGTTTATTCGAAATAACTTTGTTATTAAACGGATTTTCTTGAAATAAAAAGTAGGCTCATTTCTAAAAAATAGTTTTACATTGTTTTATATAAAAAAATAAGCAGCTTGGACAGCATTTCGTGGAATAGACTATAGGTTGGGGTGGCACGATTTACCCAAATCTACCCAAATCTTCATATAATTACTATATGTGTTAATAAATAAAGCTATACACATCATAATAACGATGTTTGGACCGTACTTACATAATATATGTCATGAATTTGCTCATACATGTACCAGGGCCCATTTTAATGTTTTTATGCAAAATGGAAATATTTGTATATGAAATAAAGGGAGAGTACCGCGATTAACTTATACTAGGAAGCCAAGGAAGATAATCCACTTTATAATGGCTAACATTCTAAATGGGAATGATGATTTTTAATTGAAATACAAATAAAACTAGAAATGTGGCCTGTCGGCACACGAATGCCCCCGCTGGCAGCCAAAGAAAACAAAGCATATTTGAATGTGGATTTGTCACAGGGTGGCAGAGGAGCATTGGAGCAATGCGTGTGTGAAATGAGAAGCAGATCCGAGCAAGGAAACAGAAATTATAAGTCATTTACCGAGCTTGTAAGGTTTCGAACGCACCAAGTCTGTGACCTTGACCCTGGGCTTAGCGGGGGTGGGACGAATGTGAATTTGTCACAGGGCGGTAGCGGACCATTGGAGCAATGTGTGTGTGAAATGTGAAGCAGATCCGAGCAAGGAAACAGAACTTATAAGCCATTTACCCGAGCGTTAAGGTTTCAAATTTCAAACGCACCAATTATGTGACCTTGACCCTGGGCTTAGCGGGGGCGGGATGAATGTGGATTTGTCACAGGGCGGTAGAGGAACATTGGAGCAATGTGTGTGTGAAATGTGAAGGCTGATCCGAGCAAGGTAAACAGAAATATAAAGCCATTTACCCAGCGTTAAGTTTTCGAACGCACCAAGTCTGTGAACCTTGACCCTGGGCTTAGGCGTTAGGTGGGGGCGGGACGAATGTTCGGAATTTTGTCCACAGGGCGGTAGAAGGTACATTTGGGAGCAATGCGTGTGTGAAATGTGAAAAGCAGATAGGCCTAGCAAGGAAACAGTAAATTATAAGGCCAATTTACCCAAAGTGTTTAACAGGTTTTCGAACCGCACCAATGCTCTGTGACCTTGACCCTGGGCTTAAGGGGGGCGGGGCGGACGAATATGGATTTGTTCACAGGGCGGTAGAAGGTAACATTGGAGCAATGCGTGTGGTGAAATGTTAAGCAGATGCGAGCAACGGAAACAGAAATTGGATAAGCCTATTTACCCTGGTGTTAAGGTTTTGAACGCAACCAAGTCTGTGACCATTGAACCCTACGGGCATTAGTGGGGGCGGGACGAATGTGGATTTGTTCACAGGGGCGGTAGAGGACCATTTGGAGCAATGCGTGTGTGAAAATGTGAAGCAGATCCGAAGCAAGGACACAAAGAAATTTTAATAAGCCATTTGTTACCCCAGCTTTAAGGTTTCGAAAAGCACCAAGTCTGTGACCATTGACCCTTGGGTCCATTAAGCAGGGTGGGACGAATGTGGGATTTGTCACAGGGCGGGATCATAGGGACATTGGAGCAATGCGTGTGGTGAAAATTGATGAAGCAGAATCCGATCAAGGAAACAGAAATTATCTTAATAAGCCAATTTTTACCACCAGACCGTTAAGGTTTTCGAAACGCACCCAAGTCTGGTGACCTTGACCCTGGGCTTTAGCGGGGGGGGCGGAACGAATATGGATTTGTTCACAGGGACGGGTTAGGGTAGGGTACATTGGAGCAAATGCTGTCTGTTGTGAAATGTGAACAGGCAGATGCGAGCAAGGGAAACAGAAAATTAATAAAAGCCATTTACCCTCAGCAGGTTTCTTAAAGGTTTTGAACGCTACCAAGTCTGTGACCTTGACCCTGGGCTTGTAGCTGGGGGTGGGTGGGAACGAATGTGGATTTGAGTCACAGGGTGCGGTAGAGGACCAGTTGGGTGCAATGCTTGGTTTGTGTCAATGTTGAATGCCATATGCCCAGAGCAAGGACAACAGAAATTATAAGCCATTATTACCCAGCGTTAATGGTTTCGAAAGCAATCCATAAGTCTGTGACCTTGACCCTGGGCTTAGCAGGGGTGGGACGAAACATGTGGATTTGTCATTAGGGCGGTAAGTGACCAATTGGGTGGATCAATGCGGTTGTGAAATGTGAAGCAGATCCGGAAGCGAAGGAAACAGAAATAATAAGCCATTTACCCAGTGTTTAAGGTTTCGAAAGAGCACCAAGTCTGGGTGACCCTTGACCCAGTGGGCTTAGCGGGGGGGCGGGACGAATGTGGGATTTGTCACAGGGCTGGTAGGTTGGACCATTGGAGACCAATGGCGTATGTTGTGTGAAATGTGAAGCATGATCCGAGCAAGGGAAACAAAAAGAAATTATAAGCCATTTAACCCCAGCGCTTAAGGGTTTTCGAAAAGGCACCAAGAGTCTGTGACCTTGACCCCTGGGCTTAGCAGGGGCGGGACGAATGTCGGATTTTGTCACAGGGCTAAGGTTAGCCGGGAATTGGAGCAAAGATGCGTGTGTGAAATGTGAAGCAGATCCGAAGCAAGTGGAAACAGAAATTATAAGCCCATTTAACCCCAGCGTTAAGGTTTTCGAAATAGCACCAAGTCTGTGACCCTTTGTACCCTGGGCTTAGGCGGGGGCGGGACGGAATGTGGAAATTTCGTCAACAATGGGCGGGTATAGGGAACCATTGGAGCAATGCGTGTGTGAAATTTGTGAAGCTGATTCCGAGCTAAGGAAAACAGAAATTATAACAGCCATTTTACCCACGGCGTAAGGTTTCGAAATGCACCAAAGTCCTGTGACCTTGGACCCTTGGGATTTGGGGGGCTTATCGGGGACGGGAATCGAATTGGGATTTGTCACAGGGTAGGTGGGTAAGTGGACCAATTGGAGCAATGCTGTATCGGTGTGTGGAAATATGTGAACGCAGATCCGAGCAAGGGATACAGAAATTATAAGCCATTTACCCAGCGTTTAAATGGTTTCGAAAGCACCCAAGTCTGTGGACCTTTGACCCTGGGCTTGTAGCAGGGGCGGGACGAATTGTGGATTTGTCCCACAGGGGCGGTAGAAGTGGACCATTGGGAGGCAACTGCGTGTGTGAACTGTGAAGCAAGGGGGTTTTTTTCCGCTTCTCTCGAGCAAGGAAATACAGAAATTGATAAGCCAGTTTAACCCAGGCGTTAAGGTTTGCGAAATATGCACCAAGTCTTGTGACCTTGACCCAGTGGGATTAGCGGGGGCCGGGTTACGAAGATGTGGATTTGTCACAAGGGCGGTAGAGGGAACCATTGGAGCAACTTGCGTGGTGGTGGAAAAGTGCAAGCAGAATCACGAGCAAGGTAAACAGAAATTAAAATAAGCCATTTACCACCGGCGTTCAAGGTTTCGGAAACGTACCAAGTCTGTGACCTTGACCCTCGGCTTCTTAGGGGGGCGGGGGACGGTAACTGTTGGATTTGTCACAGGGCGGTGTAGAGGAACCATTGGAGCAATTGCGTGTGTGAAATGTGAAGCCGATCCGAGCAAGGAAACATAAATTATAAGAGCCCATTTACCCCAGCGTTAAGGTTTCGGGCGGACGTACGTAACGTACGTATCGTAACGTACGCTACGTACGGAACGCCGGTTAACACTATTTAGCCCCCCTCACCATTCGGTGGCGGGGGAGGGCAAAAAAACTGAAAAAAGGTAAGTGTCTTAATGGTTCACATACCAAGGTGAGGACAGTGTGAAGGGTGTCCCCGACCGTACAAGATTAAGCAGCCACCGCTAAACCCGCACATTTTTGTAATTGCGGCAAACCAAATTTTCGCTTTTAGCGCGGAATATTGCCGCAATCTTGTCGCAAAACCTCCACCGTGGACCGTTTATTGCGGCAAAATTACGAGAAACTCCGCAAATTTTACGCGGTTCAATTTCGCGGCGATCCTCGGCAAAACATTCCAGTGTGCTAATTTAACAGTATGTGTACATTGTTAATCGCAACCATCTACTGCCGCGTTTTTGCGGCAAAATGGACTCCATGGTTAAAATGCGGCAAAAACTCGGCAAATTCTCCACTCTGAAAATGTGTTACAATTGTTTGATTGAATGAAGTCAGTTTTTACCCTTGTAGAATAAGCAGTTTTTTTCGCAATGGATCGAATTTGGGTATATCTGTCAATAAATCATTGTGTCTGTGAAACATACCATAGCCATAACCGATATTGATCATGTAAGATTGTAGATATCAAAAATAGGCCAAATTATTCAGAATCTTTGGATCCTTGTTAGGATGTAGCATATCAAACAGGCATATTCAGATTTTCAACGGTGTGGTAAAACTCGATCAGTAAATTTCCTCGCCATCCATATAAAACCCGGACTCTGAAAAGAACCGAAATTAAGTTGTTTTATACTGAATTTGTCAATTGTTTGGCACAGGTCTAAAGAAATCAAACAAAATGTTGAAAACTAATTTTGTTTTTATAACAAAATATTAGACTCGTTTCTAAGGAGACAGATTTCGTTATGTTTTGTGCCCAAAACATGTTTTAATTAAGTCATCGGACAAATGTGAAAAATGAAAACCTGAATATCTTGGTATTTGTTCTTTTACAAAAATAACCTATTTTGACAAAATATGAGAATCGTCCTTTACTTAGGAGACGATTCTCATGTGCTGCAAAATCTTGCTTTTATTTTATCAAGAAATCAAACAAATGGTGAAAACTGCAAAACAAGCTGCAATGCGTCAATTTCAATGATCTGTTTTGGGGGAGGGGGGCGGGGGAACTACATAAGCGTTTTGGTTTTAGGCTTTTTTTTATGTTCGTTTATTCCGCCGAGTTTTCTAAAGGTCAGTTTTACACTTTGCACTGTGAAAACATGGATTACCTTAACCGAACCCTGATGATTGTAAAACACCATCAAGGTGGGTGCAGCGTAGACCGAAAATGATTATGTCCGCAAATTGTGCTACAGTCGCAACCTTCTTAAACCTAAATCCTCTAAACCGAAGACAAGTAACTAGTTAGTTTGCTTAATTTTTGTTGACATTAGCTTTTCGTTGTCCATTTATCTCCGATTAATAATTTCTTGTTCATGAACACAAAGCACCCACGCATGTCTTGAAGGTTAGTTATATACATGGCTTCACAAAGTGGCAGTCCTCCTCTAAAACCGAACTGCCCTGGGATGTGCCCCAGGGTGTGTCCCGTTTTCTTAGAGAGGTTGCTACTGTAGTATGTGGATGGGTGGGTACTCGGGGTATATTTTTTATGGCCTACCGGGTTGGTTACGAAGAAACCGGGTGGCATATAGTGTTTGGACTGTCCGTCTGTTCTTGTCCTGTCTGTCCGTCACACTTTTCCGGTTGAACCAATTTTTGTTGTCACAGTTTTCATCAAATATGGCTGCCAGGTGGCAATCCGCGTTCGACAGAGCCATTTCTTGTTTAAAATGTAAGTACATTGTAATATGTAATTTAATACCTTTTAATAAATTAGCTTTTGTACCAACATTTAATTTATCTAGACATTTAGTGCAACTGTAGTTAGTGGATGGGTGGGTACGGTGGTATATTTTTTTAGCTCCCCACCTTGAGCGAAAAGCTATTGGTTAACCCAGCAAAATGTGTCCTTCATCCGTACGTTGTCCGTCAGTCGTCGTGAACATTTTTCAAACGTGTTCGCCTCATCGGGTAACCATTGGGCCTATAGTCACCAAACATTCATTGGAGTCATTGGTCCGTTAGTAGTAGGGGATAAACAAAATTGTTAAAATGACGTCAATTAACGTAATCCAAAATGGCCGCCGTCTAAAAAATAGTCAAATTCCTTCAAAGAAACTTCTTCTTAAAACTTTCTTTCTTCTCAAGAACCGCCAACCCGCCCCCATGACCCACAGTATTACTAGGCCCTCGGGCGCATCACCTCGTGCCAGCGTAACAGGTAATGTGGTCAGCAGAGGTGGAGTGCCATTATAATGGCTGACGAATTTTGAAAAATCGTTCTCATATGCACAGTACTGATCAAAACATGTTTTGTTGTGAATTATGTTAAATTTCATTTCCGCGATCCATCAGCTTCGGGCGTTTTCGCGATCTCTGCCTATGGCGCAAGATTCGCGAAAACGCGAAACATGTTTTGTTGAGAATATGTTTTCATTTTCTTAGTTTTCGCGGAAATTGTTAACATACGTTACAAAATCCGTCTTAGGAGGGAACGGATTTCTCATTTGCTGACCTGCCTAAAACAATCCAATTTCTTGACAATAAAAACATGGTTTGACAAAACATGAGACGCTTCTGATGTGCTGCCTGTACATTGTCTTATTAGAGTAAAATAAGGTATTCCGGTTTACCTTTTTTTTATTTTGAGATTCCACACCACCTCTTCCCTCCCGACCAATAAAATGGTAAGAAATATTGTTATCAAACTCGGGTTGAAAACTGCTATGCTATAAGAGAGATAAGTTGATTCCATTTTAAGAAATATATGAGGTGATAGAAGTAATTGATCGTGAAAAGAATGTGCTTTCTCTTGTGTCGGGGCGTGTTTCAAAGATCAGATCGACAAACAACTTAAACCTGTAGATGTCATTTTTGTAACCTTTGATCAATAGGCGGGGCGGCAAGCCTAACATTCATTGGGGGGGCCCAACAATGTTGAGGGCCCTAAAGGGCCCGATAGCGCTAGGGAGGTCCGGGGCATGCCCCCGGTGAAATTTTTGAAATCCAAGTGGTGTTGAAACACCCATTTCCTGCATTTCCCTCAGCAAAGTTCCCAGTACTTGATGGGGATTACACAAATATATTAGAAGTAAAAAATCCAAAAAATTTATCAGACTTATTGGGGGGGGGGGGGGTACTTTCAGGGGGGGGGGGGGGGGGGCCTAGGACCCCCCACGGCTTCCGCAAGCCCCTGACTGAAGTTCTCACTTTCCTTCCAACGCAGACACGTTGGTCACCGGACACCCGCACTTGCAATATGATGTTGTATGACGTGATCGGAACAAAACCCGGGCTTAATTGCATTATTGTGACTAGCGAAGGAACCAACACCGTGGTCACAATCCAGTAGATCGTTAACTGTTCCCTAACAAGGACATGTAAATCGTTTTAGGAGGGGACCAAATTCTCATATTGCTGCCAAAAATGGTGGTTATTAGAATTTTTTTTTTTAACAAAAACCACGAGAATTATAAATGGTGTTCTGTTAGTGGTCGTGTAACTCTCGCATTTACTTCGCTTTCGACCTCTAACAACGACATGATCGCGAAAACCCTTTCATAATGTAATCTGACATAATTCCCCAATAAATCCACATTTACTTCTATTTCTTAATTAAAATAATGTTTTAACAGCACATGATTATCGTTTTCCCTAAGGGCGATTATGACTACCTACAGTGTCCTGTTAGGGCCAGTTACATTCTTCATTTGCTTTCTTTTCCGCTCCGGAACAGACACGAGGACGAAATATTGATTGAAACAAATGTGTGGCGTACTGGTGTACCTGGGACTATCTTCGGCGAATCATAATGCAAATATGCGGACAGATGGTAACGCAAGGTGTGGGATCACGTTGTTTCCGAACCGACGTTGACGGTCATGTTTTTTATTTTTAGATGTGTTTTACAGTAGCTTTCCTTTAATAACTATCTAATGGTAATGGACATGACTAATTTTTTATGTAAATTAATACCTCGCAGCAAACTGCGGTACACCCGCCGCCTTTTTAATTGACATTTTATTGTTGCATCGGCGACATTAATCTCATAATTCTGTCGTTTTGACGAAGAATCGGTTACCAGTAAATGTAAATAAAAACCTAAACGCACCGTGAATGTAAGAAAAAAAACGGTAACTCGATTCAACGAAAATAATGAGTTGCTGCATTTGTAATTTTCATTCGTTTGCTTCCATGCACCTGGCTTGATTTTTTGTTTTCGCCATTTGGTATCTTGGACCTCGAACATAATAAAAAATTTGACACTAATTGCACTGCTAATTAAGCAATTACGCGGCTAATCACAAGGAAGATTTTGTCCGCCAATGAGTATTAGGATCGAGTAAATACAATATTCAGAGGGTTGGCCGCAACATAAAGTGTTGTAGTTTGCGCACCTGAAATTTAACGGAATTATTTAATTGGCATGTGCAGTTCAATTAATTGGTGGACTGCTCCCTTGACGTGTTAATTTACTTTAACAAAAACCTAATTCGCCGAAAACGTCCCCAAATTTAAGGAAACCAGTTTTTATTTATTCTACGGCTTGATATGTTCCGGTGCAAAATCAAAGTTAAACATGGTGGATTTTGCCTTCAATTGTTCATCAAAACACATAATTTTTGCATTTAACCAAATACATTATTGGAACCTAGATTTGCAATTGAAAATAAAAGCATAAAATAATAAAGCAAATTCATACGCAAAAATGCCGCATTTTTCTGTCCATCAAAACGCCGCAAAATTGTGCAAATTGTGCCGGTGATCCGTTTTAATGATTTCGCTCGAGTTTTGCCGGAACTTGACTTGGGTCACGATTGCGGCAATTTAATTTTAAACAATTGCGGGCAATAGCCTAAACTTTGCGAACATTTTCGCGGCTAAACCATCGATTTGCCGCCAATTAGGGTTAGGAAATTTCTGCGCTGGCGAAAAAAGCTACCGCAAAAGCAAAAAAAAGGTGCGGGTTTTCCGCGGTGGCTGTAACTGTTATAAAAGCGTAGCGTTGTCGCCCGCCAGGTACATAATTCACTTTTGTTGAGGCTTTTGTAATCATCTTGAACAGGGTCTACACTGCTTTTCCATCTTAGTACATAATCACTGTATACTGTGAAATAAAGCAAGCCGCGTGGCCGCCCCGCCAGGACGGTTGAGCCACCATATTATAACTCAAGGTGGTCCAGATAAGGTGCGTAATTTGCGTAAATACGCAATTAAAAAAATGCAAAAAACCCAATTAAAATTCATAGACAATGCTGTTACCAAAAATCCAAAGTAAAATGTCCGGTAGCCAATTCTTTTTTGTTATCCTGTAGGCGTAACTCCTCAAATGTTTGTTTTCAGTCTGTCGCGTACTGCCTAGATGTTGTTTCAATGTATACAATCCTACAAAATCATCGACCAATGAATATGTTGCAGGTTTCAGGCCATTCAATGAATTTTACAAAAGTTTGGGTCCCGGTCTCTAAGCTGTGGATAATTGTCTCTCTGTAATTTTTCACCGATAACGGCTGGAAACCAGTCCTCAGGGTTGTATTTTCGATTTGAAACTCCAGGATTTAGCGGGTGAGCGATTCCAAACTTCTCAGCGGGAAAAAAGGGAAAAAATTGGGTCCCAACTCAATACGAAACCTACTAGTAATCCACCCACGGCAGTTTGTTTCGATGTACCGTTTCTAAGTTAATTGATCCCAAATCTAGAATTTCCACCCTTATCGCAATCGGCCGATTTTGCCCATAATTGAGTTTAAGAAAAAGGAAAAGAAAGACGGGGCCTATCAATTATGGCAAAAAGTTGACGAAAACTCCAGAGCTTCACGGCGAGCCGGAATTGATTTTTGGCCCATATTGGGCTTTTGAGAAAAAAACAAAAATCGGATAAGACGAGGCCTATCAATTATGGCGAAACAGTTAACTGAAAATTCAGAGCTCACGCGAGTAGCCGGAATTGGAATTCCCCTCAGTTTACCTCTGAATTTGTTGTAGTCACAATCCTCGTCATTTATGGAAAATAGTACTGCCTTTTCAAATCAAACTTAATGTGTGGGGAAAAAACGGGCGATTGCGACAACTATTTTGTGAACCCGAGATCCAGGCTCATTACTAGTCTATTTTCTTCAATTCAAATTCACCAATTAATATAATCGTAGTAGCGATAGACACTATAAATAACACAATCGGATCATGTCAGATTTTTTCGTAGAAAATTGGTGACACATGGCGCAACAAAATGGCGGCCACATCAAACAAACGTGGAAGAAAAAAATTGCAAAAGTCCACCACCAATGTTAACCTTATTTTGATTTATTTTACGACCGATGCAAAGGTGGAATCGCAATCCATTGCACAAGGCATCATACAGTCATTTTGTTGAGCTCGGTGTGTGGAGACCCCAAATTAATCGTGATTGACATTATTGATGAATTGCTGTCAAACGTGGTCAGCAAAGAAAAACTGGATCGCATGTTACAAATATCAATCTGCCAATCAAAGCATTCTTGATCAGAGTATGCACTGTTTGTTATTCAGATAATAACATCTCGCATGATTTTTTTGAATACACGATACTGTTTGTTACATAACTTATAACTAAGTGTGCAGTAGCAGATCCGGAACTGCACTGGTCACAAATGCCATAAGCCCAATTACTCTAGTAACAGTTACTTATGTGCACTTGGAATCATTGAAAACTTGAACTAATCATTTTGGTGTTCGTATAAGTAAGTGAAGCAGTGTTACCATACACATGTAAGTACAATGTATAACACTGCTTCAATTAATTATATGAACAACAAAACAGTACCATTAATCATGTTAATACATAAATTAGTACGATTTGTTTCCGAATCGGTTTTTGTATTCAAAATATAGAAATACCCAATTGAAAACAATTGATGGGGTAACGTTTTTAAAATACCCAATTGAAAATTGAGAATACCCAATTGATTTCAAAAGTATGGAGTAACAGTACCCAATGTCAAATTCCTTATCTGGAGCCCTGATAACAATCACTTAAAAATGCTATACCTTCTAGGGGAAATTTGCAATCACAGTCTGATCAGGGTCTACCCGGTTCCCATCTTGTGCATAGCCACTTGTTGAGGCTATACCTGTAGGGGAAATATGCATTCACAATCTAATCAGGATCTACACAGTTTCCCATATTGTACATAATCGACTCTATATATATAACGATCGAGCTACCCCACTAAAATACATTGAGTTCTGTTCTGGTCAATACAATATAATATTGGGCTTTGTCTACATATAGAGGTGTGAAAAACATTCAAGCTATTTGACAAGATATACAAACCATACACAAATCTAAAAATATATATATTGCGTGCATATTAATTTTCATAAATATTCTTAATACAATTAAGATCGTTTATTATTGTAGATGAATATTAAGAACATTTATATTGCTTTTTTTCTACACACATAAATGTTCTTAATATTCATCTACAACAATAATAAACGATATTGTATTAAGAACATGGATTAAAATGAACCTGAATATGCACGCAACATATATACGTGTGTAGAAAAAAAGTAATGTAAATGTTCTTAATATTCATCTATGTAGAAAAAAAGCAATATAAATGTATGTGGCTGTGACTCGATAAATGGGGCTTATCGAAATTGTTCCCGCGGAAATATGTGCTTTCTTAATTTTTTTCGGTCAAAATGTGCTTATTGTATGATATACAAATGATATATTGTAGAAAAAGTATATAATATAATCATAAATGTTATTTTTAATGAAGATTTGGGTAGATTTGGGTAAGATTTGGGTAGATTTTGGTAAATCGTGCTACCGATAGGTTGTTCGAAAAGAGCCCGTTATTTCTTATTGAATAAAAAAGAAATTACGACTAGCAGCAGGAAGTTGGTCACACAAGGAAACATTGATTTACAACATTTTAAAGGCAACACATTTTTATTTTCAATATTATTACACAGAAATGTTACTGTATTGAAATTTACAATGTGTCTTACCCAACCATGAAAATATAACAAATTGCAAATAACATAATTGTAAGGTGGACGAAAACTGGTTGTACCGGGCTACGGGTCGCAAAACCCATATGTCCAATTGCTCTAGTCGCAACTACAATTTAAGTTTGTTTGGCTAGCAACTACCTTGTTAGTTCAACTGGTGGGGCGTCTAATGCTGTAACACAAAACACCGTGAGCCTTTTCATTTTCAACTTTTGTCTTATCCTTGAAATTTGGCGCGAAAATGCGTCCACTTCACAAAGACTTCCGGGCGTCCCTAAAACAGGAAAAGTAGCGTAAAGTGGCGTAAAATAATTAGGCGTAAAATGGAGCGATAACTAGCGATAATGGGGCGTAATGGTAATGATCACGATGGCTAATGTTAGCCGATGACCCGCCATATCGAAATCAGTCGGAAGTCGCGATTTTCGAAGCAGAGATAATCGATAATATGTCAACAAACTCAAGAAATATTAATATTCAGATTTTTATTTATATTTACTTATTAATCATTTATCTTTGATTTACCATTAAAAACAATACTCAAATATGCATAAAACATGTATTAAAATACCTTTTTGTGTGATTGGTATAAACTGATAATTGTTCAATTTATGTTAATTAATCGCCTCCACACGCTGTTTTCTGAACCAAATCTGTCAATGTTTATGTAGGTCAAACACGACATGTCTGCTATGTAAATTTAGCTAAGATGACATACTTTCTATGTGTGGTATTTTTAGACACAAAGCGCACACTCTTCTAACCAATCAGAAGCTATAAACGAGCACATTTTATTCGAAATCATATTCCCGGTTGCTATGTAATGCCGTATCGAAGAATTGATTGTTTGAAAGCCGTCACGTGTTCGTTTTCGCCTATTTCCGGTAGAAGATATTTTGGACATTTATAGCATTGCGAGTCCAATATTTTTGCCGAATAATCAATCAAATACATTTATTTTTGTTAGTACTGTCACAAATTGACGAGTTCGTTGGATAGGTCGGCAGATGGATCTGATGGCTATGACTAGTGAACACAGTTGGATTAGGTGTAGCATGTATATTATGGTTAAACCACGTCGTCAAGTAAAATATGATTACTATTTTACACATAAGTACAAGTGAACCCCTCAACACTTCAACCTAAACACATAATGTCAAATAACCACCCTGCTTATGAGTGTATCATTTCATAACACAATTCCAAAGTGTCTCATTACCCCACATAATGTTACAAGTGTCAACTACCCCACAACTGTTCACAAGTGTCTAATTCACACACAGGATCATAAGTGTCTAATTCCCCACATAAGTGTCTTAAGTCCCACACCAGTTCATAAGTGTCTAATTCATCACATACGTTCATATGTGTCTAATTCCCCACATAAATGTATAATTCCTACATCAGTTCATAAGTGTCTAATTCCCCACATAAGTGTATAAATCCCCACACAGTTCATAAGTGTATAATTCCACACATAAGTGTCTAAATCCACACACAGGATCATACGCGTTACATTAACAACTGCATTAACTTCTCTCTAGATTCCATTGTTAGTGAGTGTGAATATACAGGACGATAGTACTCGATAATACACCCGGCCACCTCAGGACAAGGGATGGTCCACACAGGACAAGTCACGGCCCACACAGGACACGTAATGTTCCACACAGGTCAAGTATTGGTTCACCCAGGACAAGTAATGGGCCACACAGGACAAGTAATGGTCCACACAGGACAAGTAATGTTCCACCCAGGACACGTAACGGTCCACACGGGACAATGTTCCACACAGGTCAAATATTTTTCCACATAGGACAAGTAATGGTCCACACAGGCCATTCACAGTCCACACAGGACACGTAATGTTCCACGCAGGTAGTGTAAGGTCCCGGCCTCAGAGTATAGTCCCCCACTCATGGAAACGTAATAATGGAAAGTTCTTACATATTAGCCCAGGAACAAACGGTCTCAACAATGCACATGCAGGCTCGCTTCCTCGCCTCGCTGCTCTGACATGCCCGTATCACGGCCACACCCAAAAACCACCTGTACAATACAAAACTATCTTCTAGCAAAAATTACAGAATTACAATATATGTCCAAAAAGAAAATATCTTTTAAAAAAACAATCCTCAGATATTTGTCACTTAGCCACTCTACTAAAGTGTCAATGAATGAACAATTCATTTACTGTGAAGTCTGGTATAATATTTAACAATCTTAGGCGAATGCATATTTGAGAATATTAATAACATTTTAATAAAAATAATCGCATTTGAACTTCAGATAAAATTGCACAAAGCCTTTGACTAGTAAAAATACATATTCCCAATTCACACAATTCACTCACAAACTACATGTCACTAAAACTAATTCACATGTACTTACAGTTGGATAACTCAGTCTGCTGTCTCTAATACAAGTATTGTTGTTGCCTAGTCGAGATTCAAATGTCCACTGTCCATGACCCCACTGACTCATGTACAATGCACATGTCCAAACACACAGGTAACCTGCTTGACCACTCAAAAAACCAATACACAGGAATGTCAACATGTATCTCACAGTAGATATTCACTCACTACATACATGTACACTACCGAATTTGTGTCCAGTGTCCAGCAAACCATATACCTATATACCCAACAATGAATATTGTGACAAGTACAAAGACGTCAGTATCTTAGTAATTGAATGCTGCAACAGAAAGAGTGTTGAAAAGGTAAGTTTGTTGCCGATAATGTCCCCAAAATTGAGGGAACCGGGGCGAATCGCTACCGAGATGTGGTTTCCAGACATTATTTTCTAGATTTAAGCACCATTCGCTCGATATAACGTCCATTGCCCCAGCTGTAAACAACACGCATGAACTGTTTGTGCATATGAACCAGGGTTTCCACTTTTATTTTATTTCGTTGAAATAATGTGCATTTTTACGAAAGCAAGTCGGAACGGCCCCAGTCCAAAACGGCCCCAGTCCAAATGAATTATAGTTGCGAACACGTAACTGCTGCATACTATCGTAAGCAGAGTTACGAATCCTTCCATAGGATTCCCTAGCAGAGTAGCGAATCAAATCTGATTCGCACTTTGGCTGTTAATTACAGTATATTTTCTAGACTTTTAAATATAATTTTTTTTTAGCATTATAAAAGTAAAACAAACTGATAATTCTTAAACAAATTGTAGTAGGTCTCGAAGATTAAATATTGCCTTTTCAGTAACTGGACCCCAATATTTATTTTACATTTAGATTTTGGTAGCCACTGACTGGGTCATTTTAAGATGCGAGGTTAATTTTACACACAAGGCCATCTGTATCTTTAAATTTATTACAAAACAGTTGTAATATGGTCCTAACATAATACTGACCTTAAATTTTGTGGAAACATATAGAAACTATGCTGTAATTAACAGCCAAAGTGCGAATCAGATCTGATTCGGAACCCTGCTACTTAAGTAAAGGCATCGTCCCGTAACTCTGATACGGACAACATGGTATTAATTTAGAGTTACGGTTCCGCAACTAAGTGAATTGATGCCCAATATTTTGCACAACAAGTCAATGTAAGTCACCCCCGGCACATATGCATATTTTCTGCCCATTGTCACTGTGAGTTACATACCGTGACATAACATATGTATTAAACGGCCTTGTACAGGCCTGGGCAAATGGTGGGGAAAACTATGAAATGGCACCGCCCATACACGGGTCATGACCTATTTCTTTTTTAGATGAGCCATCTTGAGAGGGGTGACTCCGCCCCGCCACCCCCACACTTTATACAGGCCTGTGCAAAGGGTGGGGGAACACTATGACACAGAGATAGGTCATGGCCAATTCATTTTTAACGTTAAAACTTGGGCATGTCTCCCGCCCCCCCCCCACAATTTATACAGGCCTGGGCAAGGGGTGGAGGAAAACAATGGCCAATTTTCTTCTACATTACGACTTTTCAGCCATTTTCAGGGGGTGTCTTGCAGGCCTGGTGAGGGGATTTCACATTAGCATTTAGCCAATTTCATGGACACTTTTCTAGTTTCTGACATGCTCAAGCGGGATATACATTGCCGTTATAGTTCTTCAAATACCTTTGTTTCTAGCAGTTAATCACCAATGATAAGTATACGTCTGTGCAATTAAATTCTGAATACTAATCTAGTTTCCATTAATGTCAGCTAGAATGGCTACCTCGGCTGAAACAGTTGCACGTGCTTTGAATGAAGCAAATCTGACAGGAATTACCAATGGTGACGCTTGGAATGATTTAGTTCAAAACTTCTTTTTGAATGATAAAGACAGTGAGTCAGATAATAGTGCCGATGATTTTGAAAGTGATCACAGTGACGATTCTTCAAATGTTGTGACGGAAAGTGTCAGCAACTCCACCACCAGTTCAGATTCTGGATATACAGAGAGTGACACACCTACCATCGTTGTTGACGAAACTGCATCTATCATGAAGAATGCTGACCTGAATGTACTCAGCGAGGATGACAGGGCCGAAGAGGAACAGATCCAGAACTTCCGATGCAAGTGTAAGCAGAACAATGAACTACCATGTTACAGCCAGTTCATGTGGGAGTCTGTTCGGCTGTACCGACTTCAGATGCACGAGTTCGAGCGACACGAGAAGGATTTGGTCATTCTCGCCCAGATAGCAGCATATATCCAGCGGTCCGACGATACACAGTCGTCTAGGAAGAAGGCACAGAAGGCGCGGAAGCTGTCGAGGGTGCTCTACTACCACGAAGGCAGGGAGATCTGTCGGGACATGTTCAAGTTCCTCCACAGGTATGTTCATGATACAATACAACATAGATATGGTACCCAATGCGGTACCTGGTACTTCGGGAGCTAAGTGATTGGTGCGATATGGACCTGGCACCAGGTAAGAATATTCTAATTAGCCACCGGGTTTCGAAGAAACGGGTGGCATATAGTGTTTGGACCGTCCGTCCGTCCGTCCGTCTGTCCGTCTGTCTGTCCGTCTGTCCGTCCGTCACACTTTTCGGTTAACCAATTTGTCACAGTTTCTCAAATATGCTGCAGGTGGCATCCGCGTTCGACAGACGCATTTCTTGTTTCAGGACTGAATATATAGTTCTGTAAATATTGAGTTCTGATTTTGGGAATTTCCGTCATTGTGGACAGGTTGAATACGGTATAATCCATCCCGTTGGCTCGGCCTTAAATAACACTGGCAGTTGATAGGACGTTAAGCACCAATAATCAATCAATCAATTTTAAATTCAGATTCTGATATGTGACACACCAACAAATTGGCAACAATACATGATCACCAGCACAATATCTACTGCTTGTCTAAATGTTAGCCAAATGTGGAGTTGGTCCAAGTTGTTAGAGCCCGGCTAGCGGTATATATATAGTGCACATTGAAAGAAGTACATGTATAATAATTAAAATTAATCTTCCTTTATTATGCCACCGGGTTTCGAAGAAACGGGTGGCATATAGTGTTTGGACCGTCCGTCTGTCCGTCCGTCTGTCCGTCTGTCTGTCCGTCTGTCCGTCCGTCACACTTTTCGGTTAACCAATTTGTATTTGTCACAGTTTCTCAAATATGCTGCAGGTGGCATCCGCGTTCGACAGACGCATTTCTTGTTGATGAATGTTTTACTTCTCATTGTACACTATTGTATTTTTCAGTATCAGCCAGGATAAGTTAACTGACCTGATCAAGTGGTACAAGGAACATGGACTGGCGCCACGGAAGTCTCGAGCTGGGGGGGGGGGGGGCGAGAGTCGACAAGAGGGCCCTGTCATTCGAGGACGTCACTCGGGTCGTCATATTTATTACAAACTACGCGGAGGCGAATGCGCTGGTACTTCCGGGCCGTGTACCGGGTTATAAGCGGGACGACATCAAGCTGCTGCCATCTGCCGACACGAAGGCGTCCATTTGGCGGATGTATCAGTCCATCATGAAGGGTGAATGTGAGTATTTATTAAGAACTATGCTTTATATTTACATTATTTCTTTATTAAAGGTACATGCCCACTCAGTAAGCACAACATGTTCTTTATAGGAATTAAATAAGTGTATAATGGTGTCATTATTCCACCAGTTCTAAAAATTACAAATGCCCGGAAAACATATATAATCATTTAGTAATATTTATTTTACTGATAGTAACGCGCGTTGGTATCAGGCTATTTTCATATGCAAATGAGGCATGATATGTTTTACTTATTTATACTAATGAAATGCGTCACCTGAAAAAATAATATTTTCGACAGATTATAAAGTATGATCATTGCACATCAAAAAATAAATACAGAGAATAAATTGTCATGTCCGTTAACAGTTTAAGAAAACACGGTTATCGCTCCTGATATCAGTGTGAACATTTTTGTCTAAAATAAAATGTATAATAATTCCAATCAATACGTGGGGTAATGGTGAATGAATGTTTATTTTGCCCCAAAAATATCATACGTACAGAATATACAAAATTATCTGTATCACTATATTATAACCTACTGCGTGGGCATGTACCTTTAACCCTTACCAACTGAATTAAATTTTGTTTTGTCTGCTGTTAATTTTATATTTTCAATAATTCTTAACAAAAACATGTTTTGGCAGCATATGAGAATCGTCTCTTTTTTTTTTTTTGTATCGTTTTAAAGCAGACGGCAATTTTGTTTCCCGCTCTGTAAGTGTTAAAGTAAAAATCACAATTTTATACTTTTGTTGAGAAATAAGAAAATGTGGAGATTCGTTCTTTCTTGCGAAAAAAGAAGTAAAAGGCCCATAATGTTGAATTTTGCGGGATTTTAGACATTGCACGGGCTCGGCATTACATTAAATAACCATTACATTAATATTTTTCAGGTAATCGTGCTGTGAAGTTGTCAAGCTTCCGATCACAGTGGAAGCAGCTCCTCCCCTTCATCGTCATGACGAGACCCATGACTGATCAGTGTTGGAAGTGCCAGGATAACAACGCAAAGATCTACAAATCGGCTAACCTCTCCGAAGAGGATAAGTCGTCCACCTTGCTGGAGCAAGAACAACACTTGCGTGTGGTAAAACTGGAACGTTCTTATTATAGCTCGCTGGTGAAAGATTTTAAGGATGTTGTTACCGCAAATCAGCTTGACCTCGGTGTTAATCGTGAAAATTCCAGGAGTATCGTGTCCCACTACAGCTTCGACTTCGCCCAGCAGGTTGTTTACCCCAATGATCCCCTACAGCCAGGTCCTATTTACTACCTTGTTCCCCGCAAATGTGCCCTGTTTGGAGTGTGTTGCGAAGGTGTACCGAAGCAGGTGAACTTTCTTATCGACGAAGGGATCATCTACCAGCAAGGGATCAAACAGTGTCATCAGCTACTTGGATTATTTTTTCACTCATTTTGGCCTCGGAGAGACAGATGTAAACTTACACGCGGACAATTGTAGCTGCCAAAATAAGAACCGTTTCATGTTATGGTATTTGGATTTGTGCTGGAGGACATTATGTGGGAAGCACTCCAGTATTGGAATTCATTTTCTGATTACGGGACATACAAAGTTCGCACCAGACTGGTGCTTTGGTCTGCTAAAGCAGAAGTACCGGAAGACGCCAGTTTGCTGTCTTGCGGATATCTCCAAAGTCGTCAGTGAGAGTACGGTGACCGGTGCGAATGTTCCCCAACTTGTCGGCACAGAAGATGGAACGCAGTTTGTTCCAACCTGTGACTGGCAGACATTCCTCGCCCCGTATTTCCGCACATTCCCTGGAATTAAGTCTTACCAGCACTTTCGTTTTGATGCTGATCATCCAGGCGTTGTATTCTTTAAGAAATATTCCGATAGTGTTGAAGAATCGTTTAAGCTGCTGAAATGTGACGACAAGCTGCCACCAATGGAATGAACGCGGGCCCTGAACATGCCAGCCCTTGACGACACGAGAGTGTCCTACCTCTTCAACAAGATTCGTCCGTTCGTTCGTGAAGACGTCAGGGATGTGGTTTGTCCTCCTCCGCAAACCAGCCGGAAGCGTGCCCATGAGAACTGATTAGTGATAACCGGGACTTCGCCAACACTATTGGGGCTACTGCAATCGATGGTTGTCATGCCAGTTACCACAACCATCAGTAGTGTATAGTGTAAATATATAGTGGAAAACATGGATTATCATCACAGCAACAATAGAATCAGCTAAGTCTGCATGGCATATTTTATATTTGGCATGCGACATGTAGAATCTAGGACTAACATATTTATTTATTTTCAGAACACCTAAGTGACCGTGGAACATGTGCGACCAGTGTAGCTCCACCAGATCAGACTGATCTGGGGTTACACTGGTCGCACAATTCGTAAAGTCCCTTTTGTTAGTCATGGGCCCAATATTTTCAGGAAAAAGATTAATCGGTGAGGTCTGTATTGTACTTGTACATGTATATATAGCTGTATGTAATACAATCATCTTTTAGTTGAACCATGATATTGAACCATGATATTGAATGTGTTTAATTTGCCAAACCAAACCCCCTGCGGGTGGGCAGAGATCACTAGCAGTGCTGCTTCTGATTCCTAGAATAGAATAAGCCACCGTAGCCCTTGCTTCTCATGCAAGAAGAGTTAAAGTGGATGGGGTGCCAAGTAATTTGGTATGGTAATGGCACCTAGCACCAAATCAGGATGTCATAAATTCAGAGCTGAAATACGACTTCATGCCTCAGGTGTATTCCAGGCTATAAACTATTTTAAGTTGCTGAGCCGTAAAACACCTTTTCATCATCTGCCAAACACCAATGCATTTTAAAGGAATGGATCAAGTAAAAGTTTCTAAATCTCAAACGCAGATTGATTGGTTGAGCCCTGAGTTTTACAGCTGTGGGATCATGGCCTTGCAAGTTACATGAATGTTTTGTTCAGCAGAACAAAGATCATGTAAGCCTTTTAGAATCTAGTACAGGGCCGGATCCAGGGGGGCGTGGGGGGGGGGGGGCGTACGCCCCCCCCCCTATTTTTGACGAAGCAATGATATTTTTACTCAGATTAGAAAAGGCTATCAGTAACATTTATGATTACATGAACTGTAGTTTCTATGTATATTTCCAGCTTTGTTAACCCTGCTATTCAGATATAGCAGCCTGTTTGGGTGATTTTATCTGCAAAAAGTTGTATTTTTACTTGGGTAAATGTTAGAGTATTTTGTTCTCAAATGCCAGGAAAATGCATCTGAGGCACTTCAATTTTCTAAATTTTCTGGGGGAGGACCAGACCCCCTTCACCTACGCCCCCCCCCCTTTATTCAAATCCTGGATCCGGCCCTGTAGTATTATTGCTGCTTTTCGTCTGTTGTCGTCCAACACAAACGTCCTTGCAATTAATTAAATGTAATGTAATCACAGCTACTGCAATGTTCACTACACAGTCAGTACAGGCTTGTTGATTATTATACAAGTACATGTAATATAGAACACATGGAGACATTTACATTTCTAGTGTCCTCATCCGTTTAATAATACTAATTTACATGTATACCATGGCATGCAATGAGCGGTGTACATTGTCAAAATTACGAAGGCACACATTGTCCCACATGTAGGTCACAGTAAATACTTACGATATAACTACTTACGAACAATTGTGTATCATTAGACTAACATTTATTTTTCAGTATAAATTGATCAAAACTGGACTAAAATTTATTTTTTATTTCAGCATAAATTGATCAAAACTGGATCTTTTTGCTATTCAAGTATGATATAATTATATTATTTCTTGTACCCCAATTAAGTTCTACTAAGAGTAGTTAGAGACTGGAACTCAGGTTGAGGAAAAAAAAAAAAAGAAGGTAATTTTCAAATTGTTTTGTTTAAATTGGGATTTTTTTTTATTCTTTTCGGCATTAGGACTGGTAATGTTTTCCCGTACCAGGTATATAGGGGTAAAATCGCTGAAAAGCAATTAAAATAGTTAATACACCAGCTAAATCAGGGATTAGATCATAATGTGTGAATGTTTACTTTTCCTGTCGTTGGCGCCATTTAAAAAAATTTAATCCAAAACTACCCTACATTCACTCCACAATAGTTAAAAAACTAACAAAGCAAATACAGACATGGTGACATCATTTTGAGGATTAGCCATTTCCCTTCAATTTGATACTAAACATGACTATGTAAGTAATTTGTAACATAATGGTTGCTATGGTGTTTTGATTCTACTGTGGTGCCGGATTCGGATAATTTCGGCAGGAATTCCTGTAAGTCTTTGACTGCGATTTTCTATGAATATTGGTCGCGAGACCACTATTCTTGAAAATGGCATAACTTTGGGCTGGAACAAGATACATGGATGATATTTATATCACTGTAAAGCACATTGAATGCTCTACAAGTTGGTAGCATTATCTCAGTTTTTTTAATTTGAGACTTGTGACTGGTTTTGATGTATATCAAGTAATCAATCAATGTGAAATGGAACACAATGTGTTTCGGAACACCACAGGATATAACGTATAGTGCGCTTGATCCGCCGTTTTCGATGGGGTAACTGGAAATCACAGAAGTTCATTCACCACAGATTTTTTTCGATTTTTCCTTTGTTTTGTACATGGGGGTTAAATATGTCGAAACAAACTCATCAAACTCATCAAACAAAGGTCAACTAAACTACCTTTTATCGCATTAAAGCTGTTGACAGCTTTCACAGCTGTATATTATGGCTACTGCAGTAGACATTACATGGCCTAGTTTTGAGATAAAGGTAAAATTCGATATGTTTGTATGCTACTCAACTTAGTTAGTTTTTAAAAACAAATCAACCGGGAAGTGTACAATTTTAGCATATAAAGTTTCTGGGATAAAGGTGTTTTAAAGTAACATTGTCTGAATAATATTTGCAATATACCACTGATGATGTACGAAACAATGTGACAAACAGTTGTAGTCAGCACCAACTAAAATGAGGAACGTGCATCGGCCGTATTCATATACCAGCATGACCAGGGCAGATACGAATGTAATGAGCAAAGGAATGGATGGAAATAATAAAAGAAACATTTTTAAGAATACACTGTTATATTTAAATACACACATTGACATGTTTAATGCGATTTGATATGTTGAATAAAATCTGCAGTACGAGTATGCACGATTTATACGGCATCGGGTATGGTACCCGGGAGTAATACTCGAGTAGTCAAATCGTTCCGAATACCATTAGACTGGGTAACGTTACAAGTTAGTGACGCCCATAACTTTAGCGTCTGGAAAAAATGTAAATAATCGGAAATGTGTAATTCCTATGGTAACTTTTTATCTGAATTGAATAGTTTTCCTACTTTATTGATTTATTTTGTTTAAAATTTGCTATTCCACTACCTGGTACTTCGTGAGCTAAGTGATTGGTTCGATATGGACCTGGCACCAGGTCAGAATATTCTAATTATGCCACCGGGTTTCGAAGAAACGGGTGGCATATAGTGTTTGGACCGTCCGTCCGTCCGTCCGTCCGTCTGTCCGACCGTCCGTCCGTCCGTCCGTCCGTCCGTCCGTCCGTCCGTCCGTCCGTCTGTCTGTCCGTCTGTCCGTCCGTCACACTTTTCGGTTAACCAATTTGTCACAGTTTCTCAAATATGCTGCAGGTGGCATCCGCGTTCGACAGACGCATTTCTTGTTTCAGGACTGAATATATAGTTCTGTAAATATTGAGTTCTGATTTTGGGAATTTCCGTCATTGTGGACAGGTTGAATACGGTATAATCCATCCCGTTGGCTCGGCCTTAAATGACCCTGGCAGTTGATAGGACGTTAAGCACCAATAATCAATCAATCAATTTTAAATTCAGATTCTGATATGTGACACACCAACAAATTGGCAACAATACATGATCACCAGCACAGTATCTACTGCTTGTCTAAATGTTAGCCAAATGTGGAGTTGGTCCAAGTTGTTAGAGCCCGGCTAGCGGTATATATATAGTGCACATTGAAAGAAGTACATGTATAATAATTAAAATTAATCTTCCTTTATTATGCCACCGGGTTTCGAAGAAACGGGTGGCATATAGTGTTTGGACCGTCCGTCTGTCCGTCCGTCTGTCCGGGCACACATTAGGGTACTTATGGGGTAGGGGGCGTGGCCTAAGACAATAGAAGACAATGGAACTTATTCCGTACCCCGTAAGCCTATTGTGTCTTACGGGGTATTTCCTTTATCTTTTATATAGCAAGTACCCCCTAAGGTCCGAAATGTAAGTTCGTCCGTCTGTCCGTCCGTCTGTCCGTCCGTCACACTTTTCGGTTAACCAATTTGTATTTGTCACAGTTTCTCAAATATGCTGCAGGTGGCATCCGCGTTCGACAGACGCATTTCTTGTTGATGAATGTTTTACTTCTCATTGTACACTATTGTATTTTTCAGTATCAGCCAGGATAAGTTAACTGGCCTGATCAAGTGGTACAAGGAACATGGACTGGCGCCACGGAAGTCTCGAGCTGGGGTGGGGGGGGTGGGGGGGGGTGAGAGTCGACAAGAGGGCCCTGTCATTCGAGGACGTCACTCGGGTCGTCATATTTATTACAAACTACGCGGAGGCGAATGCGCTGGTTCTTCCGGACCGTGTACCGGGTTATAAGCGGGACGACATCAAGCTGCTGCCATCTGCCGACACGAAGGCGTCCATTTGGCGGATGTATCAGTCCATCATGAAGGGTGAATGTGAGTATTTATTAAGAACTATGCTTTATATTTACATTATTTCTTTATTAAAGGTACATGCTCACTCAGTAAGCACAACATGTTCTTTATAGGAATTAAATAAGTGCATAATTGTGTCATTATTCCACCAGTTCTAAAAATTACAAATGCCCGGAAAACATATATAATCATTTGGTAATATTTATTTTACTGATAGTAACGCGCGTTGGTATCAGGCTATTTTCATATGCAAATGAGGCATGATATGTTTTACTTATTTATACTAATGAAATGCGTCACCTGAAAAAATAATATTTTCGACAGATTATAAAGTATGATCATTGCACATCAAAAAATAAATACAGAGAATAAATTGTCATGTCCGTTAACAGTTTAAGAAAACACGGTTATCGCTCCTGATATCAGTGTGAACATTTTCGTCTAAAATAAAATGTATAATAATTCCAATCAATACGTGGGGTAATGGTGAATGAATGTTTATTTTGCCCCAAAAATATCATACGTACAGAATATACAAAATTATCTGTATCACTATATTATAACCTACTGCGTGGGCATGTACCTTTAACCCTTACCAACTGAATTAAATTTTGTTTTGTCTGCTGTTAATTTTATATTTTCAATAATTCTTAACAAAAACATGTTTTGGCAGCATATGAGAATCGTCTCTTTTTTTTTTTTGTATCGTTTTAAAGCAGACGGCAATTTTGTTTCCCGCTCTGTAAGTGTTAAAGTAAAAATCACAATTTTATACTTTTGTTGAGAAATAAGAAAATGTGGAGATTCGTTCTTTCTTGCGAAAAAAGAAATAAAAGGCCCATAATGTTGAATTTTGCGGGATTTTAGACATTGCACGGGCTCGGCATTACATTAAATAACCATTACATTAATATTTTTCAGGTAATCGTGCTGTGAAGTTGTCAAGCTTCCGATCACAGTGGAAGCAGCTCCTCCCCTTCATCGTCATGACGAGACCCATGACTGATCAGTGTTGGAAGTGCCAGGATAACAACGCAAAGATCTGCAAATCGGCTAACCTCTCCGAAGAGGATAAGTCGTCTACCTTGCTGGAGCAAGAACAACACTTGCGTGTGGTAAAACTGGAACGTTCTTATTATAACTCGCTGGTGAAAGATTTTAAGGATGTTGTTACCGCAAATCAGCTTGACCTCGGTGTTAATCGTGAAAATTCCAGGAGTATCGTGTCCCACTACAGCTTCGACTTCGCCCAGCAGGTTTTTTACCCCAATGATCCCCTACAGCCAGGTCCTATTTACTTCCTTGTTCCCCGCAAATGTGCCCTGTTTGGAGTGTGTTGCGAAGGTGTACCGAAGCAGGTGAACTTTCTTATCGACGAAGGGTCATCTACCAGCAAGGGATCAAACAGTGTCATCAGCTACTTGGATTATTTTTTCACTCATTTTGGCCTCGGAGAGACAGATGTAAACTTACACGCGGACAATTGTAGCTGCCAAAATAAGAACCGTTTCATGTTATGGTATTTGTGCTGGAGGACATTATGTGGGAAGCACTCCAGTATTGGAATTCATTTTCTGATTACGGGACATACAAAGTTCGCACCAGACTGGTGCTTTGGTCTGCTAAAGCAGAAGTACCGGAAGACGCCAGTTTGCTGTCTTGCGGATATCTCCAAAGTCGTCAGCGAGAGTACGGTGACCGGTGCGAATGTTCCCCAACTTGTCGGCACAGAAGATGGAACGCAGTTTGTTCCAACCTGTGACTGGCAGAAATTCCTCGCCCCGTATTTCCGCACATTCCTTGGAATTAAGTCTTACCAGCACTTTCGTTTTGATGCTGATCATCCAGGCGTTGTATTCTTTAAGAAATATTCCGATAGTGTTGAAGAATCGTTTAAGCTGCTGAAATGTGACGACAAGCTGCCACCAATGGAACGACCGCGGGCCCTGAACATGCCAGCCCTTGACGACACGAGAGTGTCCTACCTCTTCAACAAGATTCGTCCGTTCGTTCGTGAAGACGTCAGGGATGTGGTTTGTCCTCCTCCGCAAACCAGCCGGAAGCGTGCCCATGAGAACTGATTAGTGATAACCGGGACTTCGCCAACACTATTGGGGCTACTGCAACCGATGGTTGTCATGCCAGTTACCACAACCATCAGTAGTGTATAGTGTAAATATATAGTGGAAAACATGGATTATCATCACAGCAACAATAGAATCAGCTAAGTCTGCATGGCATGTTTTATATTTGGCATGCGACATGTAGAATCTAGGACTAACATATTTATTTATTTTCAGAACACCTAAGTGACCGTGGAACATGTGCGACCAGTGTAGCTCCACCAGATCAGACTGATCTGGGGTTACACTGGTCGCACAATTCGTAAAGTCCCTTTTGTTAGTCATGGGCCCAATATTTTCAGGAAAAAGATCAATCGGTGAGGTCTGTATTGTACTTGTACATGTATATATAGCTGTATGTAATAAAATCATCTTTTAGTTGAACCATGATATTGAACCATGATATTGAATGTGTTTAATTTGCCAAACCAAACCCCCTGCGGGTGGGCAGAGATCACTAGCAGTGCTGCTTCTGATTCCTAGAATAGAATAAGCCACCGTAGCCCTTGCTTCTCATGCAAGAAGAGTTAAAGTGGATGGGGTGCCAAGTAATTTGGTATGGTAATGGCACCTAGCACCAAATCAGGATGTCATAAATTCAGAGCTGAAGTACGACTTTCATGCCTGAGGTGTATTCCAGGCTATAAACATTTTAAGTTTTAAAGTTGCTGATGCCGTAAAATAACACCTTTTCATCATCTGCCAAACACCAATGCATTTTAAAGGAATGGATCAAATAAAAGTTTCTAAATCTCAAACGCAGATTGATTGGTTGAGCCCTGAGTTTTACAGCTGTGGGATCATGGCCTTGCAAGTTACATGAATGTTTTGTTCAGCAGAACAAAGATCATGTAAGCCTTTTAGAATCTAGTACAGGGCCGGATCCAGGGGGGTGGGGGGGACGGTGTGGGGGGGGGGCGTACCCCCGGATCCAGGGGGGCGTGGGGGGGGCGTACCCCCCCCCCTATTTTTGACGAAGCAATGATATTTTTACTCAGATTAGAAAAGGCTATCAGTAACATTTATGATTACATGAACTGTAGTTTCTATGTATATTTCCAGCTTTGTTAACCCTGCTATTCAGATATAGCAGCCTGTTTGGGTGATTTTATCTGCAAAAAGTTATATTTTTACTTGGGTAAATGTTAGAGTATTTTGTTCTCAAATGCCAGGAAAATGCATCTGAGGCACTTCAACTTTCTAAATTTTGTGGGGGAGGACCAGACCCCCTTCACCTACGCCCCCCCCCCCTTTATTCAAATCCTAGATCCGGCCCTGTAGTATTATTGCTGCTTTTCGTCTGTTGTCGTCCAACACAAACGTCCTTGTTGCAATTACTTAAATGTAATGTAATCACAGCTACTGCAATGTTCACTACACAGTCAGTACAGGCTTGTTGATTATTATACAAGTACATGTAATATAGAACACATGGAGACATTTACATTTCTAGTGTCCTCATCCGTTTAATAATACTAATTTACATGTATACCATGGCATGCAATGAGCGGTGTACATTGTCAAAATTACGAAGGCACACATTGTCCCACATGTAGGTCACAGTAAATACTTACGGTATAACTACTTACGAACAATTGTGTATCATTAGACTAACATTTATTTTTCAGTATAAATTGATCAAAACTGGACTAAAATTTATTTTTCAGCATAAATTGATCAAAACTGGATCTTTTTGCTATTCAAGTATGATATAATTTTATTATTTCTTGTACCCCAATTAAGTTCTACTAAGAGTAGTTAGAGACTGGAACTCAGGTTGAGGAAAAAAAAAAAAAGAAGGTAATTTTCAATTTATTTTGTTTAAATTGGGATTTTTTTTATTATTTTCGGCATTAGGACTGGTAATGTTTTCCCGTACCAGGTATATAGGGGTAAAATCGCTGAAAAGCAATTAAAATAGTTAATACACCAGCTAAATCAGGGATTAGATCATAAGGTGTGAATGTTTACTTTTCCTGTCGTTGGCGCCATTTAAAAAAATTTAATCCAAAACTACCCTACATTCACTCCATAATAGTTAAAAAAACTAACAAAGCAAATACAGACATGGTGACATCATTTTGAGGATTAGCCATTTCCCTTCAATTTGATACTAAACATGACTATGTAAGTAATTTGTAACATAATGGTTGCTATGGTGTTTTGATTCTACTGTGGTGCCGGATTCGGATAATTTCGGCAGGAATTCCTGTAAGTCTTTGACTGCGATTTTCTATGAATATTGGTCGCGAGACCACTATTCTTGAAAATGGCATAACTTTGGACTGGAACAAGATACATGGATGATATTTATATCACTGTAAAGCACATTGAATGCTCTACAAGTTGGTAGCATTATCTCAGTTTTTTTATTTTGAGACTTGTGACTGGTTTTGATGTATATCAAGTAGTCAATCAATGTGAAATGGAACACAATGTGTTTCGGAACACCACAGGATATAACGTATAGTGCGCTTGATCCGCCGTTTTCGATGGGGTAACTGGAAATCACAGAAGTTCATTCACCACAGATTTTTTTCGATTTTTCCTTTGTTTTGTACATGGGGGTTAAATATGTCGAAACAAACTTATTACCTTGTGTCATCAAACTCATCAAACAAAGGTCAACTAAACTACCTTTTATCGCATTAAAACTGTTGACAGATGTATATTATGGCTGCTGCAGTAAACATTACATGGCCTAGTTTTGAGATAAGGGTAAAATTCGATATGTTTGTATGCTACTCAATTTAGTTAGTTTTTAAAAACAAATCAACCGGGAAGTGTAAAATTTTAGCATATAAAGTTTCTGGCATAAAGGTGTTTTAAAGTAACATTGTCTGAATAATATTTGCAATATACCACTGATGATGTACGAAACAATGTGACAAACAGTTGTAGTCAGCACCAACTAAAATGAGGAACGTGCATCGGCCGTATTCACATACCAGCATGACCAGGGCAGATATGAATGTAATGAGCAAAGGAATTGATGGAAATAATAAAAGAAACATTTTTAAGAATACACTGTTATATTTAAATACACACATTGACATGTTTAATGCGATTTGATATGTTGAATACCATCTGCAGTACGAGTATGCACGATTTATACGGCATCGGGTATGGTACCCGGGAGTAATACTCGAGTAGTCAAATCGTTCCGAATACCATTAGACTGGGTAACGTTACAAGTTAGTGACGCCCATAACTTTAGCGTCTGGAAAAAATGTAAATAATCGGAAATGTGTAATTCCTATGGTAACTTTTTATCTGAATTGAATAGTTTTCCTACTTTATTGATTTATTTTGTTTAAAATTTGCGATTCCACTGACTGAAGGGAGCGTATGCCGTTAGGTGTTCCGAAACTAGTTGATCGAGGCTATATTAATGACACAATATATGTACGCCAGATATGACAACTTATATTGCTTTACGCGACGGTGTAATGACTAATGCCATTCCAGCGTAATGGGTCCGTAATTCCAAACCGGCGTAATGATGAATTAATGGCGTAATGGTGAATTAACAACTGTTAATGACACCTTATATCGTATTTCTCATATTTAAGTGTGGGAAATAGATCGAAGACCTTCCATAACCGGGTGACACAATATATGAATAAGTAGTTCATGTATGTCAGATATGTCCAGTGGCGTAGCCAAGCATACGCAAGTGCGTACGTGAAACAAATGAAATATTATAAAAAGCTTACTCTTTATTTTTTCGAAAAAATGCAATACAATATCGAAGTGTGCGTGTGTGCGTGCGTGCGTGCGTGCGTGTGTGTGTGTGTGCGCGCGTGTGTGTGTGTGTGTGTGTGTGGGGGGGGGGGTGGGGTTAATAGGGGGTCATGGCCTGCGTCCACCGGATGACTGCCGAGTCGTAGAGATATGCCCAGCAGTTTGCTAAAAACTGTAGACTGTAGTGTATATACTGTTATGTCGTTATTTGAGGTTTTGCGAATTGTTTTACTACATTGTCTGAACCAAGTTTTCTTTTCATTTGTAGACCACATGCAGCAAAACTGAGGTTGGTTCCATTTTTTTCTATAGGCCGTATGGCCACCATCTTGAAATTCAAAATGGCCTCCATTGATATTTATATGTTCACGTCAAAGTCATTATGTCCGGTGTTTTTGCAGCCAAAACACATCGTTATGAACAAGTAATAACGGCAGAATGAGTTTGTAATATCTTGAGATGACGGCCATTTTGGTTTTAAAAATGGCCGCCAGTTCAAACTTGGATATCCATTATGTATTGTACATTTTTAACACCATGTTGATATTTTGTATGTTCCTGCTGGTTAAAATCATATTTCTTTGAAAACAGACTGCTGGAATTATTGCTAACAAGTCCAAAATGGCCGCCATTTTAATGTTGGCCATCTAATATTTATTGTAAATGCTTAATGTTTAATTTGGTATGTTCTTTCTGGCTATGCTCATAATGCAGCAGCCTGTTGAGATTATTGTTAACTAGTACTGTGATATCAGCTATCATTATCTTCAAAATTTACGCTGAAAATGTATGTCATATATATCGCTACTTCAAATAGTTATATGTATTGCACATTCTAGCATTGTTGTAGCATTTGTATGTTCCTTCAAACGATATCTTGCTCGGCACTTGTGTTTTGATTAAGGTAAGAGGTAAAGAATATGGTAAATCATACATGTTGTCTAATAAACTTTACATCAATTCCTTGTATATTGCATTGCAAACGCACATAATGGTATTCTCCCTTGCCTTGTTTTCGTGAGAAAGCGTATTTTACGACGCTATGATGTGCCATCTGCAGTATGTACAATGTAGGATCAGGCACTGCTTTTGCGGACATCAACTGCTGATTTTCAGTGTTTGTATTCTTTAACTTCATGGAGTCTAACAGTCTCACCAGTGATTTGCTTTATTTTTAATTGTAAAGCTACTGCCTTCTTATCGTGGCGTTTCTTGTTCTGTTGGTGACTGGATCTAATTTTGTCACGAACAGAAACAGTTTTCGGCAATAGATACTCACAAGTGGCATATCAATTGTATCGAAGCCGCCATCCCACCAATAACTGTGCTGGTTACCATTATACATGTATACCCGTTATGTGAGTATACCCAAATACGGGTATGTACCTGCAGCTTTTGTTTTTCTGAAAATGCCTCACGTTCGATCAGCTACGTTATCCCATAAAATAACGGCTGTAATAGTCAACAGTTACCAGAAAGTACTTGTCATTTCCAGTGAAAATGTCTGTTGCAACGGATTTCCATGGATGACCTGGTGCGTCATGTGATATCAGAATCTCTTGGGTTTCTATGTTCAATTGGACACATTTTTACCATTTTCGTGATATGTTTGGCCAGAAAATATTATCTCGCGCTCGCTGAGACATGTCTGAATGCCCAGATGTCATGCCCAGACGTCAATACGCATGAAATTGGATTCCCGTTTTAAAAAAAAAATTCCACCGCACCCCTAGCGTACTCCCTTGCTTCACTCAGTCGTATATTCTGTTACTTATTCGTGCGTATCATAATTTCAGCCCTGGCTACGCCCCTGAACAAGTTCACTAAAGCCACCAGCATCAATTATCGTATACATATATCACCATTATCCATATTATATTATCATAATCCATCACTACGTCACAGAATGGCGCTGATGATTTAATTATCCAGGAAATACAACATATGTACCACGAAGAATCGTCGGAAAACTTAGGTGCTCTTACTGAAAGGCGGTCAATACAGAGACAGGATAAGCAAGACATACAGAACAACTGTAGATCAACCGTAGAATTACAGGGCCATAAAACAGGTAGGTTCAATCCGTATGACCCATATCATAAGTAATACAGTGAGCAGTGTAAAATCACAGTTAACACTGGGCTAAGTTTGATTTTGAAATATCGTAGTTAACCTTATTAATGCATGGTTTCAGACAATATACACTTATTGTATTTTGAGGAGGTGTACATGAGATGGCGTCGGTGAACATCACTTTTCTCAGGTCCGTAAATCTCATGTACACCTCCTCAAAAGACTATAATAGTTTTATTATATGACCCTTACCACGATTTCCCTCCCACAAACAAAAATATGTTTACAAACTTCTCCAGAAATAAATCGTGTGTTTCAAAACAATAGTAGATTAAACTTTATATTTAGTTATAAACATTTGGTCCTCGTCAGATTCACGCATGAGCTCTTAGAAGCTGAACAATAGGTTTGTTTACATGAATAAACACATCTCGGACCGGTCTCGCGGTTCGAGAGTGCTTATTCGTGAAAACAAACCGTTCATAGGTCTACATTCAATTTCTAGATAATCACGTGGCCGGGTTTCGGCCAATGAGAATGACTGAAATACTTAGTCATATAATAATATCTGTTAACACAGACATAGAGAAACAGCTAATTATATTAATGCTAGTGAGTCAGCTTGCAATTTTACTTTGGCATTGACTGTATCCCTACATGACCATGGGCCAACTTGCGGACGGCAAAATGAACGCAGACGTACGGATCACAGGCACTTTGTGGTATGAACGACAAAACGCTCTTAAGCTCATACCCAATTTTACTCCGATGTCATATTAAATATAAAAGTAGATATTTGATTATCAGAGTAAAAATAGGTATAATTTAAATGACAGGGACGGCGGAACAGGTCCGGCCATACCAATAACTGACAAAAATACGAATTTTTCTTAAAATATTTAGAATTCATATAAATAACATAAAAAAAATAAAACTTCCAGGAATGCAATTCCTATTATTAATATGTTATGATCAGGAACTATATATTTGCCATACTGTTGAATTGAATATGAAATTTAGGTTTTGTTTTTCGTGTCGTGCTAAATCTCGTTTGATAATATTATATGAGCCGATGAAAAATCTTTAGATATGTTTCTGCAATCTGTTTTCTCAATTCTAAGCAAAAGGATATGTTGTTACCACTCAGTTGAACCGTCGTGTTGAAATTTCTGGCCAAATTTAGATAGGTGGGGTTGAAGCCGACTATTTTCTTTATCATCCTTATTTGTAACATGGGTCACACAATACTAGTCTAGAGCACAATGATCGAATAATCTAGTGCGGACTATCGAATAGGTCGTCGTGTGTGAAATATCGCTCCCGTCGAATACACCGCTGAGAGAGAATAGCGCTTTATCCGAAACCGTACACGGACCACCAGTATTGGATTTTGCACCGGTTATAGCTGGGTGATTTACACTGTTTATGCAGACTTGGATGCTAGCCTAAATACCTAGTAGGTCATATCTACTTATGACTGAATTATTTCAGATTAATTTACCAGATAGCTCATGAGCTAAACTGACAGTTAGAACATTAGTCCACTTACGCAAAATTGTAAGCCAAATGTTGGCACAAACATTTTATATTGACAGGCGGACTACGGTAGGAAAATTATGCTCTAGAGTTGCATATATATATTATCAAAACCATATTCTAGTAGTCGGACACTCAAACATTCTTGTGAACACATTGGATCACAAGCCTTCACTGGGAATTGGTCAGTACATATGTTTATTAATTACTTTCTGCCAAGACCGGCAATTCTCCGCATTGTTATCGTATCCTCGATAATGCTGCCCTATTTCATTTACCCGAGTTATTTGGACCCGTTTCGACCAAATGCTTGGTCAATAAAAGCCGTATGGCATGTATACGCTGATGTAGATTATCTCCCTTAATCAAATCGAACTGATTCATCAATAAGTCGTGTTTACGTGTACATGATAACGATTACAGGTCTGGCATGTGGGAGCATTCCGTAAGTATTGTAATGGCATATTATTCTCATGTGTTTTTGTTTTGCATGTCACTCCGACTAATTGCAGTTGCAATTTATTATATTTGTAAACGAAGGGCGAACACGATTTAAATGTTTACTAAAATTAGCTATGCATTTTATATTACGATTCAGTCCAATATCAGTTCTGCGCCTTGTACAATAAATGAGAATATTGCCAATTTTAACATGTCACAATTGTAAAGTGAATTTTCTTGACGACTTTCATTTACTCTATGGTGAACACATGTAAACTCCTAACCCAGTCGTCTGTACATTCATTTTATTAAGTCATGTACGTTCACAGTGTATTGTAAATATTGTAAATGCTATTTCGACCAGGATAGACCAGATCATACAGTTCTGCTCTACATGCACTTATGTATACGTCAGTACGCTGCAATAAGGACATGATGTGAAGTATACTTTATTTGAATCACTGATGCTTTGGGTCAGCCTGTGGAATCCTACAGTCTGATTAGAGTCTACAGTGTTTAGCATTAGTAATGTAATACTGTGAGTCAGCACAGGAAAATATTTGGCACAGTTGCTCTTTATTAAGTTAGCGCAGTTGGCCACGGGCAGTCCGATCAGCGTAAGGCCTGTCACAATTAAATGTTTGTTTACCAAATGGTAAATAACTGTGAATGACGTCTGTATTCACATGTACGGCTGTGAAGATATATATCGTTGGGTACACTAGATATAGTGGCTATTCATTAATGTGTTATATCGCATTCTCCGACTTAGGAATTCCATCAGCCCCCTTCTTCCAATTAGTGAAAATATCTTTGTGTACATTGCAATTTATAATTTTTCATCATTGTAATATGTGATGTTGTTTAATATTGCCATGCAATCATAATATTGATTTCATGTGCACTACTGTGACTATTATTGAGACTATAACACGTTACATTCTGATAACACCGTTGGTGTTTTGTAGTCCCAGCCAGTAAGCCAGCCATGCAGTCAGCCAGCCAGTCAGCAACCAGCGACGGCACGTATACGCGTAGAACCAGTACGCAACACCTATTCATTCTGGAGTCCACAACACGACACAGTGTGCCAGCTGGGACTCTGCTCCGAGTGGACCAAGGGCGTATCGAGTGGTGCATCATTCCGGTGACGTCATTCCGTCAAAGGACGAGGTGAATCTCGAAGGACATTCACTCATGTGATATTGGCCCCATCCGCCCAAGTAGGCTGTATATTCTAGTTCCTAGCAACTTTGCGACGTCATAAGAACGTCACTATCATATGGCGGAAACCGGAGTTGATTTACGGAACTCTAAAATCGGATCTTGAACCTGATGCACAATGTTGAACTGTACCTACCTACCTGTTCCAGAATAGTGCCGGTGCCTTGGTTGTGCGATTGTATATTGGGCTTCATCCAGGGGACGTTGTCCGTATTGACATTACCATCCATTGTTTGTGCATTTCATTATATGTAAATACATCATCATTGTAAATATATACCTTGTTGTCGCTGTCCACAACGTGCGTGGTGTTCCATCCCATCAGTGAACTATCTCGGTGTCACCCTGGCGTGACAATGGTGTCAGAAGTGGGTTTAAGTTTATAGGCGAAGAGAATTAGGGTTGAGATCGAAAAAAATAGGTCAAAGCTGAATTTTTCAAAATATGTTCAGAATATCATTAAAAATAACATATGAAAACTCCCCATGAATCCGAGTGGAGCTTAATCCAGAATTCAAGATGGCGTCCAAAATGGCGACCAAAAATGACCAAAACTACAACTAGTGCAATTTTCGCCAAACCAATTCGAATGAAATGTGCCAAAACAAATAGAATATAAAGTATAACTACTTTAACAGAAATTTTGAGCATTTAAAATTAAAATTACGTCCAAGATGGCCGCTCGATCATTCTCAGAACGTGAAAAAAAGCGTTAACCGAATGGCACTACTAGTACATCGTGAGGTTTCAACTCTTCAGCAAGCAGCTCCATCAATCTTGATTTGTTCGTTCCATTAGTCAGGAATGCTTCTTGGGTAGTCACTGTTTTCATGTATTCATTAAATAATATATCACGGGATGTGGTTTTTGATGCTCTTCGTCGTTGCTCCGCTAATTTCGTAGATGCCTGGCTGTAACCATCAAACAGCACGACGACCTTACTGCCACCAACATGATCGACAATGTATGATACGTAGGACTTACAAACCTCCTTATAAGCTGCATTTGTCAGCCACACGACTGTGTGAAGGAGGTAACCTCCATCAATGACAAATGTTGCCTGATCAGGAAACGTGGATTGCGGATCAACTTTCAATTTCAACAATGTGCCAAGTGCACTATTGGCAGTTCTCCTCATTCCACCATCATGAAAGAGAGACATAGGCTGAGGTGCCAGTTCATACGCTAAGAACTGTTCCATTTCAGATGGACTTTGCATGACGCAAGTGATTCTGTTGAAGAGCAAAAATAGGATTCACTACAACTGGCTGACCACGGACTGTGACTGTGTTAATCGATGCGTTGATTGTTTTCACTCTGTCATTTCTTTTCAGCTTTACTTCCGTAAATGTGTTATCTGTCATTGAATTTGATGCTTTTTGGCCTATTTCAAACGGCATGTCACAGTTCACCGACTTGTCGACAACTAAACCAGTTGCTATTGCAACAACTGACTTATAATGTCTGTGGGAAAATGGCGAATGTGCTCGTAACCATCGCACAAATGTATCGTAGTCATTATGATCACGTGATTGCGAGCTTGCATGTAAATCCCTGTGCTGATCCGATGTACTGGCATGGACGTCTGTGAATGTTTCAAGACTCTCACATATGGGTACACAGCGGGGTAATGCATGAACCCACTTTGTTAATAAGCTAGCTGTGATGCACTGCCATGGGTCATCGCACCTGACGATTTCAACAAGCGCATCAGCTCTTGCTCGATTGTCTGATCGGTAAAATTACCGCCCCGAAAGCCCCAGTTCGTCGAATGGTAAAATACCCACCTTCAGTGAACTGCTGGTAGTCTTTTTCGGTCATGATATATTCTAGTTGAGCCATTTGCTGTGGGCAGAGTCTGGCAGATTTTGCGTAGGCAATGTCGCCAGCAGCAAGTAACAGCGGTATCATTCTCCTTATGCAATATAAATGGAGATTCCAGTCGCCTGTGCGTTCAGCTCTGATCAGTAGTCTCAAAAGAGACACCTGCTCCAAGTAGTTGACCCAAAGCTTCCCAGTGTAACTGTCATTTGCAGCATGTTCCATCAACTTACCAAGTAAATGACTGAGTTCTGCCAGACTAGCATCCTCTTCTACACAACCTTGACTGTTCAAAAGTGATGCATGAAGTCGACGTAATGACTCAGCATCAATAGTATCTGATGATTCCGGTTTCTCAAGCACAAGAGACGTTATGGCAGCTGAAGTTAACATGTGAGCACGGACAGCTCTATAGCATATGCATGCCCCGTTAACATGTGAATAGTAGTTCATCGAGCGTACACAGTCTCCCATAATGCTTCTAATCAGCTGCCCGCCATGATAAATCCAACTGATCCCATAAATGACATCAGTATGTGAAAACCACCCAATCGTGTGATTATATTCGACATATTTGGCGATGCAGCCACTATCTCTGTGGCTTTGATGTAAAGCGGTTGGTCAAATGTGACAATGCACATCTTCTGCACATGCTTGTCACATTGGCTTTGTGCAAACACAATGCCGTGAATATTGTGCTCATGTTTGTTGGATGTAGATTAATGAATGGAAGAATCTCGATTCGGCTTTTCTCATGCTTTTCGCCTGTTACTGCCACCTGCATGAACCCACTCCATGACGGGCAAGGGGTAAGATTTGTAGAAAAGCTGGCTAACCACAGCCGATCAACATCTACTGTAACCACCAAACTAGGTGGGTCAGGTTTTGAAGCTTCAATTGGGCCAAACTTCACTGACTGCAGGCCGGATACGGTTGTTTTCTTATAAGTTTTGATTGGGATGTCACCAAACTTTCCTATTAATTGGAAGCAGACCGACTCAGTTTTTCTTCAGCCTTTTCCCATTGTGGGGTAACGCATGCAATTCCACCCATGCTGTGGAAAGTATCATGCCCAGTTAGTGTCGCAACATTGAAATCTGCGGAGCTAGACATGCCACAAATACACAATTATATTATTATTTCTACGGTCAGCATTAGATGATTATTATTATTATTATTACGTTTTATAAAATTTTTGTCCGTTCAAACTAATATTTTGTTAAAAAATGCTTTTTTTTTCAATATCTTTTTATGTCAAGTTCCAAATTTTTGTTATTGTAATACCATAATATGTGCATACTATTCTATTTGTGATGATGTGCTGACATATCATGCACAACAAATACAGTTTGCATTATTTCTTGTGACATTTATAACACTGGCCGATTACGGCAGCCATCTTGGACGCCATCTTGAATTCTGAGTTAAGCTCCAGTCAGATTCATGGGGAGTTTTGATATGTTTCAGCTGATGATATTTACAAACTTTCCAGAAAAATTCAGCCTTGACCTATTTTGTTTTTGATCTTCGTCATTTTTTTTATCTGATACTCTTCGGGTATTATTGGGAACAACAAGGATGGTGTGGAGAGGACCCAGGGTCATACTGGTGAACATCAGTAACATGAGATAGGTTTACTCTTGTCCGAGACGTCCGTTAAAGTATGGATTACAATTCAAAGTAGGGATTACAAAAAGGATAAGTGTTACCCCTGTCCATCTTACTGAGATATACACCCCAATCCTTACACTTGCTATCTTGCAATATAACCCGTTATAATTTTGTTCAATCCACCACAGGATCTGCGAGCCATGTACATGTATTAGCCTCACCACCAAGACGTGCGGCAAGCTGTACACCTCGACGCTAAGGTAAGTCTCATTCACCGTAAGGTGTTCGACGCTAAGGTAAGTCTCATTCATCAACATATTATTAAAAATGTAATCTGTCAATGAAGAGACGCAACGCGTATCCCTAAAAATAGGGGTCGTTCTAGTTGGTTGGGTTTGATCTGAGACAGCTTCACTATTTTTCGGGTTATAACATTAGACCCAGGGTCCATTTTGTTGGTGTGTGGTTAATCGCTTTATGACTTTAGCACAATTTACCATCTAATGTGTTTTTCGTGTATGGGAACTTTCCCATAATTGTAAATACCAGTCTAGTGGGAAGGTGACGCATATCCAAAATTTCCTCACGATATGGGACGCAATATGAGATAGGTAGGACGGTGACATATAACTTAAATTCCGCACCAGTGTAAATACGTGTTGGACTAGGATTAATCGGGCGGGACGAAACACAATACATACCGGATTTTACATTACCCAATAAGGCGTGAATCGGGTTGAGACTCGCACAGTCCTCGTGACAGTAGTGCTGAGACCCCGTATTCCAAAGAGCTGTACATAGTACACTCCGCATCGTGACTAAGTGACTAATTTGTTGAGACAATAGAAGACAATCATGTCGACCATTAAAGAGTTAATGGACGTATGGAGGGAATTAGGCTTAACTGGGATGGAGTTAATGTCCTTTGTGAAAGAAGAGCAAGATAGAGAGAGAGAGAGAACAGCCTAGCAGAAAGACAGGCTGAGAAGGATAGGCCCTAAGTGCTATCGCAACCCGTACGGCGGTTGGTGGTCACTCAAACACCGCGAATTCGTCTCCCCCACGGGTTTTCAATTCTCCCACCAATCGCCGACGAAGAGAAGGTGGTCGAGCCAATCGCCGACGACGACGAGAAGGTGGTCGAGCCAATCGACAACGAAGAGAAGGTGGTCGCGCGGCGATTGAATGTTTCAATCGCCGACGACGACGAGAAGGTGGTCGAGCCAATCGACAACGAAGAGAAGGTGGTCGCGCGGGCAATTAAAAAATTCAGAAAAACTCTCGCGAGAGACGCTGCGATCGCGAAGGAGTATACATTAGTTACTATTTGGGAGTGCGATTATAAAGACTGGTGGAAGAAAACACCAGCACCTCCGACAACCGTTTACCCGTACCAGATTGTGCACGATTTTGAAGCGTATTCATCGAAAACTAGCGAAGGTGATAGCCGATGCAGGAGTAAGAAAGGTAATCTCGAATTTGTAAACGAGCATGTGCTAATAAGCGTGAGCATCGGCGATAATTTATGTACCGAAATAACACACATATGCGAAACGGATCCAGCCAAATTGGTTGCCATATTTATGGAAAACATACAGGAAAGGGGGAAGGCGATACGCGAGGCCATTGGTAAAATATATCTTCCTACCTGTATGGGCAGACTTCCCGCTACCCAACAACGCGATATCACTCGATGGATTGATCAAGTTCCTGTAATTGGTTTCAACTCTAGTCGATACGATCTAAATCTGATAAAAAAACATTTCGTCGGGCTGTTGACAGATACGACATCGAAAGTTCTCGTCGGTAAGAAAACAAACACGACGATATTCCGATATTACCCCCAAATTCCGATTTCTCGACGTAAAATTATATCTCAGCCCAGAGACGTCCTACGACAAATGGATAAAGGCGTACGGCTACGAGGGGCAAAAGTCGTTCTTTCCATATGAGTGGTTTGATTCTATCGAGAAACTGGATTACGAAGGGTTGCCCGGAATAAAATATTGGGACAACCAACTCAACCAAATGGAAAAATAACAGCGACGGAATTGGCCGCATGCAATGAGATTTGTAAAATTAAAAATATGAAAACGTTCAGAGAATGGCTGCGATACTACAATGATTTGGATGTGGCCCCATTTGTAGAGGCGATCGGTAAAATGTCCAGTTTTTACAATATTAGAGGTGTTGACATGTTTAAAGACGCGGTTACTCTACCCGGGGTAGCGCTGCAGTACCTTCTTAGGGGAACAATAAAAGAACACGTAAAATCCTATCAAACTAAAAAAAGCATAGCGGCTACGGCCATATGTCCCCCGCTGTTCGCCCCTAAGGCTGAAAATTATGAAATGTTGAAAGCCGCTCTGGTAGGTGGACCGTCAATAGTATTCTCTCGCGGAAGTCGGGGTCACAAAAATTAGGCCACTATCCTCTCCAACACCCCAACTCCAATCTGCTCCCGAGCTGATTGGCTGGAGGCGTGAATGAATTTGGACGGTAAACAATATGATGCAGCCTACCGTGATGATCTACACACCCAAATAAATCGGATAGCCACAAAAATTAGGCCAACACCAGAAGGGATGTTGAAAACCGCTATGGGCGACCCATCAATCGTATTCTCTCGCCACACGAGACCAACACCAGAAGGGATGTTGAAAACCGCCATGGGTGGTGGACCTTTAATCGTATTCCCTCGCCGCGCGAGGCCAACACCAGAAGGGATGTTGAAAACCGCTATGGGAAATCCATCAATAGTATTCTCTCGCCACACTAGGCCAACTCCAGAAGGGTTGTTGAAAACCGCCATGGGTGTCGGACCGTCAATCGTATTCTCTCGCCGCGCGGGGTCACAAAAATTAGGCCAACACCCGAAGGGGGCGGTGAAAAATGCGAAGCGGTGGTGGGGCTCGACGCCAACGCGCTGTATCTATCTACATTAAATAAAGAAATGCCTTGTGGTGAGGAAGAAATACACCATAATGAGGACCCACCCGACCCCAAAGGCATATCATGTTTTACCAGAAAAGTTTTATCCGGGGGATGATTCGGATTTGCCGAGGTTGATATAGAAGTTCCTCCAACATTGAAAGATTCTAACCGCTTCTAAAGTGGTATTTAGAACACGGCCTAAAAATAACTGGGGTCCACAGGAGTATCACTTATGAGCGGGGGACGCCGTTTAGATGGTTTGTTAAGCAAGTGGAGAACTGGGGACGAGGGCGTGAGTAAAGCCCCTATTTCTGGCATAATGAAATTATTAGGGAACTCGTTCTGCGGTAAAATGATAGAGTCTACTGAGGGGCACCTGTATACGACATATACGAAGGACGAGAAATGTGTGGACAAGGCATTAAGATCTGCATACTTCCACGACCTGGAGGAGATCGGCGATGCGTACGAGATATCTTCTAGAAAAGTTAATGCGGTTATAACTAGACCATTCCATTGCGGGATAGCCGTGTACCAACTGGCCAAGCTGAGTATGTTGGAATTCTATTACGATTTCTTAGACAAGTATGTGGACAGAACAGATTTTGAATTAATACAAATGGATACTGATAGTTTATACATGGCAGTAAGCTCTAAACCTCCACAAGGAAATGAGAAATACGGCAGCTTCGATAGTATAATAAAACTTCACCTGCGTGATGAGTATGAGAAAGATAAGACAAATTGGTTGGCGTGGGATAAATAGGGCGATAGAGAGCCTGGGCTTTTCAAGAATTTCACGGAGATCGGGCCATTGCGCTATCCAGTAAGTGCTATTTTGTAGAGAAGTTGGCCATCAACACTGTTGATACAAATCTACCAAGCAACTCCAGCTCAGGAGCGGCGATCTCGGAGGGCCAATTAAAACATTCCGCAAAAGTATTATCTGCCAGACAGAACACGCTAACTTGGAATCGGTATAAGAACGCGCTAGCATGGGGTCGAAAACGAAGACACCGGGAAAGATATGTGCGAAAATCGCGGATTCCGAATGAGAGATGGAGTTATGAAAACGTATACGGAACAAAAATTGGGATTATCAGCCTATTACGATAAAAGAAGAATTCTTCCAGCTGGTGTACACACACAACCTCTGGTCTCATAATTAGATTACAGGTGTTTTGGTGCCCTTAGGCCGGCCAACCGGGCTCTTCGGGCCCGGATCTACGAATACCCATTCGTCTGACCCAGTTTGTAATGTAGGGTCTCTCGTCCACAGATTGGTAAGCCGGCGAGATCCTATATGGTATTTCCTTTTAACCCATGAGGCAGGCACATTCCCCCGAGCACCGGCAATATCTAACAGAGCGTCGCGATCAAGAACAGATTTAGGAATTTTTCAATTGTCAACACGCAATTTATTGCGGGTGGATATACATACACAGATATTAATGTTCAGCATTGGAATTAATAATTAGAAATTTGGGGGCGGTGGTGAAACATTTCCACCCACTTTATCTCCCAGTCTTAACCTAAATTTATCCCAATCAGTATTCTCAATCTTGGGAAGGGTGGCGCGCGCCTTAGTTCTAATAGTATTTTTTAAATCCTCATATCGAGACATCTCCTCCACCACCAACTCAAATTCGGCGTCTGATATATTGTTATCGGCCAACGCTTTGGACACGATAACGTCGATGCTATTTTTCTCAGACCTCGCGAGAACCGATATTCTGTCGTGCTTTCTACTTTTATTTTCGAATTTTCTCCCTACTGCTCTGAACGCCATACATAACAACCCCGTCCCAGCGGCTACCCCACTCAAACCCCCGCAATGGGAATTGCCACGACTGTAGACAATAATGCGGCTGTCCGGCCCCACCCATTATAGAAATTGCTGCCAGCACGGTGCTCCCCCCCCCTCCACTATGTTTGCCGCGCGTCCATACGTTTTAGCATTCATTTTCCGAGTTCCCCCCTCTTGTTTTAGAATATCCTGCATCTCTACGATATTTTCCAACCTAAAATCTGAACTTCTTTCGCCAAAACCAAAATCATCCAATTTCAACAGTGTTGATGGATTGGGGTTGAAAATTGGAAGCGTGCTCGGAAGCGGTGATTCGCTCTCCATTTTGTTAAAATGATTAAATTTTACAAATCAAGTTCAATTAACAATGTTACAACAGTGGAAGAACTCGCTGGGTCAGCGATTTTCGTAACAAACTTAACAACACTACCTTCGGAAAGTCTAATTGGATCGTCACCGGCGAACAAAACCACCGCTGAACTCTGTCCAGCGAGTTTTGTGACTCCAACCGGCCGTTCTTCCCCATCCAGTACGAGATTTACGATGACCGCGCCCACAGGTTTACACTTAGCATTAACTGAACAGACCGCCATTCGTAGAAGTGTACCTGGAGATGTCATGACGTATCCCACATATCTATTGCTCGCTTTGGCACCAAATGAATATTCATAGGCCTCCTCATGTAATAGGCCCCGCTTCTCAGCCCAAACTGTTATGACAAGTTTTTGTTGTTGCAATAAATTAAACTGCTCTACAGATATATTCAACAACGCGGCAAGCCCCCCGATAGCGGTATGGGCCTCACCACGAACCTTTTCAGAGGTATCCTCAAGTGCTTTGTGAGCGGCTCTACGAACTCGACTTATTTTCTCATCCATCCCAACAAGTGATTCATCAACGGCGCGGATAGATTCAACCACTCGGGCTCCTAATCCCGCAATCCCCGTCCGAGCCTCTGAGCGCAACACCTCACATACTTCCTCATGGGCCGTCTGGTCTGGTCGGATTTTCTCAATATCCGTTTGATGCTCGTTGTGTCTACGCTCTAGTTTGGTGTGTCTACGCTCTAGTTGGATGTGTCTACGCTCTAGTTCGATATCCCTAGCCACCAGCGTCCGTACTGCGGAAGCAGCGACATTCCCTCTATACCCGGCGCGCAACACCTGATATGCTTCCGTAAGGGCTGTCTGGGGTTCTGATTGGATTTCCTCAATATCCGTTTGATGCTCTGCGCGCAACACCTCATATGCTTCCGTAAGGGACATCTGGTGATCTGATCGGAGTTTCTCAATACCAGTTCGATCCTATGAGCGCAACACCCCATACGTCTCCGTAAGGGCCGCCTGGTGGTCTTCTCGGGCTTTCTCAATACCCGTTTGGACTCCCTCAATCCCCAACCGGGCCACTTCCCGAAATTCGGTTATTTTCCCGCCTAGTTCGTTTAGTTCTGTATGTGTTTCTTCACGAGTTTGTGTAGTCACGGCCAGGGCATATACTCTAAGTTGTGATAGTAGACTCTTGTGAATCTCGTCCGTGGCCGCAGATATAGTTCTATTGATCAGTGATATGGTTTTTCCGGTATGGTTGGATCCGTCGGGAACTCCAATCTCGATTGGGTTGTTACTCGGATTTATATCTGTCACCCAATCGCGATTTAAATTGGAAGAACTACCTGGTCCGTATATTCTCATTTTCAATAAAATTGGTTGTTATATTACGAACTTGGGTCTAATTCTTTGAATTAATTTGAAATTCTAGGACGACCGAAATCTGGTAATAATTTGTTTATCTCTCTCGCTTGATAATCAAGAATAGAGACCGTAAATTCGTGGATATGTCCCGATTCTAAAACTTTCATCTCGGGGCATGGGAAGTCTAAGGTCACAGTCTCCCCAAAGAAACAATCACTGGCTTGCACGGTTTTCATTAATGTGCTGGGATATCCGTCTACCGTGTTGTACGATGTGTTCACCCGATCCAGGTGCACCCTGAGAGTTTTCGTGAAGGCGAAGTCCACCGGGTTATCACCGACGTACTCCCCCGGGGCAAACAAGCCTTTATTCGCGGAGTATGTCTCTCTAAACCCAAGTCGAATACCCAACATCCGGGAGGCCATTATCTGGCTGTCTGGGCCGATGGTCATTGTTGCAAGTCCGGTAGCTTCGATACTGTGAGGTTGACGATACCGTCAAGCTCCGTGGAAACAAAGTATATGAGCTGTCTTGCTCCCCACAGTCCGGGAGGCAGCTTTACACCTACTTGTTGTCCATCCGTCACATAGTAAAACCCTTCGCTCGTCCCCGCATTCTGCCACCCAACCGTGAAGGTGATTGATCTGAGGCCTACCCGGCGTTTTCCGCAGCAGTTGTCGATTGACTTCTGAAGTTCACAATTCTCTTTTTGAACATTAGTGATAGTAGCAAACATAATAATATCTTTCAATGGATACCAAGGCATTTAGCTTTAATTGAAATGCAAAGTACGCGGTCGGCGGGGTATATGACACTAAGGCTCCCCGGCTGGTGCACCCGACTATCCAAGTTAGCGGCGGAAAAGGCTTTCAAACCAACTTTCCCGACATCTTTGAACAATATAGGCTGCCCAAGATTACTACCATGGAGGTACTACTACTGAACGGGTGGAAAGCAACACCGATGATGTTTTGGCAGAATAAGCTCAACTTCGCCGTATAGTGCGTAACAGCCGGATGTGGGGTTTCCTCTCAGGACCATCTGGCCGCAGAGGATCCCTTCTTGAGGGCCGTTTGCAACTTTCACTCGTATTACACTATTAGGAGGATTCTCAAAGAACAGAAAATCTCTCTGTCGCAGGACGACGGCTGGAATCCCACTTCCAGCGCATACGACCGTAGGGCGTTCGAAATAATTTGTAATGAATTTGGGGCCCCAAAAGACGCGGACTGGCACCAGAAAGAGTCATGGTACACTTTTGGTTTAGGTGACGTTTACATAACGGGTATGGGGTTTCTGAAGCACCCAAAGGATCCACCACCACCAATAAAACTAAATAATAGCGACTTTGTGCCACCAGTACCATGGTCTTTCAAATCGGCGCACGTCAATTTCATTCAGCAACCTGCGTGAGTAAATACCGCGTGGCGATCATTTATGTTATATAAGGGTCTGGGGTTCATGGACGCCGGGGTTATTCGTCTCAACGACTCGCACATACGTCTGGGCCATCCTCGGCGCACAGTCGCAAGTGCGCAGTTCTATAATAGGAACCGGGACGGCGTTCGATAGCCAGAAACAGTTCTTGGCAAATGTCGAGGACGCAATAAACAAACCGGTGGACCTCCCGGCGGCGATCCAGCGGTATCAATACGTTTTGCAGTATGCCGGCACCCCGTATTTGGAATAGGTGTGTGGCGCAGAGCAATATGATACTACGAGACGACCGGCTTGACGGTTACAATAATCAGATCGTAATCGCCACCGTCAAACAAAAGATCGGCCATAACGGGAACGTGAACGCGGATATCATCAAGCGCACCGCGCATGAAATTGATTTCATTAAACCCCCAATCCAATCGCGTTCATCCAATCTCGATTGGGAGTTCAGGGAAGAATTGGATACACCCACCCCAGCACCCCCAATTCACGAATTGGACACACCCACCCCAGAACCCCCAATTCACGAATTGGACACCCCATCAAGTCCCTTCGGAACTACAACCCACAAGGAGGAGAAATTAGGGCTCGTCGTCGCCATCGTGGTGATCGGACTACTCGCGCTTTGATTTTAGGAACACTCGGGCGGAGAAAAGTAGGAGACCGGCGATCGCCACGATTAAAGCCCAAGCATTCTCGGCGAGCCATCCGGCCGTTTTTGATAATATAGATAACAAGTAGGAGACGACACCCCCGATCAGCCCAGGCAGCGCGGCAGCCGCCTTTCCGGCTAATTTAGCCAGGAGACTGGCGAGGGCTTTTATATGCGTTTTTACCCACTCCTTGGCTTCGCTGGATGGTGCGGGTGCCGCCGCCGCACCGCATACGAGCAGCTCGATAGTTAGAACTATGGTCGATATGGTCATGCCGAGAGCTGCGAGGATGCTTGCTATCGTGACGCCCTGCTCTCTGAACAGAGTGCGAAGACGTTCACCGAGTGTCGTCTCCTCGTGCAGAATCCTCGATATTGTTTCGCTGATCCGACTTATTTGGGCGCGGAGAGCCTCACGGCAAGCCGATGCAGCCTCCTATCGAGCTGCTCTTTCGTCCCGAAACGACCGCAGGCGTTCGGCGATCCGCTCGGTAGATTCTCTATCGGACGGACTGCCTCCAGTTTCCTTTCTTCTAGCGCGATATGTAAATCCAGCGCAGTGAGTTTGGAGAGGTTATGGACCAATTCGCTCCGGACTGTTTGCATAGCCTTATCGAGTCCCTGGAGTTCGCGAAGAGGTAACGGGGGGTTATCCATCGTGCTGAGTATTCCGTCTATCTCGCTTTCGCTGAGCGTCGGTGGCTACACGAGGGACCTCGCTGAGCTCGACCGTTTCTATCGTGGCGGCCGTCTTCGCCATATTTTCGTCGGTAGACTGTAGGGTCTCTACAGCGCGGGCCGACACAATTGTTTAACCCCTCTTCCAATCTACGAATCCGAGTTCGTCCCTTATGATTTCGTCACCGCCCCGGTTTCCGGCAATGGTTCTCAGCGCTAGGGGTTCTCCGGTCCTCATGTTGACGATCGGGATATTTGATGCTTTTAGTCGCAACCTACCGCGCAGATCCAATTCGAATTTGGAATAGTCGCGGCCGACAGACGGGACCATACCTTTTTCTCCCAAATTGTTGAAGTAGTCGTCTACAACTGACTTGACTAATTCCCGACTTAGACTAACGGTGTTGGTAGCGCCACCTATTTCATCCAATCGCGATTGGATTATAACTGGAGTCTCTATGAAGGGCGTTTCGTTATCATCCATGTCATCATCATCGAGGTAATCGGCTCGGCCGAATTCGTCCTTGCCAAAGTCATCCATCTTTAACGATGTATTAAAGAAAAAACCATACGGGTTTAATAGAGTATTTAAATATGTCTTCGAGTCAATACGGTCGCAAACTCAATCCATACCGCAGACTGCGGGAGCCCCTTGGGCGAAAGACGTGAGACAGAGCGTCGTTATTACGAAAAACCCATCGACGATTGACCAGAACCAGCAGCTCTTGGCCCGCTTCCCCAACCTCGGAGCTAGCGACGTCATTGTGCCGGGGACTGTTCGCCTCGCTTTCACTATTTCGCTGACGTCGACGGACGCGGACCAAACCGTCGTTCAGAACCTGGGTCGCGCCATCGTCAAGAAGACCATGATAAAGATTTCTGGTAATGATGTGATGTCGATCGACGACAGCGACGTCTAACATTGTTACCAGGACCTGTGGAAGACGGCGCAAGAGCGCGAAAATGCGGTCTATCAGGGTATTGACACCAGCAACAAGGCAGATAACAACGCGAGCGACAACGCGATCGCGGCCACTTACGGCAACCGCTTCAACATCCCGCTCGACTTTGAGTTGCTGGAGAGTCACATGCCCTACTATCAGAGCGCTTTGGCTGACCGCCTCGAATACGAACTAACGTTCAACGACTACGGCCGAGTTCTCATAGCCACCGACATGACATCGACGTATACGTTCGATGATGTTTCGCTGGAGTACGACATGGTCACGATGCCCGAACTCGCGCGATTGATCAGAACCCAGTACGCCGGGCGCATTGCTATACTTTACGACCGAGTTCTTCGCCACCGCAAGATGACGAAAGACAAAAACGACACATTATGGAATATTAATGTCAACGTACCCGCCCGCTCGATGAAAGGTATACTGATGCTGTTCGAGGAGGGTCGGTTCGCGCTCTAGACTAGAAAAAGCGACAAATTCTATAACACCAAAATCACAAAGGTAGAGGTGACGATCAAGGAGTCCCCAATCAATTATACAGCCAGGGCATTCGCGCGCACCAGCAGTGGGACGAAGCCAAAAAGCAGTTTGCTGCTGGCTCTAAGCGCTCCCCGGAGGTTGCCGCGGTTGCCAAAGACCTGCAGCTCTCGGACGTCTCCCTCGCGGAATTCCTGACTTCCAAGTACGCGCTATGGCTAGACATGCGAGCCAGCGACGACGACCAAATGCACGGTAGTGGACGCCAAGTTGAGAACGCTAGCGAGGTTGTGACGATCCAGATAACTAAAGAGGCGGATGTAGCTGGGCCATTGAACGTGTACTTATATATAATGACAGACGCACAACTCAACATCGAAGATGGCCGATACGTCTCAGCACTCTACTAAATCTAAAGATTTAAATAAAGTTTGTGATGCCCACTCTGCCATAATATGTGGGCAGACAGGATGCGGAAAAACGGTTTTCATCCTGGACTTGCTCGAGGGCTACTACCGCGATGTCTTTCGACACATTGTGATCCTGTGCCCCACTGTGCGGCACAACGATACTTATCAGCGGCGCCCGTGGATATGGACCGACCCTGAGGTATACGTTATTGACCCCGGCGACAGGCTTCACGATTTGCTGCGCGGCTTCTACCAAAGATTCCAGGGCGAGCCCACCCTATACGTGATTGACGACTGCTCTGCCAAGGCGGCGATGACCAAAAAGAAGGACATGCTCTCCGAGCTCGCATTTTCGGGCCGCCATGCGGGGCAAAGCGTATGGATCTCCACTCAGAAGAAGTACAACGCCGTCCTCAAGGATCTTCGCGAGCAAACGGGTCGCCCTCTTTCACTGCAAGGACCGAGACTCATTCGATGAATGTCTTCGAGAGAACGACGTTATCCCAACGCACGAGGAGCGCCTGGTGGTTCGACAGATGCTTTCGGAAACTAAGTACGCCAAGCTTCTGTTAAAGACTGATCAGCCCACAAATTATGAAGTTATCAATTAATTACTGAATTACTGATCATTTACTAATATCTACTAATATCTACTAATATCTACTAATATCTACTAAATATTTACTAAATATTACTGAATTATTACTGAATTATTACTGAATTACTGAATTATTTACTAAATAATCTATTAAATATTACTAAATTATTCGCAACTTCAATTCACGAATTGATGCTGTTACTCATAATTAATTTTATAATTTTCTTAAAATTAATTACAAACAATTTGATGTTAGACTTATGAGACTAGTCAGAATAGTACTAATTATTAAAAATAAAATAATGAACTGCGACGAACTTCTCGATCAGCTAATGGAAGAAACAGTCGGTCCGACTGCCGGCACGACTGCCGATACGGTATCTTTCCTGAAAGATGGCCCGACTGCCGACAAGGGTATGAAAGATGGCCCGGCTGCCGATACGGTATATTTTCTGAAAGAAAATGAAAACACGACGCGACGCGAGCGGCTAGCTGCGTTGGTTGCTGGGGGCAATCGGAGCAATATTTTTGTAGGTGTCTCTCAGTTTGTCAGGTGGATAAAATGTCAGATGTCGAGGTTGATAAAATGTATGCGCGATACGAATCTAAATTGGGGGCAGAGATGACGAAAACTCTTGGGGCGGCGTTTATTCATTTGTACACTACCGCTGTCAGTGCAATTCTCCCTATATCTGACACCGCGGGGTTGATTAGTGATTTAGAGACTGACCCTTTTGTAGGACACACTCTTAGAACAGCCTGCTGCTCAATTTATCACAAGTTTGGAATGTACTTAGCTCCGCTGAAAACCGCGTTGACCACGGCTAAGCACTGTCAATATGGACATATATGCCCACGAACTATAAGCGCAGAAAATGATGATACAAGACGCAACCCCAATTCGCGAATTGGAACTGGATCGGCAAGCACCTGCGAGAGTGACGGAACAGCACCACTCAACACTGATGAACCCGATTGCACTTCCAACTCCGATTGATCCTCCAACTCCGCTCCCGAGCACGTTGGGGGAACTATCCCCAATTGCACGACACAAAAACCCAAAAAGACAGGCAGCTGGGCGGGCAGCAGCTGCCACCCGAAAAGCTAAACAAGATAAAATACTCGCCGAGCTTCGAATGGCCAAACAGTCGTTATCTGTTCCGTATCAGGAGCCCCAATCACAATTGGAGTTGGGGGCAGAAACAGCAAAGCACCCGAAGACAGCTGCGGTTCAATCTCCGCAGGAATCCCCGATTGCTGTAGCCCCTACCTGGATCATCGCGTGGGTTGTTGGTGGTGGTCAGGCAGTTGTGGGCACCTTGTGTGTGTGGAACTACCTGTGGAACACTGTTGGAGGCGGTTCCGAAGAAAGTTACGAAACCGATTGCGCCCCATTTAAATATTAATCGCGATCCCTTTTATATGCAATAAATATAATGGCTGAAAACGATGGTAAAATGATAGCGAATACGCTTTATCACGCCTTGGTGATATCGGGTCTCAGTATCGGGGTTGCTCGACTATCAAAGATGGCCTTCGGAGGGTCCGCTCCCAAATTGGACATGATCGTGAGCGACGTAGGGCTCGTGACCTTAGATGTAGCGGCCGCAGTTTTGACCCGAGATTATCTAATTAAAGCTGGAATTCTACCTGCTAATATATGGAAATAAATGGCTTCGATCGGACTAATAATAGGTGGTGCGATGTTCAGCGCAGTGGCGTTCGGCGGTAGCAACTATTTCTTCTCGTTAATAGGAAAAAACTCGGACGTGGATGAGGAGCGCAAGCGTCACGATTTAGCTGTAGAACAAATCAATGGCGCAAATGAAGCACGGTCGGAAAAACTAACCGCCCGTCTGGACTGGATCAACGAAGATCTTCGACGCGAGAATCACGCCACGCAAACTTTCCGGAACGTTGACGAAGCCATGCGCGAATACGCGCTGGCATATCCGCATACAATTCTCGCGCCGCTGGATCCCGAGCCCCAACTTTCATATTTCTATGTACCGTCAGAGGGCCAAAAAGACCGCGAGATCGCGTTCGTCGTCGTGGGAATGGTTGCGACGGGTCTCGTCAGCTAATATATTGGAAAGGCAATAAGCAAAAGCAATAAGCAATAATTAACTTAAAAAACTTTTTTAAATACTATATATACATGTATATATATATTATAGAACGATGTTAGTTGACGAGCTTTATTTTGCTTTGATCGATGTATGCTACACGGCCCTTAAACACCGTTTAGCTGGCGCAAAGGGTCTGATCCATCTGGCCCAAGACTCTCTACAGACGTGGCGCGAGGACGAAAAAACGGCCAACTTTTTCGCAAAGCGGATGTTAGATTCCCCCAAGTTCCTTGATACCTTAACCGGCAGCTGCAGCGAAACTTCCAACAAAGGTTTAGTATCGACGACGCAGTTACCGGACGATCTGACGAAGGCATGTTGCAGATTGTTCGACCTACTAGAATACCTCGTATACGATGGACACGCGCAAGATTGATACCAAACTATCGGTTCGCTTAACGCGCAAGCTAGCGGACATATAATACAGCCCCCGCGGCTACTGGAAGGGACTCGCGGCCATCAAGAATCTCGCGGCGGTGACCAAGGTTTCAGAAAACGCCGCCACGGAATGGCTCAAGAAGCAGGCCATCTGGCAGATCTATTTACCCGCGCCTCACAATATTCCGCGGCCGAAATTCGACGTGCCGGTGCCGAACGAAGTCCACCAAGCTGACCTCCTGTTTCTCCCTCACGATCGCGTTGGTCGTAAGACGTACAAGTACGCACTGACAATCGTTGACGTAGCGAGTCGGTATAAGGGGGCTGAGCCGTTGACCACTAAAGAGTCTAAGGAGGTGGCCGAGGCTCTTTCCCGAATATATAAGAGGAGCCCTCTCAAATGGCCGAATCTTCTCCAGGTCAATCCCGGCCGCGAGTTCATGGGCGTGATCACCCATCTATTGTCTAAACCCAACGTTTCTGTTAGATGCGGCCGCGTCAATATCCACCGGGACCAGGGGATCGTGGAGCGGTTCAATCGAACCCTGGCTGAGAGGTTGTTCGGACACCAATACGCCAAAGAGCTGGTAAACCCTCATTCGCGATCGACCGAGTGGGTGAGCAGGCTGCCCGGCGTGGTCTCCGCACTGAACGGCGAGGTAACCAGATTGATCTGTAAAAAGCCTGTAGATGCCATCAAGGCAACAACGGTGTCGCACAAACCATCCGCCGTCTCGCGCGGGCGCCCCGTTGGTTTAGCTGAGAAACGGCTTCCATCTGATGTTGCCGTCCGGTACCTCTATCAACCGGGAGAGCTCGAAGGTGGCCGCCGCCGCGCGACTGATCCTGTGTGGTCTCTCAATGTATATCATCTAGATCGATCTATTACCAAACCCGATGAGCCTGTGCTCTATTATTTGGATGGTGGTCCATCTCGCGGGTTTGTTCGGGAAGAACTTCTCGCGGTGCCTTCTGGCACCCAGCTGCCGGTTAAGTTCTGAAGATTCTCATAATTTCCAAATTAAATAATTAATTAAATTTAAAATTTATAAAATTACAAAATTAATTAATTAAATTTAAAAAAAAATTAAAATAATTAAGCGTTAATCATTTTTTCGAATTTATTAGAAATTCGAAAAATTAATTCCACCCAATTCAATTCGCGAATTGAGGGTGGTGATACATTTTCTTTTTTGACCCCCATATAAAATATGACCCATTTTGGTAGTGGTTGTTAACCCATTGACTGCCAATTCGTTTCCCCCTAGTCGCGGTAACGAACACATACCCTATATACTACTCGTTTTGGCAGATTTTTTCTGGCCTGGCGGGTCCGGTGACGTGACACGATACTGTAGGTCATGCGACATTTGTCAACGAACAATCTCGAAGGGTCATGCAATAAAGGCACCGCTGGGCAACATGCCACTGATTGACACGCCATTCAGACGCATAGCCGTAGACTTCGTAGGACCGATTTATCCAGCAACGGATAATACAAATCGGGTATATTCTAATGCTAGATTACGCCACACGATATCCAAAGGCAGTACAATTATCGAAGCAGAACGAGTAGCTGAGGCACTCGTAGAGATGTTCAGTCGATTAGGAATTCCTGAGGAATTATTGACTGATTGCGGATCTCAAAAAACGTCGAACGTAATGCGGGAGGTCAGTAGGCTATTATCTCTGAGACAACTTACTACTACTCCCTACCATCCTATGTACAACGGGTTGGTGGAGAGATTCAACGGTTCATTGAAGCAGATGCTTAAACGCACGGCGAGCGAGCGTCCCAAAGATTGGGATAAGTACATTAACGCGCTGTTGTTCGCGTATCGCGAGGTTCCACAGGAGAGCCTAGCATTCTCCCCATTCGAACAGTCAGAGGTCCTATGAGTGTTCTCAAGGATCTGTGGTCTGAGAAGGTACTTGACGAAAACGTTAAAACTACATACCAGTCAGTGGAAATCGAGTGCAAGCGGTACGTGAAGTACTATGACAGGAAAGCGCGTGACCGGAAGTATAAGGAGAGTGACCGGGTGTTAGTACGACTCCCCACTGATAGGAACAAACTGTTACTCCAATGGAAAGGTCCATACCCTATAGTGGAAGTACTAAATGACTGGGATTATAGGATCGACATTAAGGGGAAACTGAAAACATTCCATGTTAACATGTTGAAACGCTATGAAGAGCGTACGCCTCAAAGCCCAGGGAAGGGGATACTAGCCGTCATAAACACGGCGGTAATTGACGACATAATTGACGGGAACTCGGGTACAGGGGAGTGTAGTGCCGATGAGCAAATGACGATATACAGGGTGGACTTAGCCCCAGGGTTGTCCAGGGACCAAAAGTTGAAGTACAAAGGGTGCTTAAGGAATATGAGCATGTACTGACTGATAGACCAGGGCGCACCCATGTAGAGATTCATGACATTAAATTGTCTACCTCAGACCCATTGCGGATAAAAGGTTATCCCATCCCGTACAAAGTTCGCGACTTAGTCAAAGATGAGGTCGAAGAAATGTTGAAGTTAGGAGTTATCGAACCTTCTAGGTCCCCATACTCATCACCAGTCATTCTAGTCAGGAAAAAGGACGGAGGACTCCGTTTTTGTATAGATTTTCGTCAGTTTAACAAAGTCACTGCCTAAAATTGAAGAAATAAACTCGAAATTAGCGAAATACAAGTATTTCTCGAAACTGGACTTAAGTAAGGGGTATTGACAGGTCCCACTAACAGAGAACGCAGAGCCCTATTCTGCTTTTGAAGCACCCCGAGGCCTTTTCCAATTCAAAGTAATGCCCTTCGGAATGGTGACGGCACAATCTACATTCAGTAGGCTTATGAGGAAAGTCCTGAACGGTATCCCGAATGCAGACAGCTTCGTGGATGATATCCTCATTTTCACCATCACATGGGATGATCACGTTATGACACTGAGGCAGGTTTTGTCAAAAAGGGTCAACCGAACAAGATTGAATGGGGAGACACCCAAGACAAGGCTTTCAGCAGCCTGAAAAGAGCGCTGACTAACGATCCCATCCTCAAACTCCCAGAGCTATACAAGCCGTTCATATTGAGAACAGACGCATCCGACGTAGGTTTAGAGGCCATTTTGTTGCAGGAACAAAACGGGGCACAACTACCAATTGCGTACGCTAGCAAATAAATACTTCCAAGGGAGCAAAACTACTCAGTCCTAGAAAGAGAGTGCTTAGCAGTAGTCTGTCGAGTGGGGACATTCCACAAGTATTTGTTTGGTAAAAAGTTCGTACTCGAGACAGATCATCAACCACTTACGTACCTAAATAAGGCAAAAGTTACAAACTCCAGGCTGATGAGATAGGCGCTGTTGTTGCAACCCTATCGCATGATGATCAGAGCCATCAGGGGCTCAGACAATGTGGGTGCAGATTATTTGAGTAGAATCTAATTAAGTCATAGACCACACACCACAGCCGAGATCCTGGGTAAAGTTGATCCGAAATAAAAGTTGTGTAGGATGTGTATATATGTATATAGGTGAAAAATGTCGGTACAACTCGTGATTACCGTTAAGTGTTGCACACTTCAGTGGCGGATCCAGGATTTCACCAAGGGGGGGGGCCACATGGAACTTGAACGAGGTATGCTCGTTCGTCGACTCAGCGGTGCGAGGAAGTTTGTTAGGATGGTTTGGGGGCATGCCCCCCCCCCCCCGGAACATTTTTGAATTGAGGAAGCCCATTTCCTGCATTCTACGCTCAATATTTCGTAAATAAAATAATAAAAAAATAAAATAAAATCGGGATTTCTGAAGAGGGGGGGGGGGGGGTGCCATTGAATCCGCTACTGCACTTTTATTTAGGGGGAGTATTGATTGTCACGAATTGAAACGGACTATTTTCTTTCATCATCCATTATTTGTAACACGGGTCACACAATACTAGTATAGAGCAATAACGAATAATCTAGTACCGACTATCGAATAGGTCGTCGTGTGTGAAATATCGCTCCCGTCGAATACACCGCTCGCGAGAATAGCGCTTTATCCGAAACCGTGCACGGACCACCAGTATTGGTTTTTGCACCGGTTATAGCTGGTTGATTTACACTGTTTATGCAGACTTGGATGCTAGCCTAAATACCTAGTAGGTCATATCTACTTATGACTGAAGTATTTCAGATTAATTCACCATATATCTTATTTTGTCACAGAGTTTTCATATTGACAGGCGGACTACTGTAGGAAAATTGTGCGCTAGAGTTGCATAATTATATTATCACAAACCATATTCTAGCAGTCGGACACTCAAACATTCTTGTGAACACATTGGATCACAAGCCTTCACTGGGAATTGGTGAGTACCTATGTTTATTAGTTACTTTCTAATGCTGCCATTTAAGTCTGAATCCTGCCAAGACCGGTAATTCTCCGCATTGTTATCGTATCCTCGATAATACTGCCCTATTTCATTTACCTGAGTTATTTGGACCCGTTTGGACCAAATGCTTGGTCAATAAAAGCCGTATGGCATGTATCCGCTGATGTAGATTACCTCCCTTAATCAAATCGAACTGATTCATTAATACGTCGTGTTTACGTGTAAATGATAACGATTACAGGTCTGGCATGTGGGAGCATTCCGTAAGTATTGTAATGGCATACTATTTTCATGTGGTTTTTTTTGCATGTCACTACGACTAATTGCAGTTGCAATTTATTATATTTGTAAACGAAGGGCGAACACGATTTAAATGTTTACTAAAATTAGCTATGCATTTTATATTACGATTCAGTCCAATATCAGTTCTGCGCCCGGTACAATAAATGAGAATATTGCCAATTTTAACATGTCACAATTGTAACATGAATTTTCGGGACGACTTTCATTTACTCTATGGTGAACACATGTAAACTCCTAACAGAGTAGTCCATTCATTTTATTAAGTCATGTACGTTCACAGTGTATTGTAAATATTGTAAATGCTATTGCGACCAGGAGAGACCAGATCAGACAGTTCTACTCTAAATGCACTGATTTATATGTCAGTAAGCTGCAATAAGGACATGATGTGAATTATAATTTATTTCAATCACTGATGCTTTGGGTCAGCCTGTGGAATCCTACAGTCTGATTAGAGTCTACAGTGTTTATCATTAGTAATGTAATACTGTGAGTCTGCACAGGAAACTATTTGGCACAGTTGCTCTTTATTAAGTTAGCGCAGTTGGCCACGGGCAGTCCGATCAGGGTAAGGCCTGTCACAATTAAATGTTTGTTTACCAAATGGTAAATAACTGTGAATGACGTCTGTATTCACATGTACGGCTGTGAAGATATATATCGTTGGGTACACTAGATATAGTGGCTGTTCATTAATGTGTTATATCGCATTCTCCGACTTATGAATTCCATCAGCCCCCTTCTTCCAATTAGTGAAAATATCTTTGTGTACAATGCAATTTATCATTTATCATTTTTCATCATTGTAATATATGATGTTGTTAAGTATTGCCATGCAATCATGATATAGGTGTTTTGTAATCCCAGCCAGTAAGCCAGCCAGGCAGTCAGCCAGCCAGTCAGCAACCAGCGACGGCACGTCCATCTGGTGTATGCGCGTAGAACCAGTACGCAACACCTATTTATTCTGGAGTCCACAACACGACACAGTGTGCCAGCGGGGACTCTACTCCGCGTGGACCAAGGGCGTATCGAGTGGGGCATCATTCTGGTGACGTCATTCCGTCCAAGGACGAGATGAATCTCGAAGGACGTTCACCCATGTGATATTGGTCCCATCCGCCCAAGTAGGCTGTATACTCTTAGACTAGTTCTAAGTAACTTTACGACGTCATAAGAACGTCACTATCCTCATGGCGGAAACCGGAGTTGATTAACGGAACTCTAAAATCGGATCTTGAACCTGATGCATAATCATGATAATGTTGAACTATACCTACCTGTTCCAGAATAGTGACGTTGCCTTGGTTGTGCGATTGTATCTGGTGGCTTCATCCATGGGACGTTGTCCGTACTGACATTACCATCCATTGTTTGTGCATTTCATTATATGTAAATACATCATCATTGTAAATATATACCTTGTTGTCTCTGTCCACAACGTGCTTGGTGTTCCATCCCATCAGTAAACTATCTCGGTGTCACCCTGGCGTGAGAGGGGTAACATTGTAAACAAATATACACAGCTGTTGAGATTACTGCATAGTTATTGTGGCGGGCGAATAGTACTTCATTTGAAACTATTTTTCAATATTTGTCACAGAGCCTCCGACTGCGAGAGGCGGTGATTTTTATAAGTCACCCGCCGCCCTCAGAAAAGAGGTAAATTTTGTATATTTTCAACCGTCCCGTAATGCCCTAGATTAATTATTAGTCTATGTGTCATCCACAAACACACACTGCGATCAATTTCAGGACGTTCAGTCCTCTGATTTGTATTGTGAAATTATAATACTATACCACATTTAGAAATAAGTTCCCATTGTAGTCGCAAGTGTAATTCATTTAAATAAAATAATTTAGTAACCACCGGTTTCAAAACATGTTTATATTAGTTAAAATAACGCAACACTAGTGTGTTTCTGTATTCTCTTTTTTTAACTAATCCCATTTTTTTACAGGCGACTTATATGTACAATTGGGTTCAGAAATACAATATAAATTATTGACAATTAAACTGTTTTTTTGTCTTCCAATTCAGTTTCTCATCAGTTTTTAGGCATATCTGAGACTCAGTGCCTTTCATGCCAAACTATCGCTTGATCTGAAATCAGTACCATTGTAAAAAACTATTTCAACACCACAGGCCTGTATAGTGGTATTGGTAAACAGGGTAGATCCAGATGAGCCGGCTCGTGACGATTCGTCTCATCAGGATATGCACATTTTGCAAGTAATTTTCATATTCATATTTTCATATAAATGGACTAGTCTGAAAATCATTTTGGAATGATTGGATTGGTTGCAAAATTAATGTATCAAAATGCATTCCAGTTACTTAAAGGTGAAGGGTTAAGGACCCGTTCTATACATGATCATCGTTTGATTCAAAGATAATTGCTTGTAAATGTGATAGAATATATGTTTTACATATATGCGAATACTGACTCGTTACTGTATCATATACGGCACATGGGGTGGCCAAGTCGGCCATCTTTATATGTTCCAGTCATCAGCCAGTTTCACATGTTTTGCGGTTGACAAAGCTAGAACTCAAAATGTGAAGGAGAACAAATGATATAATGCAGCTAATCACATGTAGACAAGACAGGAGAACGGACGCCTATAAATTATATTACAAATAACTATAAAATATGTCAGTTTTCTGGACATGTTTGTGTCTGTGTTTTTAACAACACGACCCACCATTATAAATAACCTCATACACAGAAAACCACACAGTGTATCAGTTTTACCTGGCAAACCACACAACACATACCATATATACACACTGCTGTACTCTGTTATTAGCTATCAAATCCAGTGAGACGTAAACAGTTACCTGAGTGTATCGTCACTGGTGTCTACTCATATACTATGCGAGTAAATATGGTGTTATCTATGGGTAACGTGTACACTAACATAGGCTGTTCATCAGCTTGAAAAGCTAACACATCAAAATGTATTTTGAGATTGGTGGGAGAAATGCTCAGATATCTCGTCTTCTGTGAAGTTTGCTGGCATAATATTTATAGCTTGTCGTTGTCATATCTGTCTATTATGTATTGCACCAACTTTTATTTGGTTTACTGTCATATTATGTGCTGTATGTGTCGAACGCACGAAGTGGTGAAACTGTACGATGGCTTGGACATACAAATATGGCGGAGATGGCAACTCATTGCTCCATATAGTAAACAGTAACAAGACAATATTCACATATGTTATATTCATATATAACATCTCTTTTATGAAGAAATTATCATTGAAGTCAAGTGTATCTATCTATGATCTATTACCTTAACGTCGGTGGGTTTATCTTCTGGGACAGTTATTTCGTAACTGCTTGTGACGCATGCTACACTGCAATGTTTCTTGTAGTGTGGGGATTCCGTTGTGGAACTCTTTGTGTGTATGGAACACGTCGTTATGTCCCCATATACTTACATGTTATCTTTGGCTGCAAGACAACTGTTGTATATAACATTTCAACATTTCAGCTAGTCTAACAGGTTAGACAATACTAAATGGTGCGAAATTGCCAAGGGGATATGCAAAAGTAGTCCGGTATAAAAGAAAAATAGTCCGGGTGTTTTGAGGTCACATACACAGTTTGCTTTTAGGTTCTCATCCATTACTGACCAATTCAACTTTAGAAACATGTTCGGGGTACTTAACACCACATTTCAGCATATTTGTAGGATTTAAGATAACACACTAAACACACCAAATAATGTAAACAATACTGAGGAACATGACACAGTAGAATTGTTCTTTCTTATGAGTAAGCGAACCTATTATTTTATTCATGCAGATCCAGTACAGAGAGGCTGCATGTCATGTAGAAGTAGGTCCCACAGCATCCATACGCATACCGAAAGTATGTGACTTATGAAAGACTGCATAAAAACACACGTTCGTCTAGTAACGAGCGCAATAAATTTGCGACGGTAACCGACGAAAGACGTTTTCAAAGGTTACTAGACGAATGAATGGTCTGAACGTCATAAAATTATTCGCAGCATGTGTTTGTGGATGATAAATAGACTAATGAAGAATAGAAGCCCGGAGATGCGGAACCTTTGACACGATTGAAAAATCGATGCACGTATTTCAGGCAAAATATGAAAACGACCCGGACAACTATTCATGGTCATTTGGTCTGTTAAAGATGTTGTCCATATTTAGCTACGGCCTGCGTGTTTTAATTTCAGATGAAGATATGAACAGGTTTGGTAAACTATCGAGTTTACAAGGGTATATACATATGCATGGTACACGGCCAATCCCCTATGTTGAATAAGTATATGCTTAAAGTACTACTTGACATTGGCAGATACGAACCGTAATCTCGATATCGACATATCATGTGTTTGCACAAGACCTCAGCACGATAATTGCCTCGATGTATAACCATATGTCAATACAATGAAACCTCTCTAAACCGGACACCCAGGCTATCCGGTTTAGAGAGGTTCCATTGTAAATCAGGCATATGGCTACCAAGGAATGCGGATGTGCTCTGCGAACTTGAACAGGCAGGATCATCAGCGATATGTGACAATGAAACATATAAAACTAAGGATACATAGACTGCTTGCTTGTCCAGTTTAGAGGAGTTCTATATTTCGGCCAATCCTGTTCAGTAAGCCAACAGAACATATTGCGAAATGTTCCAGTTCCCATGACCTATATGTGGTTATGACTGGTGAAATGGGGCTTATGGGTTTGCGACCAATGTAGATCCAGATCAACCTGTGCATCCGCACAGTCTGATCAGAATCTGCACAGTTCGCCATGCTATCAATGGAACACCTGTTATGTATCTAACAAACGATATAGACCGTCATCCTGCTACATTAGTCAGATATTTCATAAGGAGCTACACTGGTCGCAATTCCCACAAGCCCAATTTCTCCAACCAAAGCCACATATAAGCCCGTAGACGCGTTGTCCGTGTGATTACAGCGTATTTAAAAGCGGAGCTGGCAACCTGACATTAAGAACAAATAGCTTTATTTTTATATTTATATTCGTGCGTGGTCAGCTGATATACAACGAGATGTTGCGACTAGTGGCGATCATCGTAGCCATTGTACCGTTAGCAACGGCAATACATCTGTTGCCAGGCAGCAGCAGCGGCTTCACGAACTGCAACAGTATGTATTCTGTATTCATCCAGTCAATGCAGTGCGTATATGTGCCGTGAAACATTTTTGATATCCTGTCAATACGACCTAATCACTGCGTATGAATATGTGGGGTGGCTGGGATTATTTTTTTGCATTTTAAAGCCATTAGTAGGTGTTGACGGGATAAATAGAATAGTAGGTTAGTGCCGTGAATGGGAAAAATATCTGGCTCGGCAGAGCCTCGCCCATCCCGTTTCCTAAGCCTTGCAAGATATGTTTTCCCATTCACGGCACTAACCTACTATTCTCTATATCCACTTAAGGACCCGTTCTATACATGCTCATCGTTTGATTCAAAGATAATTGCTTCGTAAATGTGATAGAAAAATATGTATAACACATATGTGAACACTGCCTCGTTACTGTATCCTATACGGCACATGGGGTGGCCAAGTCAGCCATCTCTGTGTGTTCCAGCCATCAGCCAGTATCACCTGTTCTGCCGTTTGACAAGGAACTCAAAATGTGAAGTAGAACATATGATATAATGTAGGTAGTTACATGTAGAAATGCCAGGAGAACGGACTCCTATCAATTATAGTACACCAAGCTGTAAACAATGTCAGTTTTCTGGACAGGTTTGTGCCTACGTTTTTAACAACATGAATCACCATTATAAATCGCCTCATACACAGAAAATCGCACAGTGTGTCACTTTTACCTGGCCAACCACATAACACATACGATACATACCCACTACTGTACTCTGTTATTAGCTATCAAATCCAGTGACATGTAAGCAGTTATCTGAGTGTATTGTCCTGGTGTCTACTCATCTACTATGCAAGCAAATATGGCTTTACCTATGGGTAACGTGTACACTATCATAATTATGCTGTGCATCCGATTGGAAATTTCACACATCATTTATTTTGAGATTGATGGGAGTAATGCTCAGATCTGTCTATTATGTATTGCACCAAGTTTTATTTGGTTTTCTGTCATATTATTTGCTGTATGTGTCAAACGCACGAAATGGTGAAACTGTACGATGGCTTGTACATACAAAGATGGCGGAGATGGCAACTCAATGCTCCATATAGTATACAGTAACAAGACAATATTCACATAATTTTTATGTTATATTCATATATCACATCACTCTTATGAAGCAATTATTATTGAAGCCAACTGTATCTATCTATAACCTAATACATTAAACGCACAAATGTGGTTTGGAAATACACATATTAACATCGGAATGTATCACGTTTTACGCGCATCACACATTCACTCTAACGTTTACCTTTCTAATTTTATTTTAATATAGTAAAATATTGATTTTATTGTGAAATAAATATTTTCAACATACATGTATACGTGTCCAACGATACATGCCTCCGCCCATCTGAGCATAATGGTCACAACAACATTTTCTTAACAAGTCGTTGTAGATTGGCTGGATCTTTCGATCCGTAGTCCGATGTTCTACCACTGAGCTATTGCGGCTGACATATGTGTGCGACGTTTTCAGCGTGTTTAAAGATCCATGTTGTATACATACACAGAACAAACTGAAACGTGATGCCGTTGAATTGATCTACCGTCTGTTTCAAGAGACATGCCCAAATATTACGGCTATATAAACAAGGAAAAACAAAACCATTTTCGATAATATTAAATTGTGTCAAAATCCCCATGTTACATCACATAGGCTTCTTTACTTATGGGGATTTAATATGGGGAAATTGTGTGTTATTTCGCAATAAAATCAATATTGGCCAACTTCCACGAAATAAAAAAAAGGCTCATTCTTATATTTCGATAACATATAATTAAAGATTATCGAAAAAGTATTGTTTTTACATTGTTTATTATAGGAACGAATGACCTTTTTGTGGAATTTATCGGTGTATAAACTTGGAAAAGTCGCGGGAATACTGGACGAAGGCCGGAAGGCCTCGTCCAGTATTCCCGCGACTTTTCCAAGTTTATATCCCCGATAAATTCCACAAAAAGGCCATTCATTCCTTATAGTTCCAGCAGTTGAAATAAATTCATCAAGCAAATGTGTTTATTTTCCGTTTTCTTAATAATTATTTGAACTGCGCCTCACGGTTACGGAAAGTAGTTCGGCGTGGGAGTTTACTAGGATATACATTTTGGACAGAGACTTGCTACGGGCCAATTAAATGTTAGGGAATTTTGTAAATATTTTTGTGCTGAAAATATATAGTCGTAAAACGTGGCCAGGTTTTGTGAAACAGACAGTAACGTCAATTACTGGGTATTTTACTGACGGTGATTGAATTGTGAAATGTGGCAGTGTGAATTAGGTGGGGTATAGGTTTCTGGAAGGAGACGATGAGCTGTGTTTGGTGTAGGGAAGTGGTGGCTGGAAGTTGGGTGGATGAGAGAAAAGTGCGGTTGTTACAGGTATGATAATTTGTTTAGCAACGTTGTCAAAATGGATAAGTTTGGAAGTACGGAGGGACTGACGTGCGTACAAATTGACGAATAAGTGACATGCTTTGCCCGATCTAGAAATCGCACAATTCCCGTACAAACAAGACATAACGTACGAACGAGAAACTTTCACTAAGAAATGAGACATATACACGTACTAACAAGAAACATTCTCGTACCAACGAAAATAAATATTTATTATATACCTACCCATTAAATACATAGTTATACGATGTAAATAAAAGTCATATGTTCTCATCGATGAAATAAACATCTTCCGGTGAAAATACGACTACTTCCGCTATCTATATTCATAACGCGCACCTGCAGTGCCGGACTGCAAATAGGCTGTAAATACACATACATTACCGTATACAGTCTAAAAAACTGCTAATTTCCATGGAGCGGTATATAATAAATAGAATATTCATATTTTTGCAACGAATATGACATATATGTCCATCTCGTTTTGTGAAATGTCCATATTTCACTCGTGAAATATGGACATTCCACACAACTCGATGAACATATAATATTCGTTGCAAAAATATGAATATCCTCTATATGCTAATGACAAATTTTCTCGTACAAACGAGAAATAAACTAGAACAAACGAGAATCATTTCGGGTAGGAGCTTCACTATCCAACACTGGCAATAATGGAGAAGAGCTGACAATGGGCAGGGTTGTTGGCTGGCCCGTCCACTGGTGGAAAACTCGGACCTAGGACCCAATAAATGGCTCATTTGAAAAACGTTACCCCACCCACCCATTTCCGTACACTATACAGTATAGCCTATTACCATGTCGTCTTAAACTTTGATGTTCCAAATACCTAGCTGAATATTCAGTGGAACCTCTCTAAACCGGACACCCTGGGAGGTCCCCAGGGTGTCAGGTTTAGAGAGGTCCCACTGTAAAACAAACAGACAACTACTCCAAGACACGCGTATGTGCTTTGCTACCACGATAATACATACTCAGTGGAAGTAAATGGCAGTGAACCCTATTACAATTAAGTATAACTATCTTTGATTTGTGTCAGGTTTAGAGGGGTTCGACAGTATGTTGTTGCAGACATAAACAGCATACTCTGTTACTGTGATGGCAAAACGGACAATACACATACGAAACGGATGGACAGACTAACGGAACTATATACGCCCCGAAACGTCTCGTCTCGCTCTATATTGCTAATTTCATCAATTTTACGTAAAACGCAAACAAAGAAAAATGTAGAAAATGAAAGCTGATGTCGAAATGGGGCGCGGATATCGCCCACCCCCAAAATGGCGAAACGCGAAGTTTCATTTCCGAATCGGTGTATCGACAGCAAAATACCATGCTTACCTCCAGCCCTGCTGAACCCTGCATATTTGAGTGCAGTAAACTAAAACTGCTGGATGTTATCTTGGGACTGTTCTTCTGTCAAACAATACTGGTTAGAGGTGAAATATGACACCTTGAAATATCAGACTTTTCCCTTAAGGCATCACGGGACGGTTGAAAATAGCCAACATTGACTGCTTTTCTGAGGGCGGCAGGTGACTTATAAAAATCACCGCCTCTCACAATCAGTTAAGGAGGCTCTTGCGACAAGTATTGAAAAATACTCGCAAATGAAGTACAAATCGCGGGCCACAATAAAGATTCAGTAACCGCATCGGATGTGTTCAATTTATTTTTTACAAAGTTACCCCACCCACCTATTTTTGGCCATAAATTTCAACACGAATGATTTATCGGAATTGTTTTCATGAAAATATGAGGCACAGATACTTTGTTATGTCTTGTTCTATCACTTGTAACACCACACCATTTTCTGAAAATGATTTCAAAGCGGGGTCATAACCAGCTCAAATTTTCGCTACAAATGCCCGAAAAATACCTTAAATTCTGACGCGAAACAGTACCGGCGAGACAGCATAGCAGGCGACATTTTGCAAGATGTCAAAATCAACCGGAGCTAAAATTCAGTTTCGTAGAATTATGAAATACGCACCTTATCAGTAGCCGATTTCATCAACATTGCAAAGTATACTTTTCTAGCAAAGTATACTTTTAGGGAGTAATCATTTATTTTTCCTGAAATGCATTATTTCATATTGAACTAACGACTGCATATATTTGATCATTAAAAGTATGCAGAATTATTATACTGAATTTATTACATTATCACAGCCAAAATGGCTGTGATAATGTAATAAATTCAGTATAATAAAAATTAATAAATTATTCCTAAAATTGAAAATTTCTCCCTCAAAGTATACTTTGCTAGAAAAGTATACTTTGCAATTTTGATGAAATCGGCTACTGGAGCGCTGCGTAATAAGACAGCACGTGGTGGCTCATGTAAGTGACCCGTCTTGACAAATGAGTGTGTATTGAGTTTGCGGCCATTGTAATAGAGAATACCAGGCTAGTGTCTTTTGATGTCAAGTTTATCAGGCTCGGCTCGGAAACGGTAGGAATTCCTCGGCAAGCCTCGGAATTCCTACGCGTTTCCTAGCCTTGCCTGATAAACTTGACATCAAAAGACACTAGCCTGGTATTCTATTTATCAGGTAACGTTTTATGCTCGAAAATGACATTAGATGACGTCGTATTATATGGACAGAACGCGGACTTGTGTACGTTGCCTCATTACACTGACGTCATTCGGTAACGTCACATGACTTCAACCGACCAATGGAACGTCAGTTTTCACTTTGTTGTAACCCGGATGTTGATATCAGGTCAATGCCTGATACAACAATATGTTATCAGTCAGTACGTATTCGGTCAATACAGGGCAGGTTACCTGATAAAAGTCTGATCAGAGATGACACTGTACGCCATGGTCACAGAGAAATGTTCGTTATACACAAATAACACACATTGTAGTACAAATGACCAACGTGCTGCTAATGTAGCAAAACTGTCACAAATAATCTATGATAATAAAAACACATCATTCATATGTCGGTAATTGGGTCATGTCGAATGGGGTAACAAAACTCCTGTTTGACTGACAGCGGATATATCCTCAATTCCACCCTCTATATACACGGATATATATATTATATGTATTACATGTACGTGGTAAAGTAGTGCGTTGACAACTTTCAAGGCACATGTTTGCACTCACCTTCAATCCCATGTGTATATAAAGCATAGGAATATTACGGCCACTGTGAGTTTGTGACGTAATATTTTCTTGAGGGACATAACCTGAGAAATGGAAAAACAGCAAATCCTTGAAATAACTTTATTGAATGTGGATCCGAATATGATTGCAAGTAAATCATATAACTAATCTGGATTCACGCAGTTAAAGTGTTAAATAGCGAATACACATATATTCCAGCGTGATCTATACGGAATGCTTGCATTTACTATTTCACGATTTCATGCTATGGCCTATACAGTTCGCACCTAAATATTATTATCAACTGAATATAACGCCATTTTAGATACTGTCCTTTACATATACTTTATCTCACATTAAAGCGTTTGATCGGGACGGCATATAAAATTAGCAGTTCCATTACACAATGGACATTTATACTATACTATATGTAGAGGCAGACGTGCAACGTGAATTGTGCATATAATTGTTCTTATTTTCAAGTTGCTTTATATGCAATCCACTGACGGTCGTCGTTTCTGAATGACAATGCGAACTATATAAACTATGGTAACATTGTATACATATATCGTCAGATTTGGGAACATCACGGTAATCGGTTACGCCGGTTTTAGTGCATCGGATTTAGGCGCTTCAAGGTAACCGTTTACACAGTGTCAGAACGCCGATGCATGTGGAAGATAGCCTACATGTACTAGATATCCCACTACATCAGTATTGTATGACTAATGTCCCAATTCCGACCAGTATACATGTGTATTTATCAAGTAGGACTCCAAGTTACATGTGTTTTAAAACATGAGTTATATTTGCCACATTTGTTTAATTGTCGTAGCGATATGATGCGCTTAGTCAATTAATGCAATATTTAGAAGACAGTACTAATTCGCGAACATGTTTACCACTTTCATTTAACACACTTAAAAGTCAGTCAATGAAACAATGGAGAACAATATAATAATTAGAAATACAGTTGCTGATCAAAAGCGTACAATGTTACATGTATTACAATTACTGTTACGCATGTACATGTGCATTTGTCATGTTTGTCTATTTGCCGTAGCGATATGGTCGATGTTCGTTAATGCAACATTTATAAGACGGTAATGAATGACACGCATGCTTACGATGTTCACTGTGTCAACCTGAACAGGTCGGTGCAATAACACATGAAAGAATAATCATGATAATAAGTCGAACAGTAGAAAATACATGCGTTTACCGTTTTCATCATTCACATATATGCGTAGACACATAATAGTACAGTTTACACACATTTAAAACAATAATACTAATAATATTCTTACCTGAGAAATGGAAAAACAGCAAATCCTTGAAATAACTTTATTGAATGTGGATCCGAATATGATTGAAGGATTCACTGGATTTGCCGTTTGTATAACCCAAATCTCGTTCGGCAGACCGGAGAAACTGGAGGGCGCGAACAACCATTGTCCAATCAATTTTGAATTATTGCATTTCTTTGAAATTGTTTCTTCAGGCAAATGCCACTGAAATCTCAGATCGGCATGATAGGTATGACGGATACCTTGATTTAATAGTTAAGACCGGACACATATAGTCGAATTTGAAATATCCAATGGTCAATACTTATGTTTGCAGGCAATATGCAGACTATTAATGTCATTTTTTGCCCATTAACTTCCGTCCAGTCCAGTGATACCGGTCACCTTCAATGGATTGTTATAAATTTCACTGACATGTTAATGAGCCTTTGTTATACTTGAAACATGGTGGTAACTTATGCAGATATTGTCGAATTTCCAAAATCATAGTTTATTTGAAATTATGATTTTGTAAAAATATAGAAAATAACTGAAAATGTTACATTTTTAAACATATATTTGCTGGAAAGTTTGTCTATATGCAGTAGGTTTATTTCGCGTGGAAAAAAAGGTTACTTCATAAACCGATGTGAAATGTGACTCCTTAATAGGAATATCAAATTGTTGCTTGTTCGATAGTGTGTCTCATACCACATACGATTCGTACGGAGCCCTGTGCAGGGGACATGGATTTTTGTTTATTAATTCGTTCCCACGAAATAACAATTCGTTCCCTCAATTTAACAATTCGTTCCCTCAATTTAACAATTCGTTCCCTTGAATCAATAGGATATACTAGAAAATCAAAGTACTGAAAGTACTGAACATAGGATGCTTTTGAAGTAGATTTAAAGGTGGTTGTGCATGGTTATGTTTTGCACATCTCTGTGTGTGCGTGCATGCGTCCGTCACACTTCATGTTCATCTTGTTATTTAAGCCCGCTTCTCAGCCACTGTAACACCTATTTCCACCGAACTTTCACAGTGTTCACCTTGTGTAAGTCAGGTTCTCAACCACTGTAACATATACAGCCACCAAACTTGGACATGATCATCAACTGTTTTATAAAAAATAAAACACATCCCATGTGACCTTTATATGACCTTGACATTGACCTACTTTTACAGCTTCACCGACTTATTTGGAGAACATACAAATGGGGGTACCACCTGTGTCTATATACACACTTTTCTTTTCTTTTCTCTCCACTCCCAGTGTGGAAATCTAAAATAGTGTAGTATAGTAGATCTTCAATAGCTTCTGGTTATACGAATTTTGAAACTCCTAATTACAATTTTATTAATTTCTGAAGACAGGTACCAGGAAAATAAAGTGCGGTGATCTAGTTTCTTCTGTAATTTAATAATTTACTAGAAGATCGGTACTGCTGTGGTTTTGTTCCCTGCACCAGTGTTTCTTAACATTTCAGTATCTAAAGTTCCTAATATAATTTAATGTGCATTTAAGTTTCGTACTTGTTTCGTATTGTGGCTGTCATGCCCGACCATCACGTAGTGCCCGTCCAGCACATGGTGCCCGTCTAGCACATGGTGACTGTCCAGCTTGTGGTGCCCGTCCAGCACGTGGTGCCTACCGCCCAGCACGTGGTGCCGTCCAGGTTATGGTGCCTATCGTTCAACAAGTGATGCCGTCCAGCACGTGGTGGCTCTGATCTGTATCATGCAGACCGAAAATAATACACAGGATGTAAACATTCTATGTAAAAGAAAATCACTTTTTTAATCACTTCCATCAATTAGCAAACATAATAGACATTATTTTAATTAATTATATTGATCACTGCACTCACCTCTCCTGTGATTGAAATCATGAAATTAAGAAGTACTACATGAGTTCGAAATAGGAACGTGCATGAGCATAAACATACATGTCGTCAGGATACAAAATAAATTTATCTTTAGCTGTTTATGGCATTTATTTCATGAAATGTGAGCAAAACAGTTGATAAAGCGCATTTAACAATGGATTTGTATCGGTTTTTGGAACATATATCACCCTATGGTTGACCTGAAAAGTAAAATGAAAATAAAAATAAATATTTTATTATTGAAAAAATAACTAGTTTTGCAAAATATAGCATTCATATTTACTGTGAATGCGCTCGCGAATAGTACACTGTCGGTATTGTGATACGGTTGAGAGTTTGTGTGATACGGTGCAGACAGGGTATATACATATCGCTAAGATGGCGTAGCGGAATGACATTTCTGATAATATCCTGTAAGCTGTAAAATATTTAATTAAACTGACACTTACCTGCTGTCATTCCGCTACGCCATCTTAGCGACATGTATATACCATGTCTGCACCGTATCACGGAAACTCTCCACCATATCACAATACCGACAGTGTAGTAGTCACGTGTCAAAATTGTTTTGACTGGACACTACTTCATCGACTACGTCAGCGATAGCATAGTCATATTGCTGAGACGGTGCCATTACGTCGAACTTAATCAGAATTGCAACGCATCGACTTCAGGCACTATATCATATTGTTACATGACTGCCGTTGTTCGACACAGCTCACAGACGTGTTCAAACGTACAGAGCGCGCTGTTTGACCATGGCTGTAGACAATGCTCACTCCTGGGTCAGGCCAACACCTACGTAATGCATGTGTCTCATGCCGTTTCTAGAAAGCGATGTTACGTCACCAGACCAGTTCACAACGGTCGCAATGATATTTTGAAATTGATGCGGTTGCATGACGCGGCGTGTACTGCGGCCCCGGAATATGTATGAGTAAATCAGCTGTTTGAATGAAACGTGTTATGAAAGTACCGAAAGTAACTGCATATATGCTCAAATTACACGATATTTCCAACGGAAATGTAACAATAACGTTGGACAATGTCCAGCCGTGGGTAAACGTTTGCTGTGGCAATCGGGAACTGTTTGAACCGCGGCATACGGCCTTGGGGTTCAAACAGTTCCCTTCTGCCACGGAAAACGTTTACACACGGCTGGGCATTGTCAAACCTTATATTTATAATCGCACCATATATCTTGGTAACTATATCAGCTGCTATCATGTATGTGTGGTTTTGCTCTTATGTGATTGTCAAAATAGCATACTATATTATTGACCCGGCAAATGCCAGTACTCATTGCGATGTACTGTAGAAAGAAGTGTACCAATAATGGCGGCCATCTTATGATCTACATGGAGCGAAGTACAATAATGCTGAATGAGGGTCGATGTCTCAACGCAAGTTACCGTATTCTACAAGATATATTTGTGCACATTGGCTATTGTTGAAAATATTACTGTATTATATTGAGACCAAACATATTTCAGCGGCAGCCATTTTGAAATTTAAGATGGTAGTGGTGCTTTGTTGTTTCATTGTTTATTCCCTGTTAGAGCCCGGATGCGATACATACACTCGGTGTTGGTGGACTGCAATCGGAATTATGCCATTTGTAGTCAAACAGTAAATTTGTACACAGAATTCTTCACGAACTTCATATAACAGAATGACGAAGACTATACATATTTCATGAATGAGTTGCGAAGGGAAATAAGTAGTACAGAATTACGAAACCATATATCACCTTCTTCTACATTGTCTGAATTCAATTGGATTTAGAATATTGAGCCAATGTTTTCTTCTTCATGTGTTTATGTACAATTATGTTATTTACAGCATGTATTACACAATACAGAAATCACACACACATACACACCATTCATACATATCATACATCCATATCACAGATAGAATACAATTTAGTCTGTTTATGCTTCACTATTGTCACAAGTAATGCTCATTGAAATTGGTATTTCCACATGGTAACACTATATATCAAAATACATGTAATTTAATCACGCACAAGTCACAGTTCCTTTGACTGTTTGATATACGTTAAATTGTACACAAAGTGACCCCCTTACTACTATCACCACCTATCACCACCGTTAAATGTCCCACATACGTCCAAGTCCACGTCCGAAGTAAATGTTTTACATACATGTGCTTCAATGACTGAAGTATAAGTATACCCCAGCAGTCACCAATATTTAGTTCACTGCTGTCTATTTATATCGCCGCTGACGTCACTATAATGCCGTTCTTCGCGAGAGTCACGTCAGGAAACCTCAATAAATATATCCAACTGTAGATAGGCGATGCATCTGCATGCATCGTAGACCGCTATCTCTAATATCCGCCACCTCTAATATACAACTGTAGATAGGCGATGCATCTGCGTGCATCGTAGACCGCTATCTCTAATATCCGCCACCTTCCCGACTCTTCTATCGACTACATCTATGGATCCCGCTCTAACTACTCAAATGCCCTCTGGATCGTCCATCCGCTGAAATTAGAGAACGAGCCCGATATCCCATCTGCCTCTCTACTAAATTCCATGCGACGCACAATATTCCACGCGTATACAATACAGAGTACCTATTTACTATCTAATTAAACATACCTGATTATCTTCCATCAGCATGAAATAATCCAATGAGATTTTATGTATTTCTCCCTCTCTCTCTGACCAAGCTGCCAGATATGCCTATTCACACAACCATCTCTCACAAACATCCAACACATACTGTTCTACAAGATTTAAACTCACTTGCGAACTACCCACAAGTACTAAAATAGCTCACTGACCACGGATTATCCTTGACCAGTAACAAAAGATTTCCCTTTAATCAAAATTGGTAATTTACCCCCAGGCCCCTGTTGTACCTTGTAAGCTAATCCTACAGCACCTATCTCCCATTCTCATTACATATATACTATTGCTGAATTATGATCCTCACCAGCCTAGATCGCTATATACATTTGTATCACTGTAAGCATAAAAACTGACAAGCATTTGTTAGACTAGTAATGCATAATGGTGCTTACAATATAGTATCATTGCAAAGGTGGGCACAGTTTCCGCCAACATGGAAAAAAGCAGCATATGAAGAGTCTGTACATAGTAACAAGCAGCATATGTGGTAAATAGTAATGGTTAGCACTGTGTCCCCCCTTATGATAATAACATATGTCAGAAAACTTATGATAATAACATATGTCAGAAAACAACAAAGGCATCTTTGTCGCTTAGATGAATTGATTTCTGCCACCTGAGCCCCTAAGCACAGCGAAAAAGAACGTCCTGCCATAGACCACAACGCATAAAGGTGGTGTACATATATGATGTAATTTGGGGTGGTGGAGGGAAGATTTCTAAATGTAAACAATTGTGTTTCTTTATGGCGTCTAAAAGGTCTGGCACGTGACCTGTTCCCTGTGCCCAGCAGCCTTGGTGGCTAGTTAGTCGTATCCGACAACTTACTTTCATTTAAAACATGTACGGTCTTATTAATACAAAAAGCATTATTTACAATAATTTGTCTTTGTATTTACTAATACCTTTGACCTGGTTACATAGCATTATCTGCTCAACATGGACTTGCTTGTTTGCAATATAACTACTAAAACAATGGCATGTGTGATAATGTCATTTATTTATGACTGTAAGCATAAAAACTGACAAGCATTTGTTAGACTAGTAATGCATAATGGTGCTTACAATATAGTATCATTGCAAAGGTGGGCACAGTTTCCGCCACCTGACAAAGCGGCAGCCCAGTCCAACTCCAGAGAGTTAAACAGGGAAGCCAATTTGTCACCCCACCCAAGTTCCGGTAGAGCAGAATCACACAGCCATAATAAAGCCCCAAGGGCACAACAAGAAATGTACCTGCACTGAGGCTGTGCCATCCCTAGACTAGCCGAGCAACGTCAGACCAGCCATCCGCTGACACTAGCGCCACCCCGCCCGCCCGAGGAGGGCACTCACTCTCTTAGAAAGTGCGATGAACAAGATGGCATTGATATAACAACCATATATACACTACAAAACCATTTTGTATTAACTTCCTCAGTTCTGAATGTAACCCCACAGATCAAGGTGGTTTGACCAAGGCTGAGCCGGCTCTGGTGAGCTAGATGGGTATTTCCAGCCATACGCTGACTTACCCCCCTCCAGAACCGGCACACTCTCGGAGAATGTCACCAAGATCAGCTGCCATAATCGGTTGTCAGTGGGTTGGACTACCCGACCTCAGCCCGCCATAGTGCGGAAATTTCCAAATCAACGCCAATATTTACAGGTACCAATATACCGCTCCAAAGTAGCACCATGAATAGCAACAAGTCAAGCGTCATTCAATAACAATACATAAGCAAATGATGTTTAGTCTGATATATACAACTGTGAGTACGACATCAACAACAATGTACCCTTGCGCAGACCGAATACCCTGTCACCACTATGTGCCGCCCCCAGACCATCCGAGCGACCCCCGACCAACCATACGTTGACACGGGTGCCACATGGACATCCAGGAAGAGCACACTCTCATGACTAACGATACTAATATCATCCATGGTACCGACCCGCCAGCACCATCCATACCCACTAGTGACACGCTTCACTTATCTGTACACCATGATGTGACCCTTCATCCCGTTGATGTATTAGCGCAAAGGATGGAATACGAATGTAATTTTCAAACGCGTTGGACCGCCAACGACCCATTCGCCTAATTGCGTCCTCTGAGTGCCCATCAAGTAATGCTTGCGTCGCGCCCCCAACTCTAAAGGAATGTGGCTTGTAGCGTGCAACATCCAAACCCAGGAACTGAACCACTTGTCGCAATTTTTCTGCCACAAACGTATAGGTAACTGGTGACCCATCTACAAATTGAAACAATGGCCCGGACGAGTGTTGCACGCTAGCCACATAGTGTAGAAGCGCTTGAACCGGGCAATAGCAGGTGTCGCGCGCACTAATGCACAGCTGTACTGGGCTGCCGGCAGGTTTGTGTTTGTAATGATGCAGGACCAGTGTAACCCCCACCACCCGGGAATTAACATATTGGAACTCAACATCGCCTGCCTGCACTACTTGCTCCGGACTGTACCCGGTTTGTACACAAATCTCCCCCATGCGCAAAAAAGCATGAAACGCAAGCAAAAACACTGCTTTCAACATAATTTGATGTTTCAAGATTTTTATCACGACCGGCAGTGCATCAATCAAACGCGCCATGACATTTCTGGTAAAGGGCAAACGCGAATCAATTGCACCACCCAGTTTATTGGCCCCTTTTATGAACTTTTTTACCAAAAATGCGTCAGCAGGATCTGGAAATAAAAACAACTTGTGCACAAAGGAGATTGCTGACGACTGAGATGCAATTGTAGATGGAGCATCCCCGCATCAAACAGGGATGCCAGTAGTTTATCAACTGCACTGATGTGACTGGTACCAACGGGTCACTACCCTTATCTACCCAGTACTGTACAAATCTTGACCAAGCCTTTATGTACATTGTCTGCGACCGCGGTGCAAGCGCTGAACTAATCACATTCACAGCCGTCGGAGTTAGAGCATCAGTAACTGAAGAGGGACCACCACAGGCAGAGGTGCCAGCCAAGGGGCCTCCACTCGCGCCTCCTGTAACATGAAACGAGACAACATATCAGCCACCCTGTTCACCTTCCCAGGAACATGCTGGCTGCGGAAATACACATTGTATCGCAGCGACGCAAGCACGAGTCTACGCACCAGCTTCATCATCACCGGACATTTCGACGACATCTTGTTGATAAATGAAACTGTACATTCATTGTCACTGAGAAACATGATCTTGTGATTGGCCATAGAACTGCCCCACAATTCCACTGCCACCACAATCGGAAACAACTTCATCACATTGATATGGCAACCTGCCAAGTCTGTAGGCCATGTGCCATAAAACCACTTAGTACCAAGTACAGCAGAATAACCCTTTGTTGATGCAGCATCTGTAAACAACCGCAGCGTGTCAGACGGGACCCAAACATCATGCAGAAACATGCACTTGTCATTGAAGGTGTCAATGAAATGGCCCCAGGTTGCTAAATCTGCCCGTGCTTCCCGTGTCAATCTAATTTTGAAATGTGGCTGAGTCACCCCGATTGTGAGATCATAGAGCCTTCGCAAAAATGCCAGACCGGGCACTACCACAGATGAAGAAAAATTCAACACACCCAGCAACGATTGCAACTCGCGCAATGTAACCTTCCTACGCTTCGATAATTGATGTAACAACAGTTTGATTCTTTCCACCTTGTCCACTGGCAGACGACTGATCATATTTTCAGAATCGACTTCAATCCCATAGATTATTATGCAAGTAGTGGGAAAGACAGTCTTTTCTTGTTTTATGGGTATACCCAAGTCGGTACAAATTTCAAGAAATTTCAACAAGGAATGCTCACAACCAGCAGACAAGGGAAAGTCAACAAAAAAGAAGTCATCAATCATATGCGACATGTGTGCCCCGAATTTTGTCTCCATGATCCACTGCAAAGCCGAACTAAATTTTAATTTCTCAAAAATCGACATGACACTAAGACCCATGGGCAGGCATGTGTCATAATAATACACCCGCTCTCCAGCCTCGTTCATGACAGTGAAACCTAACAAGTCATGGTCATCATTGTGAATTGGTAGAAGACGAAATGCATTTTTTATGTCACATTTGGCCATTTCACACTTCCTCCCAAACCTCCTGACTAGTCCCCACAACCGTGTCGATTGAATCATAAACCACAGATGTAAACATTTTATCAATATGTGTATTCACTGAATCCCCCCGCGGGTATGACAAATCATGTATCAATCGAAAATCCCCGGATTGTTGTTTGGGAATGAGGGCCAAGGGTGAACAAACTAAGTTGGGAAATGGAGGGGAGGTGACCCCGCCCCTGATGCGACCCGCACTTAGTTCTTCGTCTATTTTTGAAAACAGAATATCTGCATTGTCCAAACATGATCTGTGGTTATCAGTCAATCGAAACTGCCTGGGACCAGCATAAGGTATGCGAAACCCGTGTGAAAATCCGGACAATAATACATCTTTGTCTGCGGACAAATAATCCTGTAAATAGAATCGCAACCTATGTACGCTGACCGGTGTTGAAGGGGGACTTTGCTGTACCACGGCCACGAAAACTAGACATGCCCCTGCCATTGCCTGGCACAGCAGGCGCAGGGGGTGAATTTGCGTCCTGCAGAGTAGCCTGCGTGGGACAGCAATAACGAGCATGCTGTCCCTACAATTGCTGCAGACATGCAGATAGTTGCATGGTTGCTTACTGCACCCCCTACGTCTGTTGTACCACCAGCATGGCCTGCTGGGGGTACCAGCTGGCGATGCTCGTGGCGTCATTTGCTTTTGCTGGCCAGCGTACATCGGCTGTGATTGATTAGCCCTCCCATACAAAGTAGTGGCCCGCAACCAGAGTTCTTGGTGCATCTGGCCCCAGGGCAATGGGTGGGATTGTCTCTGTTCCCTGAACATCTTGTCATAGAACAGGAACGATCCCGCCCCATATGCCCGCTCCAAATCTCTCACTGAGCTCACATATGACAATAATTGTGAGATTTCCCCCGCAAATTTCTGGACATATATGTCAATGTAAATGTTAAAAGCCTGCATCCACTGGCCAATTGACAGCTCTCTCTTCTTGGGAGCTGCCGACAGTCGCACCATGGTCTGCTGGCCGGCTTCCACTAAATTCACGGACACGGCCTCTGCAACATGGCCAGGCAGCAACACGGCTAGATCTACGAATCGATTGTTCCATATGTCGACCTTCACTTTTTCTGCGACATGATCTGAGATGGAGATTGTAAATGGTGCTGCCTTCTTACCCATCATAGATGGCAAGCGGTTGCCCACGTCCGCCACCGTCAAACTACTGGTAGCCTGGTCCGACGGCCGCGACAGCTCCAACCTGGCCGGCTCAGCGCGCACAATCTCCACCTCATTCACTGGTGGAGGCGGCTCGACCCTTGGAGGTGGCACCACCCCGCGTTCCTCCAGCCGCTTCACGATCAAATCTACCAGCCCGTCCACATCCGGTGCAGGCTGTGCTCTCGCGGCCGCTTCCTCACTTGTTCCGTCATCTTTTTCACGACTTCTAGTGCGCGGCATCTCCTGTACAACAAACCGAAATATGTCACTTGCCAATCTCAGCAGTACGACATGTAACCCCCTATCCACAGGGTACCCTGAATTGAATTAGAATGCAGACCATTTGATTTTATTTTATCCTACATATACATATATGCACTCAGACACATTAAATCAGACTCGGTCGTCACTGTACTATGTCATTTATGGTGCCTGTAGGTAATGCAGCATTCAGACCAGTACCCTGTGTCATCCTACATATTTCCCCCATATGTAACTGGCATGTACTAAGCTGGGTTAGTGATCATGCTGCTTTATTGCATGATTGCAAATAATCGAACTGTCATAACATTGTTTTCAGACTAGTCCACTTAAAATGTGCAGGTTTTTATTTGAAAAATGGCAAGTATTTGCAAAACGTGCAGATCCTGATGAGACGGCTCGACACAAGCCGGCCCATCCGAGGCTACACTTCTTGCCAAAACCATACATAGGCATGTGGGTTGAACTAGTTACATAACACTAGTGCGACCTGGAACCAGGACCCTCATGTGTTGGCACATTTGCATTTTTATGAATGTGCCGCGGTATACCAGCTATTACATGCACTTTGATAAATCGGTTTAATGCAGCCATGTCATGTACTGAGGCCAACCACATACATGTATTTACATTTATCAGCTGAAACCAGCTGTGGCGATGATAAAACTGTTACAATAAACATGATATGTACTGAAACCAGTCACATATATACAACACCATTTATCGGCTGAAACCAGCGCTACATACACAAATCGTGTCATAAGCTGAAACCAGCCCCGTAAATAATATACCAGCTGAAACCAGCCAAGGCGATAATAATGGTTGTCATGCTGAAACCAGCCATGTAAATAATATACCAGCTGAAACCAGCCGAGGCGATGATAATGGTTGCCATGCTGAAACCAGCCACATAAATAATATACCAGCTGAAACCAGCCGAGGCAAATAATGGTTGTCATGCTGAAACCAGCCACGTAAATATTATACCAGCTGAAACCAGCTGAGGCGATGGTAATTCGTCATGCTGAAACCAGCCACGTAAATAATATACCAGCTGAAACCAGCCTAGGCGATGGTAATGGTTGTCATGCTGAAACCAGCCACGTAAATAATATGTGCACTGAAACCAGTCACACACATACCACACACCTCATCGGCTGAAACCAGCTCCACGAAACTCACAAAACGAGAAACAAAAGAATGTCCCCAAATCGCAACATGTAAAGTAGTTCTGCCTTCCGCCATCTTGTCCGTCAATTAGACCGACCAGTCAATACACAACACACAAAACACCGTAAAAATCAATAACACGGCAGTTACCAGCCGAATACACTATGCCGTGCAAACAAAGAAACACTTTTACATTCTTTGTCACAAACAACACGACTTAAATCTCCCTACCGATGCTCAAATAGCGAGATTTCTAAAGATTTCTAAATGTAAACAATTGTGTTTCTTTATGGCGTCTAAAAGGTCTGGTCACGTGACCTGTTCCCTGTGCCCAGCAGCCTTGGTGGCTAGTTAGTCGTATCCGACAACTTACTTTCATTTAAAACATGTACGGTCTTATTAATACAAAAAGCATTATTTACAATAATTTGTCTTTCTCTGTGACATTCCCGATAACTAGAGACAGACACTATTGTGTATACGAAGAAATTGTGTTCATATTTACTGTATCGTCCTATGTATGTTACTATTTTAGGTATCGCCATTTTTACTAGGTTAGCTCTCTTGGAGCTACACTGTATAGCAGTCGTAGAGATGGAATGTCAACTATTTCTACATTTAAAACTACCATTTTGAGTGTCGAATGAGTAATGTTTCATTACTGAACTTTACTGAATTAGCACATGTAAACTAAATAATAAAGCTAAAAGTCTTAATTATTTCATTATATATTTACATTATAGTCAATGTTTTGTCATACAGTCCCATTAAACAATAGTTAACTGAACTGTCACCAGAGGTATCGCACTAGTTTAGTGGAAGGATACCTCGCGGCCATTATGGCGACTTGTGAGGACATATAAAGTTAATTTATTGAATATCATCCGAATTTTGGGGGGGGGGGGGGGGGGTAAATAGGGCGGTGTGTGTGTCTTATTATTTTATTTGTTATTAAAAGTTGTTGTAAATAGTGTTAACAAACAATAATTAATGATTTATCTTCAAATATATTCAAATAAAAAATAATTCGGCGGTACTGTTTAGGAGCGGGTGTGGATTATATACACTAGATTAATTTTATATTGCCGGATGATCTCTGAACAGAGCCGCCTAACATACAGGTTGAAGTAACGAACCAAGTTATATACATACATTAAATGTACATAAAAGCATCAATAAGTGATAAAACAATAAGCTAACATTTTTTACTCCATCTTATAACACATTAATGTGCATAGGAGGGAGTAAACAATTTTGTAGCTTAATTTTGTTCACTTATTGATGCTGTGTTTGTATATTTAATGTATATAGACCACTTCAACATGTTGCCGGACACACATCACACCTGACACACCGATGCTGTGTATTGAGGGAACAACTGCTGGTTAGGTGCAGAAGTAGATTTTTCGGCTCATTCTCTCCCAGGCACAAATAGTAGGATGGTAATGTTGGTGTATTGTCGTCGGTGCAATGGTGTGGGTGTTTGGTCAATAATATGTGTTGTTTTTCATACACGGTGAAACGTTTGAATAGCAAATTGAATCTGTTGATGTAGCTGGGTGTCAGACATCACCATTGTGGGTTTCTTCATAAATGTTTAGTTAATATGTCTATATTAGTTAATATAATGGATTGATGGTGAACAACAATTTTAATTGTTAGATTCTATAAGTTTGATCAGAAGATTTTCGGGTGTGCGAAGCCATGTACACTTGCATGTGTTTTCAAATTCATTCACGTTGTACAACCACAATGGCGCATCCTTGAGCTCGCGTGAACTGTCTGACATGTGACACACATATTTCCGGTGTTGAGTGTCATACCTGTGTAACAGGAAGTGAACAATATGCACCCGACCCAGGACACGAACCCGGCACCTCCCGCTTACAAGGCGGTCGCTCTACCGACTGAGTTAAGCGGGCACAGACACATATATTCTCTCCTGAGTTACTAGATCCGTACCGTGACATCTGTTAAAATACAAAGAAAGGCGAATTTTATTTGTATATTTGTTTCTGATAATTATCAAAATATATGTAAAGTGTGTGAAGCCACGTAGACTACAATGACTGTATAATTTTGTATGGACATATTCTGTTCTGATTTTGGGATTTTCCTTCTTCCCTACACATAAAATATGTGATTTAACCCGGTTAACCGACATAACATGACTTTAGCTGATGATAAGCCATTAAACATATTATATAAATGAATAATACTTATTGGTAATCTTGTGGAGCTAACCTAGTTTCAGTACTTTCAGTACTTTGATATTTAGATGCATTAACTATGGATGTCGGTCGCCATTTTTGGGCAATCCCTATAAGCCGGTACATGTACCAACCGGGACCAGTACCATCTGGTAGCTCTGTAACGATAACTGTAATGTTTGGCGCACGCGTTTATGGTGCGATCAAATGAGGTGGTATAGTAAGACTAATGTAATTATTACGTCGTTAGAAACAGATAATTACGGAGCAGAAGCAGATGATAAATGACCTGAGAAATAAGCTAAGAGTAATTGACTGTTGACTTTTGGCTATTAAACACATTAAATCTAAAACATATTTAAATTTAAGTACTTTTTAATTTTCACCAATAACAAAAAGGTCACCGTCCCAATTGTTTTATTTTTATTGCAATCGTATAATTAGGTCATCCAAGATTGCCGCTGAAAGGTAAAAGATCATTCTTCAGTTACCGTCTTCAAATTGCTATATCTCATGAACCTGTTGGCCGATGTTGGTTTTGAAATTTAATAAAAAAAATGCCGGCGTCACGTAATCAAACATAGCCGCCATCCCAAAAGTGGGTCAAATTCTTAACCATTTCTAACTGACAAGCTGATCTCAACGAACCTTTACAGAATTGAGCAACCACTGATCTTTAAGATTTGACCCGGGGTTCATGCAATGGTAATTTATTTATTACAAACTTCAAATTGCTTTTTGGATGCAATGTTAACGGTACCATTTACGATGGGATTAGTCCTTTACGGTTCCCTATTTTGCACCTGTTCTGGCTTTCCGGTATACGTTAAATGTATCTGAGAGTTGGATCAAGTTATACCCCTTAATATGGTATGGGCTAAGTGATCTGGTGTGTTTTAGGGCACCCCACACAATATCAAAATTGTTATAAAGGCTGCCAATGGGCATTTTTCCACCATTTTTCTTTGGTTTCTGGCGTTACAGTTTCAATTAATTCAGTACTTTGATACGCTTATGATAGTTAAAGTTCCAATGTATTCGGTATGGCGGCCACCTTGTTCAACGCATGCTTAATACATACATTTCATTTACTTATTATTTTGTTAGCGTTATCAAATTTCCAGCTAGGTTTATTGGACTATATAGAGATATGTTGGGTTGAAAGGTTCAATCTTGAACACTACTTGGGGATTTGAAAGGCGAATTACGGGATTTTCTAATATGCACCTTGTGCAAGGATATGTATATTTTATTGAATTTGTACGGACGTATATTTCGGTAGACGAGTTCGTTCGGAAGAACCGACGAGTTTATCCGTACGTTGGCTACGACGCAATATCACTGCTTGACAGCGTACAATACGGCCAATTGTCGATGCGTAGCGTAGATATTAATTAATACTGAATACATAGTAAGATCGCGCCCCATAGGGTTGAACTAATTTCATATCTTTTGTCAAATATGTATATATATATATATATATAATACTATTTGCCTCTTCATGTTTCCGCAGCCGGCGGTTCCGATGTGCACTCCATCGATGTAACTCCGTGCAGCAGTATGCCGTGCCACATTGCCCGGGGACAGCCTTACGCCATTAACGTCACCTTTACGCCAAGTAAGTAGTACACCGTGTCAATATGTATAAGTTATATTTCATATATTGAATATTTAATAAATTAATTTCGTAACGAGCGCTAGCGAGCGAGACATTAATTTAATAAAAATTCAATATGTGAACTATAACGTACTTATTGTTTACCAGCCCAGTCGCGAAGCGACGTCCATAAACGTGATTTTCAATCGCTATACTAACATGTGATTGGCGGTGTGACACGAAGTGAGCGCGTGTATGGGCGGTGATATGCTTTGCGTCTCGTGAACTGATGACAACACCGCATACAATCAGTTCTAAATATAGCGCTGAACATGTAATGATCAATTTAATACATATTGGCGAAAGCGTCGCAATATGCGATTAATTGAGACGAAATGCCGTTCTTTCATTGGTCGAGAAATTAGGGTAAACAATAGCCAGGATTATTGTTTGCCCTGAAAGCAGTGCATTTCTTCTCAATTTGTCGCATATATGCAAATGAGGCATGATATTTTTTTATTATTTATACTAATTAAATGCATCACCGGAAAAAATAATATTTTCGACAGATTATAAAGTATGATCATTGCACATCAAAAAAATAAATACAGAGAATAAATAGTAATATCCGTTAACATTTTTAAGGAAACACGATCTAAAATGTATAATAATGCCATTCAATACGTGAGGTAATGGTGAATGAATGTTTATTTTGCCACAAAATGTCTCCGATGATGTCGCTGATATAAAGAACATTTTGTGCCTACTGAGTGGGCATGTACCTTTAAACTTCCATATTTGATTATATACATTTTTGAAACTATCTGAAAATATAATGTAAATATTCATGTAAGTAATAAAACCATTGGATTTTCATGAGATATCACACATGTGCAAAATCCATGGCTTCTTTCCAATCCACACACTATTTAATGTTTGAATTATAGGAATGAATGGCCTTTTTGTGGAACTTATCGGGGTATAAACTTGGAAACGTCGCGGGAATACTGGACGAAGGCCGGAAGGCCTCGTCCAGTATTCCCGCGACTTTTACAAGTTTATATCCCCGATAAATTCAACAAAAAGGCCATTTATTCCTTATAATTCCAGCATTTGAAATAAATTCATCAAGAAAATGTGTTTATTTTCCGTTTTCTTAAGAATTATTTTAACTGCGCCTCACGGTTACGGAAAGTAGTTCGGCGTAGGAGTTTACTGGAATATAAATTTTGGACAGAGACTTGCTACGGGCCAATCAAATGCTAGGGAATTGTGTAAATATTTTTGTGCTGGAATTATAATTTAATAAATATTGTTTAAACTAAAATCCATGGCGTGTCTCAATAACTAGTACGTTTATCATTTACCTGTTTCAGGTGCGACCACGCCTACCGTATCTAAAGAATACCATGCGATTGTCGGGGGATTTTCCGTACCCGTGCCACTAGGGGGCGACCAGCCCTGCGGCCATGGACTCACGTGTCCTGTGACGGGAGGCCTCAGTCAGTCATACGTCACATCAATAACGGCCCCGACATTCGCACCGACGGTAAACACATACTCATTATAATATTCCCATTATATTCCATAATAATATTTTTACATCCCGTAATCAATCACTGGCTGTACAATACGTAAAACCGACGACAAACGTCTGGCTACACCACTGATAGAGGGCCGCCATTGAGTCTTGAATGGAAAAAACATCCACAAACAAAAACATACGAACTATCACTGAGACAAAATACTGACACGATTTCAATTAACCGTGACGAACACAGTCGGAATTTAAAATGATAAATAAAGTAAAGTTTTGAGTATTGGCAGGAAATGTACGAACACCTAACATTAAAATATATCATAATAGCATGCATACGTACTGTACGTTGTGTTGCTGAATAGAAACATAACGTACAGTACGACAATAGGCAGGTGGGGAAATGGTATTGTTTTCAATGGTTAAGTTTATACATGTAGCACATGTCCTAGTCTTTCACATGCGAATATTCCACTATGAATGTTCCAATGGAGTCTTTCACATGCGAATATTCCACTATGAATGTGGAACATTCCATAGTGGAATATTCGCATGTGAAAGACTCGGACATAACAACAAACTCGTTGTTTAGAACCATAACTCCAGTAGCAGTAGCCGATTTCACCAAAATTGCTAAGCATACTTATTTAGCTAAGTACATGTATAAATATTGAGTGAGTAATCATTTATTTTTCCCGAAATGCATTATTCCATATAGAACTAACAACTGCATATATTTGCAAAATTATTATACTGAATTTACTACAGGCTGTGATAATGTAATAAATTCAGTATAATAACAATTAATAACGTTATCCTTAAATTGAAAATTTATCCCTCAAAGTGTACTTAGCAAGATAAGTATACTTTGCATTGTTGGTGAAATCGGCTACAGAAACGGTCTCTTCCCGGACTACGTCAATCGTCTTCTCTACATTGTCCGTATTCATTTTGTATTTTCTCGGAAGATCTGCGCAGCTGCATCGCGAATATATATTTGATTGTCCTTATTCTCATTATGTAAATGTGTTTCATATGGTATCTCTAATAATAACTAGAGAGTATGATTGTAAAACATGGATATGGCCCCTTGGTATACTTGACTGTAAGCAATGGCTAAGTGTTTCAACAACCTTGTGACGGTAGAAACAGGTGACACGAATGTATGACCAATGTTCAGGTGATTCAAGTGTCCAAGTATTGAAGAAATCATTCACGTAATATTGAAGATATTACAGGTTGGAGAAACTCTTACAACAAACTTTTCGACGTAGTAAAATGGCTAAGTGTTTCAGCGAGATTTCGAAGGTGTCAAAGGTCAAAGTTGTGTTAATGGTGGCGCGATTGTGTGACGAATGTTCAGGTGATTCAAGTGTCCAAGTATTGAAGTTTTTATTCGCGTAATATTGAAGATATTACATGTTGGAGAAACTCTTACAAACTTTTCGACGTAAATGTACACCGACGGCCGGACTGACGTACAGAACCTCAAGAGCTCGCAATATGTCCACTTGCTATCGTATATGGGGTATAATTATCTTATATCTCACTAAGGTCATACCATGGCAATATGAGGTAACGATACATGATTGCAGGTGCATTACACAATGGTACTACTGTCTGTTCCACGTTTTGCTGCCGACAGACTTTTGGCAATTAAACGTTTTAAATCCAAAAAAATATATAAAAGTATATCTAAGTATTTTTTCATCACTTAACAATTATGGGAGCTAAGATAATTGTTCTTTTCGCGATAAAATCAATATTTCTAGTGCATTCAATAAATATCACGCAATCTGATTGACTGATGGTCATACATTACATGAATATCATTGTTGATGAACGGTCGCAAAATATTTCAATATGTATTCCTAGGCCAATACTAAGTTTGAGGTCGGTCAATTTACTCTGCTATCAAATGACCGACGAAAACGTGGGATACATGCAACATAAAATGTCCCAAGTGGTATGCTGGTATTATTGTCAAAGACACAGCTGGCTTGCATCTGAAACGTCTTGGTCCGAAACGTCCTGGTAACCTGGTATTTGCATGGTCCGAAACGTCCGGCGAAATATTATTACAAATATCTCGTCGGAAAACATGTTTAATGGCTCCGCTAACGCGTGGCCATTAAACCAGTAACGAGGCAGTGGTGAAATATGTGTTATAAATATATTGCATCACATTTACATGTCATAGGACATTAGCATGTGACGTAAATATTTAATACAGATGCTATACTGTCACCCTTTGCACCAGCTGACTACGCCACCGTGTACTGGTGTATACACTGTCAACGATGTACAGTGGAACCTCTCTAAACCGGACACCCTGGGCCTGGGCCCAGGGTGTCCGGTTTAGAGAGATATCACAGTAAAAAAAACATACAACTACTCCAAGACACGGGTGGGTACTTTGCGATCACGAAAAGTCATACTCAGCGGAGATAAACGACAATGAACCCGATTACAATTAAGTATAACTAACTTTTATTTGTGTCCGGTTTAGATGGAGTTCGACTGTATTTCTTTTACAGATGTCGCTGGTGATTCAGTCGCAGTTGAAGAACGACCAGCATCTGTCTTTCCTCTGCATAGAGATGGCTATCCAGCTCGTCTAAACCCGTAAACGTATATATAAACTGCGGGGAAAATAAAATGTAGTCTGTTAGGTTTTTAATTTTGTTTTGTTTAAAAACAATATTGTTTGACAGCGCTTTAGAATCATTTTCAATATAACATATACGTTATATGTTATATTATTATAGATATATATGATAATGGCAATAAAGTGGCAGAAGTGCTGGGATGACTGCACAACAGGTATAATATGTTTTATCCCGTCAACACAGTGCGTATGTGCCGTGAAACACGGTGCCGTGAAACATTTTTGATATCCAGTCAATACAATGTTTGCATTTTACAGCCATTTGTAGGTGTTGACGGGATAAATAGAATAGTAGGTTAGTGCCGTGAATGGGAAAAAATATCTGGCGCGGCACGGAAACGGGATGTGCTCGGCAGAGCCTCGCCCATCCCGTTTCCTGAGCCTTGCCAGATATTTTTTCCCATTCACGGCACTAACCTAGTATTCTCTATATAGCTATCATCTCACTGTTAAACACAAAATGAAGAAAGGTGTGCCCGACAAGAAAACATTCATCGTTTTGAATCAACCCAGGACTGGTTATACGCCGAGTCAGTATATGTGAACGATACCCAAAAATGTAACCCCCCTCTGTGAATGTGGAGCGGAAGAGACAGCAGTGAATCACGTCCTGATGTCATGCTGCAAGTTTACAGAACAGAAGGAACAGCTGCTATTATCAACCTTCTTCACTACCTGGTATCACTGAAGTTAACCCTTCCACCCCTTAGTAACTGGAATGTATTTTGATATGTTAATTTTGCAACCAATCCAACCATCACATTTCAGGCTAGTCCATTTCTAAAAAGGGGATATTTTTTTGTTCTCAACAATATAAAAAATAATTTCAAAAAACGCAGATTCTGATGAGACGGCTGGTTACGAGCCGGCTCATTTGGATCTGCACTGTTTGCATAAACCGCTTAGCGAGCTTTCCGGTTCAAATGGGGAACTGTATTTATCTTGTGATCCCGCATTTAACCTGCTGTCTTGGGGGGAAAATACCAAAATCAGAACGAAATATTTACATCGAAAACGATATATTCACTCCTGAAAGTAGAATAACCTGACCTGGTGCCAGGTCCATAACAAACCAAAGTCACTTGGCCCGTTCCCCTGAACGTAATAGATTACGAATAATCGTACAACTCACATAAGGGTTATAACCAGATTCAACTATCACATACAATAATGCCAACGACGTAGGTGAGGGTCAAACCAGGTCTCTGGTCGGGGTTCCGGTAAGGATGAACCCAAATCGTTAAATTACCCATCGCATGTTCCCACCTGCCACCCACAAAGAATAAAGAGCTGTCAAACCATGTTTTGATAAAAAATAATTACGACAAAATTGTATTAAGCCTTGTAAGGGGCAACACTGCGTCCGGTATTATCCTCTAATAATATACGCAACTTTGGTGCTCTAAATCATAAATTTGGTTGGCTGAGACTGCACTGGCGTCTTCATGAGTTGCATTTGGTGGTCCATGGAGTTCAGCAGACTTATGTCGTTTTTGCGAGGAATCGATTTCCGTGTCGGTAGACACGGAAATCGATTCTTCGCAAAAAATGACAGAAGTTTGGGCGAAAATACAGAGACCACCAAATGCATATTTCATCAAAATCCGTTACGTAATAAGGACAATATAGAATACGTACTTTCAATCGGATGGATTCTGGAAGTTTCAGTACTTGTTGTTGTTGTTAGTACCACGTGATCATACACCTTGTGAAATGTACTGATCAGGTAGAAAACTATACACAAAACATACACAAATAAACTATGGAAGAAATACTCGTCATGCAGTATAACCAATTGCTGTCCAAGGATAGATTTTCATGGCTTGAAACATCAGGGGCCGTTTCACTAAACTTCGTACGATTAAAATGTTCGTAAGTGCAAATTTAGGATCGTCCGAAAATTGCGATGGATGGATTTACACTTATTGAGCATGGGCTGCATATAAACGTTTACAAGAAAGCATTGTTAACGTGCAACTTACAGACTTTCAGAATTTTGCACGTACGAGTATTTTAGGACGTAGAAAGTTTAGTGAAACGGCCCCCTGATTATATGATGTTACCACTCATTTGAACCGTCTAAAAGTTTCGCATTTACTGTGTTACGGTGTCATTAAAATTCACCACTCCGTTAGAACGATATTAAAATAAATATACTGTATACAAATGTATACAAATATGACGTCACACCGTTCTGAAACCACGCGATCCCACACTCTTGACATGGAAATCGATTCTTCGCAAAAAACGACATACGTATGTACCGAAGTCACGAGACCACCAAATGCAGGTCTTGAAGCCACATTTCATCAAAATCAGTTATGAATAATATTTACTTTGGATTGGGCGCGCTTTTCAACACTTTCAGACATTATTGTTGTTGTGGTAACCACGTGATCACGTACCTTGTTATATGATGCAACGTAAACTAGCCCGTGTCCATTTCAACGAACACTATTCTATATTACATATATTACATTCTACCCAGTGATTTACCGTGATTTTGGAGGGATTTATTTCCTTAAATATTTCCTCCTAGACAGTCGCGAGACGTAATTGACGTCACGATTTGACGTCATTTCCGGTGAAGAAACAATTCATACGCTAACGTCAAAATTGTCAATTTTGACAACGTTATAAGCTGGTATAAGAGCAAATTTGACATTGTTCGTACATCTGGTAATATACAATGTATTCCGCCACAATCATTTTGAAATACCGGATTTATTATATACCTACCCATGAAATACATAGTTATACGATGTAAATAAAAATCATATGTTCTCATCGATGAAATAAACAACTTCCGGTGAAAATACTACTTCCGCTATCTATATTCATAACGCGCATCGACAGAAAACGGTGCGTAATACACATTCATTACCGTATAGTCTAAACAACTGCTAATTTCCATGGAGCGGTATATACTAAATATAGTATTCATATTTTTGCAACGAATATGACATATATGTTCATCGAGTGGTGTGAAATGTTCATATTTCACGAGTGCCGTTATCACACCACTCAATGAACATATATTTCATAATCGTTGCAAAAATATTAATATCCTCTATATATTTGATCATCAGCTAGCATAAACTATTACCTGATACATAGAATAACAGGATATTGTCTGTTGATGTCAAGTTTACAGGCTTGGATCGGAAACTGTAGTAATTCCTATGCGTGTCATAGCCACGCCCGATAGACTTTATATTAAAGGTACATGTTCTTTATATCAGAGACATCATCTGATACATTTTCTGGCAAACTAAACATTCATTCACCATTACCCCACGTATTGAGTGGCATTATTATACATTGTATATCCGATGTAAATGTTCACGCTGATATCAGGGGCGATAACTTTGTTTCCTTAAAATGTCAACGGACATTACTATTTATTTTCTGTAGTTATTTGTTGATGTGCAATGATCATACTTTTTAACCTGTCAAAATATTATTGTTTCATGTGACGCATTTAATTAGTATACATAATTTAAACAAATGTGCATATGAAAATAGCCCGATACCACCGCGCGTCACTATGAGTAAAATAACTATTACTAAGTGATTCTATCTGTATAGCGGGCACTTGTAATGTTTAGAGTGGGCATGTACCTTTAACCCATAGACCGACCGCTACACACAACAATGGTCGTCTGCTGTTGCTTTTATATCTTGCCTCATTTCTCAACATGGTTTGACAGCACTTCAGAATCATTTCCAATGGAAATGATTCTGAAGTGCTGTCAAAGCATGTTGTAAATTATTCTAAAGTGCTGCCAAACCATGTTTTTGATGATAAATTGGAAAATAGAAAATAACAGCAGACGACAAAAAAATAAGATAGCGGTGTAAGGGTTAAAGAACATTGGACTGGTATTCACGGAGCACAGATAACACCCGCGTCCTCAGCATGACCACAGTTGTGGACACCCCAACCCCGGTGTGCGCATTCGAGCAGGGATTGGAGTGAGGAATTGCAAACCACATCGTCCAATCCGATCATGCCCATCCCGTGCCCAAATTTTGCTCCTGTCACAGCGGTCCCCCCGTTGTGGAAGCCTAGCATCCTGAAAATGATAGAATAAATGTGGCTGTGTCTGGATAAATGGGGCGTATGGGTTATGCGAACAGTGCAGTCCCAGATCAGCCTGCGCATCCGCAGGGTGTCCGGGTTGGAGATGTTCCACTGTAAATCAGACATGTGAGCACTTCATGACACGCACTAGTGTTTTGCAATCATGAAAAGTTATTGTAATCAGAGATACATAACAGCGAAACACACCTAAGGTAAACATCTATATTTTCCCGAGTGTCAGGTTTAGAGCGGTTCAACTGTATCGGATCAAATGTTCATCATATACACTGTTTTATCAGGTAACATGCCCTGCATTGACCGAATATATACTAACTGATAACATATTGTTGTATCAGGCATTGCCCTGATATAAACATCCGGGTTACGACGAAGTGAAAAGTGATGTTCCATTGGTCGGATGACGTCACGTGACGTTACTGAATGACGTCAGTGTAATGACGCAACGTAAACAAGTCCGCGTTCTGTCCACAGAATACGACGTCATCTGTGGTCATTTTCGAGCATAAAACGTTACCTGATAAATAGAAACGGTAGGATTCCTTGGCAAGCCCCGGAATTCCTACGCGTTTCCTAGCCTTGCCTGATAAACTTGATATCAAAAAACACTAGCCTGGTATCCTCTATTAATCGCATCAGGCAATTCAGAATACATTTTCCATACTTAATGAAGTTGTTTTAGAAATGTAATTGTGTATAAGTACGAGTATATGGTGTCACGTACTTGCAGACGACGCCGGCGTCGATATCGTCCCAGTGGTCGTCACACACCGTGGCGAAATATCTGTCCTTCCGTACCTCAACCCTCCCCTCCCGCTTCGTCGACCCGTTCACTAAGCGGATGCCCATCAACCACTGCTGCTCCGTCTGCAACGACGATCCCTTACAATGCTCGACTTAAAGTTTTTCGTCTGCTGATTATTTTTTATCCCGTCAACATTTGACGTGAAACATTTTTGATATCCTGTCAATACGACCTAATCACTGCATATGAATATGTGCGGTTGTCATACTAGTCGAATCTCCCATTTTGAGGATGCGGCTGGGGTTGTAATGTTGACGGGATAAATGGAATAGTAGGTTAGTGCCGTGAATGGGAAAATATCTGGCGAGGCACGGAAATGAAGTAAGCCTTTCCGAAGCCTTGTCAGATATTGTTTTCCCATTCACGGCACTAACCTACTATTCTCTATATATTTCCATATTTCTCAACAATTGCATAGTCAGGACGTTGGACCGCTAACATTAAGTCAACTACAAACGTTTTTTTTATGGATTTTGATAAGTCAATGTATCCTGAATCAGAATCCGCCTGATGCCAATCTGACATTCTTGAGGATTTTTTATGACCATTTCAACATGACCACCCAAACGCCTCAAAAGTGGTTATTTTTGGCACGAACTGTATTGTTCGATAAAGCTTGCAACATTGTTCCGGATTTCTTGAACTTGTGTGATATCGATAAGTTTGTAATCTTATTTGCTAATAGTGATATCATGAAAGAATGTGCCAAAACTTGTTTCAATATTTTAAAAAGAAGGTGTGGTTTTCTTTATAGATGATCAATATACCGTACGTTAGGTCTTATTCATTTAACCAGGTCTTATAGTGTAGATATTGTACTATATTCATGAATGATTGTGTCTATGTTTATCATGTGTTTTAGTGTACGGGTACGTCATAGTCATGATACACGCAGTAGGTTGCATGTAGTTTGTGCATGTGCGTTATAGCATGTATCAGATGATCGTGGCACGAACACGTTAGATAACTGTATGTACATATTACCCATGTATTCATATTCATGTTTTATGAGGCAAAACACATGTTTTGTAGTGAGTGTAGTCTCTTGTAATTCTTATAGAATGGCGATGTACTATTTTATTGTGTCTATATTGTATTATCTTATGTGTGTACATTGATGAGACTTTAATAAACAAATATATATCTGATATGCACAAGTCAAAGTATAAACTGAAAATGGCGCTTTGTGTGACAGAAATACATACGCTGACGAATAAAAAAATTGTTTTGTTATAAATATCACATATAGCGAAACAGCGATAGCATCTATTGTTTTAATAATATGCATACATATTGTAATTAATGTTTAATAGCGATATACTTATGAATACTATACTATAATAGTGTTTATTCTCCAGCACTATGTTTTAAGGTTGTGTGATTTGACTCAAAATAAGCTGGATCAGTTAATACTTATATTCATAGCTTCATGAGAACATCAACATATTTAGAATATACACATATTACTTAACGGAGTACCGATATGATACATTTTAATAACACAAATATTGAAAATACACATTAAAATCGCTTACAACATACTTTATTGATCGAAAATAGTCACTGCATCGTGGCCTATTTGACCGCATTACCTCACTAGACCCACTGTTTATGTCGGTAACTCGGGGTGTAGTGGGGTACGCTCGCTAATACAATGTTTGCGTAATGTTGAAATCATCCATTCAGCATGGTAGAAAAGGTATATTTTCTATATCAAATTTGCAAATTAGTACCGACGACCTATACTATTGACAGTAATAATTATATATTTATTTTACTTAATGGTGTGTAAAGGCATGTCAACAGCTGAGAGTAATACTTATATGTATCAGAGACGTTGGAATACACAACATAGTAAACATGGTAATTTGTCTTGGTTGCATAAATAGGAAATGTACATATACAGAGACGAACAGACATTCATACTGTATCTGAAATGTACGTGGATAGCTAATTTGTTGCTGTGACTGGAGAAATGGGGCAAATGAACCTTTCATAAGTATCTGGCAGCGTATACAGTAAGAAAACTTACTACGTGTAAATGGTCATTGTAAATTCAGTGGGTTGGGAATATATAGTTAAAACATTGCATCGTCTGCTGTAGACATTATGTAATCAAAATATGGGCATTCACTATATAGTACAAACACTAGTAAGTACACTTACTATTGATACAATTAATAGACACCGAGAGAGATTTGCATAATGAAACATATAGCGTAGTTGTTACCATCACTAAGAAAATGCGAAGCGGACGGACAGACGGGCAAATACTCGGACACACTGTATCTGAAGTGTGCACGGATAGCTATCAGTAGTGCCTAAGTAATTGCATATGCATTTAACAATTTATAATTAAGTGACAGTGCATACACATAAATGAAATTAATTACATGTAAAATTCCCAATGTAAAATGTGTGGGTGGGGAATGGTGAAAAATACTTTGTTTTTGACATTGTATCATAGACTGCAGACATCAGATAATCGGCATATATGTAATTAACCTGCGTAATGAACACTACTAGGTACCATTGACACGAAGAAAATACAAAAGACCATACTTTTATGGAGTTATTAAGGTAGGTGTTTTGCCATTGAAATTCAGTGGGTGGGGTAGCAAAACGTGCAACATTCTTCATCTGAATTAGCAGATATTATTTATTTGAACATTATTGCATTGTATAGTTATGACCACATCAGAAACATACAAAACTGCCATATCAGTTGTTTCAAATGATAAAAAAATAGATTTTCACAATTGCGAAAAGTCCGAGGGTGGTATGCTTCGAAATGGTGCCAAACTTTCATCCAGCAGGTTACAGAACGCAGACATACGACATAGAACTCGTAATTGAATGTAGTTTCAGAAAAAAATAGGTCTGCAATAATATCACGGGGGGGGGGGGGGGCTTTCCATTTCTGGCTGACGGCCTAAAAATGTTTCCCAAATTTGAAATTTGGCCGCCATCTTGGCCGCCATCTTGGACGCCATCTTGTTTTGCTTTATGGGAAGTTATAGAGTATTTATTAATAATGTGGTACATGGTTCTGTATAATTTCTAATATAATTGTGCCTCAATTCCTAGCATTTGTATGATAATAATCACTTTTCACACATGTTGTCGCCGTTTTGAATTTATATGAGAAACTCAGTTACTTTTTGCTGAATCTGTTCAACATCTTTCTTACGAAAATTTCCCCTAAAGAATAAGCATTTTCCGACAATAATACAACTATGCTAAATTGAGCCGCCGTCTTGGACGCCATCTTGAATTTTGAAAAACCGCAATTATCCCCAAGTGGCATCCGGTGGATGTCTAATAAGTACACCGTTATTGACAAATAAATATGAAAACATTTTAGTAGTACTCTACTGCAAGGTTCACTCCAAATTTGTCTCGACTACATGGTTTGACAGCAGCGTAGGATAATTTCCAATGGAAATTATTCTAAAGTACTGTCAAACCATATTTTTACGGAAGAAGAAGAAAAAGATCTAGACAAAATATGAAACAACAGCAGACGACAGTTTTCGGTTCCCACCTTTTAAGGGTTAACACAAAATGAAAGACTGCGTACATTCATGTGGCAAATTACAGTTCGCAAGACCGAAATTTTGCACTGCAGAAATAAGTAAATTTAATGAAGTCAGTTAAGATTGCGGTAAATGAAGCATACTACTACATTCATAGGTGTTAAATGATTTACCAAGTAAAGTGTTATATAAAACATAAACCACAGGTAGAAACTTTGTCTTCTATTTCCATTCTTGCTGCCCAACAACAAGCACACATCTATATCCTAATCAGATTGAGCGAATCTTATTTTCGCGACTCACCCACGATTTCTATTGAAAGAAGTGAACCACTTTGGCTATTGACAAGTGTAGTTGCGGGAAGTAACATATTTTGCAATTCTCTGCTACTTCATTTTTCGTATGGATGTCGTGGGACCTATTTTCCCATAACGTGCACCCATTCTGCTCTTGGATATTCACTAATTGAAATATAGGTTTACTTATTGTTAAGAAAGATAAATTCAATGTCCTGTGACCACCGTGGTGGTGCGCAAAAAGTCAGCGGCTGGAATTGAAACCGCCTCACAAGACAAACATGTTCCGATTTACAAAATAATCCCAAAACATGTGCTTGAAAATGGTGTAAATGATACATTAACATGCATGTGAAGTAGATTAGTACACACATTGACCGGTTTTTGCAAGCAAAGAGTGTCTATGGCAAAAACAATCTGTATTATCTTTTTACTGTACTGCTTTTGGCTATACCGCGCATGAATATCTGACGATTTAGTGTGGTTAAACAGACACACCAGCTTTAAAGGTACATGCTCACTCAGGAGGCACAACATGTTCTTTATAGGAATTAAATAAGTGTAAGTGTGTCACTATTCCACCAGGCTGAGTTCTAAAATATACGAGTGCTCGCTATACAGATATAATAAATTAGTAATATTTATTTTATTGATAGCGACTCGCGGTGGTATCAGGCTATTTTCATATGCAAATGAGACATGAAATTTTTAATTATTTATACTAATTAAATGCGTCACCTGAAAAAATAATATTCTCGACAGATCATAAAGTATGATCATTGCACATCACAACATAAATACAGATAATAAATAGTAATGCCCGTTAATATTTAAAGGAAACGCGGTTATCGCCCCTTATATCAGTGTGGACATTTATATAAAATGTATAATAATGCCAATCAATGCATGAGGTAATGGTGAATGATTGTTTATTTTGCCTCCCTATATTCGTCCTCGGTCGATATCACTTGTATAGGGTCGATAGCCAAAAACAAAGACAATACTTCTAATTGTTTTATTTTATTATAAATTGAGAAAATTCCATGTACATAATTGGTCAGATACTGCACCCAGACACAATTCTATATATTGACCAGAGACAGAATATTTCAAAACGAAAGCTATTTTCGTTGTTTTGTGTAATTTGTGAAAAGTACGGAAGTCCATTAGGGCCACTTCACTTTTGTTTAATTTCCATTTATTCAAGATGTTTTCTTGAATTTTCAAGTTCTTTTCTTGAATTTTCAAGATCTTGAAAATTCAAGAAAAGAACTTAAAAATTCAAGAAAACATCTTGAAAATTCAATAACAGATCTCGAAACTTCAAGAAAGTATCTTGAAAATTCAAGAAAATAACTCGAAAATTCAAGAAAAGAACATAAAAATTCAAGAAAAGATCTTCAAAATTCAAGAAAAGATCTTGAATAAATGGAAATAAAAAAAAGTGAAGTGGCCCTAATGGGCTTCCGTAGAAAAGCCTACATGAAAGGTGTAATTATACTATTAACTATTCCTTGGTTCTGCTGATGAACAATTCGTAGATTGTGTCTCAAGTTTCCAACAAAATAATATGTGGTGACCAATCAATGGAACCATTTGAGTTGAAATGACTGGATGTTATATATGCAACATCTCCAGCGTTTATGATCGGAAGCTCCGCTCCTGGGGCCCGTTTCACTAAACTTCGCACGACCAAACTGTTCGTAAATGCAAATATAGGATCGTCTGGATATTTAAATTGATGGATTTACATGTATTGAGCACAGGCTGCATATGCAGCCTATGCTCAATAAATGTAAATCCAATAATTGTTTACAAGAAAACTTTGTGCAATTTACAGACTATCATAAATTTGCACTTACGAACATTTTAGTCGTACGAAGTTTAGTGAAATAGCCCCCTGGTGAATATATCTAGTCAATATGCTTTTCTCAGGCAAATATCATTTTTTATTTAAAATCACTTGTCCAGCATCGGGCCAATCAGATACATGTACATTTCTCAACTTATAATAAAATAAAAGATAACACGAGTAAAGCCATACCAACCTGTACCCAGGTTGTCATGAAGTTCATGTAGTTGCCAAGACAACAGCCGACGGTAGAGCAGTCTCTATTGGCCAGACTCGGCTCCCGTTCACAGATCGCCATCATGTCGTCGTTGGACGCCGCAATGTCTGATAGGTAACCCGCCATCTCCCCCAATCTCCCTGGGGTTAAATAAGTCATGTGGCTGTAACTGGACAAATGACGCTTATGGGTTTGCGACCAGTGTAGATCCAGATCTGGCGGTGCATCCGCACAGTCTGATCAAGATCTGCTCTGTTCGCCATTCCATCAATGGAACACCCGTTCTGCTTCTCGCAAGCAATATATACCGTTATCAGGAGCTACCCTTGTCACAAATCCCATAAGCCCCAGTTTTCCAGTCAGGACAATAAGCAGCGAATGCCTTGTGTTAGCGTCTTTTTATAATAAGTTTATCAGACAAGGCTAGGAAACGCGCGTCTAGTGTAGACCAAATCGGCCTGCACATCCGCACAGTTCGGTAACCGGTGCTAACCCGAAATCTCCGTCTCTAACGCTTATCGCCCCGCGTTTCAGACAGAGAATTCGGGTTAGATCGTTGCCTATTCTGTTATCCATTTAATCAGTGCCGTAAAGTTCTAACAAACACTATAACTCCTTCCGGCTGCAGGTGTGTATTATTGCTTGAGTTGAGGAAACAGGCTGGACCAGTTGACACGAGTCCTAATCATTAATTTTTTTACAATATCACGGAGTTTGTGACCATATTATTAAGATGTTTAAACATCGCGTAGGTGAATTGAGTGTAATAAATAACAAAACATTCAATCATATGATATGGCTGTCCGTTTGTACTAGGAGATAATAAGCTGGGGGATTATCTCCTCGTCCAGGCGGACAGCCATCGTATTACATGCCCAACCAGTCACCATTATCTTTGTCAACTCCACGACTCCACGACTCCACGCGAAGACTCGTTGTTGTTACGTCGTCGACGGCCAATCGTAATCCCTGTAAGGTATCTGTTATATTTACCAGTTTCATGTTGATATTCTGCAGAATAGTCGCCTCTAAATCAACCTTGTTTTCCACAATCGCTCGAAGAATGTGACTCAGTTTATCATTCACGTCATCCAATCGAGTGTTCATTGTTTTAAACTCACGAATCCTTGCCGCTTTCTCTTCTTGCGCACCGCGTTTTATTCGACGTATCTCATCGCTCATCTCATCCATACGATCGATATCCGTGTTCTCATTTGCAGCGTGTGATGGCTCTTCAATGGTGCCTCCAATCATTGTATCTGATTGACGTGTTCCATCCATCAACATTGTCTCGTTCATCACTTGGGCCAGTTTCTCCCTCTCCTCGCTCGCGGATTTCAAATCGTTGCGCATAGCTTCAATATCATCACTAAATATACGAGAAAACATATGCAAGCGCTCCTCCAATTTCGACAGTCGGCTAGAAAGAGCTAACGGGAGCCACACGCCAATGCAGAAACATACGGCGAAACATATTTTATTTGCCATCTTTAACATCAGACTGTTTCCAAAATGTGAGTGCCGCCGGATTTCTATGTATTTGTGGCTGTGACTGGAGAAATGGGCTTATGGGTTTTGCGACCAGTGTATATCCAGATCAGCCTGTGCATCCGCACAGTCTGATCAGGATCTGCACTGCTTGCCATTCCATCAATGAAACACCCGGCATGCTTCTAACAAGCAATGCAATTCAAGCTACAGAGTGTGTAATTTGATCAGGAGCTACACTGGTCACAGATACGTACACGCCCCATTTCTCCAGTCACAGCCACATTTATACTTCAGTACAATAAGCAGCCACTTGACGATACTTAATTGTTCTAGTTTACGACGTAAAGCAATTAGCATTCATCATACAAAAGTACCATACTTGTTAACATATATGACTCGACTCACCACGGGCCCGTTTCACTGAACTTTGTACGACTAAAATGTTCGTAAGCGCAGCACAAATTTAAAATAGTCTGTAAATTTCACATTAACACTGTTTTCTTGTAAACAATTATTGGATTTACATTTATTGAGCATAGGCTGCATATGCAGCCTATGCTTAATAAATGTAACTCCATCATTTGAAATTTCCAGACGATCCGAAAGTTGTACTTTTAGTCGTTCGAAGTTTAGTGAAACGGCCCCAGGCGTGTTGTATTTGCGATCAGTGTAGTCCCAGTTCAGCCTGCCTACCCGCGCAGTCAGGTCAGGGCCTACTCTATTCGCAATTGAAAGCGATCAGGGCAACTCCTGATCAGACTGCGCGAATGCGCTGGCTGATCTGGAGCTGCACTGATCGCAAATGTCGAGTAAACCGTGTGGATGATAGTAATATACATATATACATGTGAACTGTAGATCCATAAGCGTCTCCATGAGTGTGCTAAACAAAAGACATATAGCCCTAAATCCTTGGCTACATTATAGTTGATCAAGAGCTACTCTTATCAAAAGCTCAAAAACAAATATATTATATAATCGGTTGGGGTTAATTATTGACGGACCACAACCCACAACCGCATTAAGACTATTGCTATTATGTTTCAAATGTGCATATATTTACATGTAGGTACGTGTCTAGTGGCTACAGCTTGTACAAGGTTATGCGTTCAAGTGTGCAGGACACTTACATATACAAAATAAACTATTAAACCATTGTCTTAAAGAGCCTCGGGGATGCAGTTGTTTGTGTGTCCTGTTCACATTATAGTCCTTAAGGACTAACTTTATAGAATATTACCTTTTGTTTCAAATGTAGTAGCACCATACATGTGACTGAATATCTACATTTATTATATACCTACCCATGAAATACATAGTTATACGATGTAAATAAAAGTCGTATCTTCTCATCAATGAAATAAACAACTCCCGGTGAAAATACGACTACTTCCGCTATCTATATTCATAAAATCTATGTTCAGGAAAACATCGCAAACAGGCTGCAAATACACATTCATTACCGTATACAGTCTAAAAAAACTGCTAATTTCCATGGAGCGGTATATAATAAATAGAATATTCATATTTGTGCAACGAATATGACATATATATTCATCGAGTGGTGTGAAATGTCCATATTTCACGAGTGCCGTTATATGATCCTGTTATTCTTGGTGTATATTATACGGCGCATTGAGTTGCCATCTCCGACATTTTAGTTTCTACATGCTATCGGAGAGTTTCACCACTTGGAGCGTTCGACACATACAACAAATAGAATCGTATGAAATGTATTAAAATTTGGTGCAATCCGTCCAATGACGACGACAACATTCTATAAACAATAATTCATTTGAAGCTAGATATCTGAGCTTTTCTACCATCACTCACAAACTATAAAATGGACACTTTTTAAATGTGTAAAATGTCTATTATTAGAGGTACATCTACCACAACCTTATTTATTCGCACAGTATACAAGTAGATAATAGTGACAATACACACATACAACCTCTTACAAGTCAGTGGAGTGGATACTGTATATATGGTAATACTTAGAGGTTAATACGTGGCTTGTTTGATATCGGCCTAGGTATCGGCCCGAGGTAACTTGGTATCAGCATGAGACCGAAGGTCGAAGGCTGACACCAAGTTACCGAGGGACGCTACCTAGGCCGATATCAAATAAGACCCGTATTAACGTCTTTATTACTTAGATTACTTAGATATCAATTTCAATATCAATCATCCGGCAGTTGTGATAATCCTATATTAAATCTATACCGTTATCCATGATTGAATGATGAATCTGTCAAAACCTGCGCAATCCCAAAGGAACTGGTTTAATACGCGCGCGAGACATGGTAACGGACCGGAAACGGTGGTATCAAACTAGTATCGATAGTATCAGACTAGAAATGGCAGTATCAGACTAGCAGTTTCAGTAGTATCAGACTGGAAAACACGCCGTATCAGCCTGGACTGTGTATGTAATTGCTGTAGGCAAATACAGGCAATTTCTAGGCAAAAATTGATATCTAAGTAATAAAGGTTTGTATTTACTGCACTGTGTATTGTTCTTACTGTTACACAGTCGTTACTGAATTCTCAAACATTTTAACATAGGGTCAACACACCCTTCAGATATCAGACGTTGTATATACATTTAATGAAAACAACACATAGCAAGCTGTACACTTATGTCTTCTGATCATGTTGCACCAACTGTTATTCACGAGTTTGCCATATTATTAGTGGAACATGACAAACGCCACAAGAAGTAAAACTGGCCGATGTTTTGTACACAACGAGATGGCCGACATGGCAACTCCATACACCGTGTAGGATATAGCAAGAGCATAGTGTTTACATGCATGTTATGTATATATCCCATCATATATAAGAAGCAATTATGCAAGTGTGGCCGGATGAGATTTATGTGCTCTTTTATATTTTAACCACATTGTATTCATGCTCTTGTTATTTTAACATATGTTTCAGTGTTTGCAGATTAATGCAAAACGTATTGCGGATAGCGGCACGCTTCTAACTTGACATGACATGACAGAACGAAATTATATTGACCGTCTCCTATATCCCGTTATATTAGCCAATATTGGTCCGAACTCTTTTGGGGGCGAAATTTCTCAACAGCCGTAGGTATAGCCAATTTCATAATATAACCTAATTTCTGATTGGTAGATATTTATTCTAACCGGCAGTTTGATTGGCTTATATAAAAATCGCTCACTAACACTTTGCATGAGCTGTCAAATTTTTCTTGCGCGGGGTTTTTATTATATTTCGATCATTCGGTCCACGATAGTAGTTGGAAGACAACACATATTTATATTTTCGAGTAAGCTGGAGAAAGAGCAGGGAGCGATAAAGAGATGAGAGGAAGCAGGGAGATAAGTCAGGGCCAGGGCGTTTGCCCACAGCAGGCGTCGGGCCTAACTCGCATAAAGTGCTACAACCAAGTGTCGTTATCTTCATGAACCACCCCCCTCCAATGGTATTCCCTTACCGGGCTAGAGAAGTGCTCTTACAAATGGCGCCCAACGACGTGTGGAGACCGAAAATTAGGAATTTATCACGCGGGTGATTGGTAGTACGTACTCAGACTGGTGAATCCGAGCAGATAGACCTGATAGAGACAGGAGGCAGACACACACACACACAAACACACGCGCGCGTCACAGCCAGCCTGCATGCGCACGCATTTGTGTTGTCCATGTACCTGCTTGTATTTGTGTTTGCTTTATAGTTGCTTGTAGTGCATGTTGCTCGTTTATTTGTGTATGTGCCTTGTATAGTAAACATGTGATGTGCTGTTGTTTTCACATGTTGTGATTATAAATTGTGCTGCTGTGATTATGTTTTTCTGCTTTCCATGTGCATGTACTTGTGTTTGATGTATTGTGATATTGTGTTTGTTTTACTTGTGCCTGTGCCTTTGTAAAATGTAGCTTTCTGTGATATTTGTGAGTGGAGTATAAATCACGATAGGGTGGTGATATTTTGTGTGTTGTTGGATTTTCATATTTTTGGGATCATACTTGCCATATTTTTTCGGGGACATAAATGATGGAGCAATATAGCCCATCCATATAGCCTATACTATGATATAATATCCCAATATCTATATAGGAATATATAGCCCTGGTATAGACGTGACAGGTGACTGACTGACAATTACCGCTTATTAACTTTGCACATTTTGTTTTGTTAGCAATTGTCTAAAAATGTAAACTTTAATTTATTCCATTGAATTTAGCATAAACTTACTTGCATCTTCTTGAATTTAATTTCTTATTATTTAACATTTATTGCTGATTCATTAATTCCAGGTTGAACAGGTGACCACTCATTTGAACCGTCTTTGCCGAATTTCATTATTATTTGAAAATTTCCAGTTTTCTTCACAGTTTAACTTTGATTTAACTTAACATGTCTTAGGGTATTATTAGGTAATTACTTACTTGTATTTTGCATCAATTACTTTGGTGATTTTCTTGTATTTCTTGGAAATATTGGTTACATTATGGCTTTTCATTGAATTATCTCCCTTTTGTTTACATCCGTTAGAAATTCCGTAACATTTAACTTAGCGCATTCTTTTGTGTTTGCTAATTATTTCAGCCAGCATTTGCGAACTACTTTATGCATTGATAGTTACTTTTCATTTGTCATGTAATTACTTGACGTAATTTACATAATTTACATTGGTGTAAATTGTCACATTTACACTTGCAACATTTTTGCACTTGCAATTATAGTGCTTAAACTTAGTTTAATTTCTATTGTCATTTGTTTCTAGTGTAGTCTCCCTTGAAATTGTTTTCAGTTTGAGATTGAAATATTCCGCCATGTATTATGTATTAGCTCGAAAGTTTCTTTGTTTATTTTTGTATTATTGCTGAATATTGGTGAATAGTTTCATTTCCTTGAGGTGTAGTTAATTAACTGGTAAGTTTATAATATATTATTTTTTCCGAAACATCGGTTTTCTAGCATACAATTCGTGATACCGCGGTTATTCGTTTTCACGTTTACTTATGTCCGTCATTTATTCGCTGCAGCAATTACTCGATCGTTTCTTTGTTGTAAAATTTAATTCCATACATCGTTGTTTTCCTGAATAGCTTCCTAACCAATTTGTGTCGCCGCAAATAGTTTACGTCCATCCGTCGTTTATTCGTTCCCGCATTTACGTCACTCCGTCGTTTCTTCGTTGTCGAGTTTACTTCCCTCCGTCTTTGTTTTCCCCGAATGACTTCTTAACCAATTCTTGTCGCTTTATTAAGTTAAAATTACAAAGTGAACCTTAGTTAATTTAGTCACAATACAGATCAGTCATGAAGTTCACGGAAGAGGAAGCACAGAAGATGGTTGAGGCTTTTCAGTCTCTTGGTGTAAAACCAAAATGTGATACACCTGATGATCTGGCAAGTTGGTTGGACAACCACGGGGATAAGGATCCTTCTTTTACCTCACCACCGTTCGTCGCACCTTCACATGTGGCCTACTGCCCCAAGATATCCTTTTTATCTGGCACTTCCAAAGATACTGCATATGATCTGTGGAGATATGAGGTGCAGGGGCTACAAGCTGACCCTTTGTATACAGAGAGTCAAATCTTGCAGGCAGTCAGGCGTTCTGTGAAGGGGGAAGCAGCACGCATTTTAATGCGGATGGGCCTCCACATCAGCGTCTTTAGAATTTTAGAGAAGTTCGACCCGTGCTTTGGACTTGTCCAGGAGGGACAGTCAGTGCTTGCGGAATTTTATACCTGCAAGCAGGCCGAAGGGGAGTCTGTAACTAATTTTGCGAACCGACTGGAAGATCTCCTGGGCAAGGCCATGCAGTTAGGCAAAGTGGTGTCTTCAGCGATGAACGAGATGTTGGTTGCGGCACTCCGGTCGGGGATCTCGACCAATCTCAAAGTTTTAGTCGGTTTCAAATTCGAGTTTATAAAAGATTTTGATAAACTACGAATTGAACTGCGTAAAGTTGAAGACGAGATGGTTGGTAGAGATTCCGCGAGTGCTTGTAACCTCATCAATTCTTCTGCAACTCCCGCATCTACAACAGACAAGGACCCAATGAAACATTTAACCGGAATGGTTCAGCAGTTACAGAAGGAGATGTCCAACATGAGTAAGAGACTGGACCAACAACAGCAAGGTCAACAACAGGAGCAGTGTCAACAACAACAACAGCAGTACCAACAACAACAACAACAGCAGGATCGACAAAACTATCAACAGCAACAGCAGAGTCCCCCAAGAATGAAGGGTAGAGGCAGAGGAAGGGGAAGCTACCAGTCACAGTGGGAACCCCCGGAGGAGTGGCAGCAACCAGACAATGGACGTCCTGATCATGCGCCAGCAGAGATAATCTGTTGGAATTGTGGTCAGGTGGGTCACATTGCTCTGGGATGCAGAGTCAACGTAGACCATCTTCGACGTCCACCACGCGGGAATTTAAACGGCAGACGTCTTATGAGAAGGGGCCGACCATAAGACGGACAACCCACAACCAGAGGTCCCAGACGAACCAGCTGGTGGGCACGAGCAATGAAGTTTCGGTAGAGGTGAATGGGATCGCGACCATCGCTCTTCTTGATACTGGAAGTACAGTTACCACCATCAGTAGAGATTTTTACGACAGCCATTTGTCGGATAAATGACCAATTTATCCGTTAGATGAGCTACTTTCGGTAGAATGTGCGGATGGCAATCCGTTGCCATATGATGGTTATGTCGAGTTGGACATAACTGTTTCTGGTCTTCCGACAGGACACACTCAGTCTTGTCTTGCTCTTGTGGTCCCGAAGAGTAGCTACAACACTCGTGTACCATTGCTTGTGGGAACAAATCTGCTGTCGGTTTACCTTGAGACATGCAAGGAGCAATATGGTGAAAAGCTATTGCAGACTGCAGATTTGTTCACGCCATGGTATCTTTCTTTTCGTTGTATGCAACTTCGGGAAAAAGAACTTCGGCGACGGAAAGATGTATTGGGCTATGTTCATAGTGCCGAGAATCGTTGTATCGTGTTGCCACCAAACACATCTTGTACAATAGCTGGTGTTGTACAAAATGGGCTACATTATGAACCAACTTCAGCTGTTTTGCAAGAAACAGAAGGTTCAGTCTTGACATCAGATGTCGATGTATGCCCATCCTTGATTTTCTATCAAGGTGATGGCAGAGGATTGGTTGACGTGATGGTCTCCAATGTGTCCACTAGAACAATTAACATTCCGCCCAAAGGCATGCTGTGTGAAATACAACCAGTTCGCCTTGATGACGGTTCTAGTGGAATCAGTACAGCCTCAGACACTCAAGGCCAGAGCTCATTCACAGATGAACTGGACATTGAGACTGAGGGGTGCACATTGGAGCAGCAGCGTCAACTAAGGGATCTCATTAGTAGATTTCCAGACGTTTTTTCTCAGAATGATAATGACAATGGTCATTATGTCGGAGTTGAACACCGGATCAATCTAACCAATGAGATTCCCTTCAAACATCGCCATAGGAGGATCCCTCCTGGGATGTTTGATGAGGTGCGAGACCACCTCAAGCAGCTTGCGGCTGCTGGCATTATAAGACGTTCTCACTCCCCCTGGTCTTCCGGTGTGGTCTTAGCTCGCAAGAAGGACGGGAAGCTGCGTATGTGCGTCGATTACCGAGCGCTTAATCTTCGTACTATCAAGGACTCTTACGCTTTGCCTCGCATAGACGAGGTCCTCGATGCACTTGCCGGAGCTAAGTACTACACCGTCTTGGACATGAAGAGCGGGTATTACCAGGTGGATGTGGCTGAGGAGCACAAGGAGAGGACTGCATTTAGCGTGGATCCTCTCGGGTTTTGGGAGCATAACCGGTTACCTTTTGGTTTGTCGAATGCTCCTGCGACATATCAACGCCTGATGGAAGACTGTTTTGGTGAGCTGCACACCAAAATATGCTTCATCTACCTCGATGATGTCATTGTTTTCAGTGACAGCTACGAACAGCACATCGAGAGGCTTGAGCTTGTGCTTCTCAGATTACGCCAATGTGGCCTAAAATTGTCGCCCAAGAAGTGCTCCTTTCTTAAAAAGAAAGTGAAGTACGTAGGTCACATTGTGTCGGGTGAGGGGATAGAAGCTGACCCAGCTAAAATCGAGAAGGTGGTGAATTGACCGCGTCCGCAGAACGCTGAGGAAGTGCGCCAATTTCTCGGTTTTGCAGGATATTACCGGAGGTTCGTCGCAAAATTTGCGGCAGTAGCTCGTCTCCTAACTGACATTATGCCGACAACCGCAACCAAAAAGAGGCGGAAAGGCAAGCCATTGACACCACCTAGGCCTTGGCACTGGGGTCCGGAGCAGGAGGAATCTTTTTCCAATCTTAAAAAGATTTTGACGTCGCCTCCTGTTCTGGGTTTCCCCGATTTTACTACACCTTTCGAACTACATGTAGATGCCAGTCAGAAGGGTTTAGGAGCAGTTTTGTGCCAGGAGCAGGACCGCGGGAAGAGGGCTATTTATTTCGCCAGCCATGGACTGAGCAAGACGGAACGGAATTATCCGGCTCACAAGCTGGAGTTCCTTGCTTTAAAATGGGCAGTCACAGAGAAGTTTTCGGACTATCTGTATGGCCATAAGTTCACGGTTTTGACGGACAATAATCCTCTGACTTACGTCCTGACTAGCGCCAAGTTGGACGCTACAGGCAATAGATGGCTTGCCGCCCTTTCCAGTTTCGATTTTGACATCAAGTACAGGCCTGGAAAGGGCAATGTTGATGCGGACGCCATGTCCCGACATCCGTTGAACACCGAATCTGTTTCGGTGGACACTGTACAAGCTGTGTGTCATGGAATTCAGTGCCAACCTTACATTGAAACTATTTCAATGTCCGAAGATGTTCTTGATACTCTTGGCACTGATGACATGACACAGATGTCAGTCAGCGAGATTCGTCAGGCGCAGTACAGAGATGCTATTTTGAAGCCTTGGATTCAGGCAGTAAGAAGCGGGAAAAAACTGGTCCCCCACGCTGGATCCAAGGATCATCTTTCATTTTCGCGCACTTTCGACAAGCTGAAGCTTGTACGCGGTGTTTTGTACCGAGAAGTCATCATACAGGACAAGTCAAGTCTTCAGTTGATTCTTCCTGCCGAGTGGATCAACAAAGTTATGGGAATGCTCCATAACGATGTTGGCCATCCTGGCAGAGACAGAACCCTGTCTTTGATTACAGATAGATTTTTCTGGCCTGGAATGGCGAGTGATGTAGAACACTGGGTTAAGAATTGTGGCCGCTGTGTCCGATTCAAGACCCAGGGTACCCACAGAGCTCCTTTGGTTAGCATCCAGACTACACAACCATTAGAATTGGTGTGTATGGATTTTTTACAGTTGGGTGTTGCCAAAGGTGGAATCCAGTATGTTCTAGTCATTACGGACCATTTCACCAGATACGCACAGGCCATTCCTACAAAGAACATGACGGCGAAAACCACCGCTGATGCCTTCATCAACCAATGTGTACGCCACTACGGGCTGCCGAAGAGGATACACTCAGACCAAGGAGCCAACTTCGAGTCCAAGTTGATGAAGGAAGTGTGCTCGGTTACAAAGATTGCGAAGTCTAGGACGACCCCGTACCATCCCATGGGCAATGGTATGTGTGAACGGTTCAACCGGACTCTTATTGACATGCTTGGCACCTTGGATGTCTCTAAGAAGTCTGATTAGGTCGCTCACATAGGACCACTTGTCCATGCGTACAACTCTACGAGACACGATACCACAGGACAGACTCCATTCCACTTGATGTTTGGGGAGAGAACCTCGTCTTCCTGTGGATCTTGCGTTCGGCTTAGACCAGAATGAAGTAACCCAGCCACTGAGAAAGTATGCGTCAGATTTACGCGCACGATTCCAGCGGTCCTATGAGAAGGCCAAGGAAGTGATTGAGAAGTCGCAAGGAAATCAAAAGAAGTTCTACGACACAAGGATTCGTGGAGCACACTTACAACCTGGTGACAGAGTTCTCGTACAGATTTTGGCCTTCGAAGGTCGGCACAAACTTGAAGACAAGTGGTCTGAAGATGTTTATGTCATCCATAAACAGGTAAGTAGTGATGTGCCGGTCGGGAAAATGGTACAGGTAAGTACAGGACTCTTCATAGGAACCTTCTTTTACCGATTGGATCGCTCCATGAAGAAGAATCCGTTGAAGATACAGCACCACCACTTCCAGACGACAAGCCAAAACCTACGCCGAGGCCTAGACCGAGAGCTGTTCCAAAACTCCGGACAAGACCGATACCAGAACCACGTACGAGACCAGTCCCCGCACCGAGAGAAATAGAAGTAGTAGAAGGAGAAGAAGTGAGTGACGCGGAGTCGGAAATTTATTTTTCCACTCCAGGCACAGAGCTCAACGTCAATACCGATATTGTAGAAGGCTCTGAGGCCAGTACAGGTGAGTATATTCTTCCTGCACAGCCGGATGACGATCTTGGATCTGTGCAGGGAGACCCCGGGATGGAGCAGGGTGAGGACGCTCACACTTCTGAAGAGGAGGAAGCTGCAGAAGTTCCGGGGATAACCGCAGAGTTGGAAACTCCTTTGGATGTTTCAGATGGGGAAGAGACTGCGGAGGAGGTGCAACCTAGAAGATCTGGGAGAGAGAAAAAGAGACCGAATTGGATGTCATCTGGAGCATATCACATGTCCCAACAGCCTACAGAATCCCGCGTGCCATGGAAGAATAAAGCTGCATTGCTGAAGACACTGCTTGAAGATTCTGCTTTTTCAGTCATGCCGGAAGATATTTCATCAGCCGTGTTTTCAGCAGTTATTAATTCTTAATATTTTAATTACAGATTCTTCCATGGAAATGTCGCGGAGGACATTTTTTCGAAGAAGGGGGACAGTGTGGCCGGATGAGATGTCTGTGCTCTTTTATATTTTAACCACATTGTATTCATGCTCTTGTTATTTTAACATATGTTTCAGTGTTTGCAGATTAATGCAAAACGTATTGCGGATAGCGGCACGCTTCTAACTTGACATGACATGACAGAACGACATTATATTGACCGTCTCCTATATCCCGTTATATTAGCCAATATTGGTCCGAACTCTTTTGGGGGCGAAATTTCTCAACAGCCGTAGGTATAGCCAATATCATAATATAACCTAATTTCTGATTGGTAGATATTTATTCTAACCGGCAGTTTGATTGGCTTATATAAAAATCGCTCACTAACACTTTGCATGAGCTGTCAAAATTTTTCTTGCGCGGGGTTTTTATTATATTTCGATCATTCGGTCCACGATAGTAGTTGGAAGACAACACATATTTATATTTTCGAGTAAGCTGGAGAAAGAGCAGGGAGCGATAAAGAGGTGAGAGGAAGCAGGGAGATAAGTCAGGGCCAGGGCGTTTGCCCACAGCAGGCGTCGGGCCTAACTCGCATAAAGTGCTACAACCAATTGTCGTTATCTTCATGAACCACCCCCCTCCAATGGTATTCCCTTACCGGGCTAGGGAAGTGCTCTTACACATGTAACATAGGATGATCAAGGCCCCACACGTCCTTAACAATATATCAAGACTAGTGAAACCCACATGTAAATATTCCATCTCTGTCACAAGTTAAATGTATGTATGTTTTAATTTTAAATGAGCTTCGATTATGCAAGAATTACTGTTGTGTCATATATCACCCACCCATAAATACTTACTTTAATTATTTTAGTCTTAACATTCTGTGTACACAGAAATGCAAAAAGTTATTTAGAAAAATAAAACATTGTTATTCACAACAATATTTATTTTATTGAAAAAACAAAGTTCGTATTTTGCATTATTTAAGAATTATTTATAAACTTATTGTGGTTTCACAGCTCATTTGTAGAAACAAATAGGCAGAAATAAAGAATTCTACACCTTGTAACAAACATTGAAAATTAGCATGCAGTTGTCACCAGTCTTGCTAGATTGCCAATGAGTATATTGTGCACATGAAACGTAACTGCATTCCAGAGACCCATTAAATAGACCACCGGCTGAGACAAAAAACACCCTCCGACAATTGCAATAAAGTTAGCTCCTAATCTCAAGGACATTTACGCACTCGTGTTGGGATCTACTAATCCTTTTTCGGATAGCAGTACGACTGATTATGTGAGTGCGCAGTTTGATCTGGGGCTACACTGGTCGCACACGTCGTAAATGGCTTAGAGGTTAGAACACCCGACTTCCAACCCGGAGGTTGTGGTTTCAAAACGCGGCTTAGGCGTCAACAATATTTTTATAGTATGTCAATCCCACTAGTATTTCGGATGGTACTTGAAACCGATGCCCCATCCCTACAATAAGTTAGTTGTTGCTGGGACGTTAACCCCATTCTCTATCACTTTGAATAGCATATTGTGTCACGCCCATTTCTATGGGGGCAGCCATTGTCGTGATACGCCTAAATGGTGAGTACGACCAAGAAAATAGTGCACTGTGCCAACTTATCCTACCTTTTGGTCTGTCTTGTTTTGTATTGAATACAGTACATATACTATTCTCTATGTTTCTCTCAGTTTATCAGTTAAATTCTGGAAGATACGAATCAAGACAGTTCGTGCGTATTGATACAGCAGCTATTATTATATTTAGGTCTCACGAGACAGTACGGAGCTAGCAGTAAAAGGGTTGAACGATTGTCTATATATTTCAGCATTGACCTTGCGAGTTACACCAGTGTATTTTACAAACTTAACTAGTTTAGGTTAGTTTAAACATCGTTGATTGCATATAAGTACAATGGGATTGGGCTACAAGTTCTCACAACATTAGTTACAGCCCTTACCCTCGTAGTTCAACAATACAAAAATTTAACCGCAATGGCGATAAGTATACAGGTATAAACTTAACTTACCCCACACACCGATCAGCTATTGTGGAGATAACATATTTCAATACTTTCAGTACTTTGATTCTCTCATGCGGCGGCCCTGAGGTGTTTGCCCCCAAGTTCATGGCTACCTGGCCGGTTGTAAATCATTTATTGCGTAAGAACCACTCGTACGATTTACATGTACGAGTCACGTGAACAGCACGATAAGACAAATGCACCTTAATTTGCTACGCTAATAATACACGTGACACATAAACTGACTTTTAATTGGTTAAAACAACTCGAACCCAAACACGAACTCACTGATTTGCATATTGAACTTGAGTGCTATGCTACCGATCGCGTGGCGAGTTCATATAGCGCAAGCATATATACGAGGGCGATCCAAAAAGTAGTGCCATATTTGTATTTAACGAAATAATGTAAATGCTATCCAACATAACCACATACATTTAATCACAGTGTTACGTAGTTGTAAATGGTGATAGTTCATAGTAATGGAAAGAAAACTAGCGGAAAATGTAAATTTTCCTAAATAAATGAAATATGGTACTATTTATTGGATGACCCTCGTAGTAACATCGTGCAAGCGCTTTATCATACGTAATACTGCGTAATAGTACATTGGTTAACAACCATACAGCAGATAGCATACTGGTCAAGGCAAGTTCCAAAACTAGACGCACCGTGGACGGCAATTGGAACTGAGCAACGGTTAAGCATTAACCACTGAACGGCTGAAAACGAAACTTGTCGTCTGCGGATTTTTATTTTTATTTTCGAGCAAAACACATGTTTGACAGCATATGAGAATCGTCTCCATTGGAGACGATTCTCATATGCTGCCGAAACATGTTTTCATTGAAAAATATGGAGAGAAAAATAACAGTCGACGACAGAATTAACTTTAGCGTCGTAAGCGTTAAGAACATAAGAATATCAATTCAATTGACAGGTGAATAATTACATAGAGTCAGTATAACATTATAAACACATATCAAACACTCCCAATGTTGCGAGTTACCGCCTTCGTCTTGTGCCTGGTGTGCGTGTCGGCCAGAGATATGATTGAGGACACGGACTTTACCGATTGTAGTCGTGAGTATCCGTCACAATCACTCGTGAGTATCCGTAACAATCACTTGTGACTATCCGTAACAAAATTTAAAATGCGTCAACGGCCACCCTACGAGACAAAACAAAACGCCTGTATAATTATTTAAGGTACATGCCCGCTTAGTGGGCACACAATTTTCTTTATATCAGAGACATCATCTGAGACATTTTCTAGCAAAAATAAACATTCATTTAGTCTCTGTATTTATGTTTTGATGTGTAATGATCATACTTTAATATCTGTCGAAAATATTTTATTTTTTTCAGATGACGCATTTAATTACATGTAGTATAAATAATTGAAAAAATATCATGCCTCATTTGCATATGAAAGTAACCCAATACCACCGTGCGTCACTATCAGTGAAATAAATATGACGAAATGATTATATCTGTATAGCGGGCACTCGTAATTGTTATAACTGGTGGAATAGTGACACAATTATACACTTATTTAATTCCTATAAAGAACATTTTGTTCCTGCTGAGTGGGCATGTACCTTTAAGGGAATATCGATTGTATACGAGTTTCGCCGCAAAATGTGAAAATACAAGATGGCCGCACTCATTGTGATGTTGTACTAAGTTATAGAAATAACTGTACCACCGCTGACATTTATTCACATATTTGACTGTATGTTTGTACATTGGCTATTGTTGATAATATTACAACGAGGCAAAACGTATTTTGGCGGCAGCCATCTTGAAAATCAAAATGGTATTTGTGCACTATTGTTTCTTAGTTCTTGGTTTCTTCCCGACAACACTACACATATAATATTGTTGATACAAAGAAATTTCGTTGATCCTACTCTTAATTGCTATGTTATACAGTGAAACCTCTCTAAATCGGACACCCTGGGAGGTCCCCAGGGTGTCCGGCTTAGAGAGGTTTCACTGTAAATCAGGAATTTGATCATTCTGAGCTAACTTTTTGTGCTATGCGATCACGAACAGCCATTTTCACCTGAGATAAATGACCAACAAGCTCATCAAAAATAAGATTACATGTGTTTTATTGGTGTCCGGTTTAGAGAGGTTCCACTGTAGTTCAAACAGTTTTCGAGATGGCGGCCATCTTGGATTTACGTAATTGTGTCGCAATTCATGAAACGTTGCCGGTCAATAGAGTGTCGTGGAAATTAAGGACGTAACATAAATCTCGCGACGTCACGTGGGGGTTATAAAACCACAATACGTTGAATGTGCGTTCCATTATGAATTTATGGAAGGTGTAAATATATATTATTACTCATCAATGAATATCGATGTTTATACCGCAACCAGCGTCTGAAGTAACATAATAAAGGGGACCGAATAAACATCATCTATATTCGCTACTAACCGTATATACATCAAAGTAGCATAATAAACTTGCACTTTTGTTTTGGTACTCAGTTTGCATATAATTACAATGTAACCGGGTACCAGCCGTACTAGCTTTATTTTCTGAACTTTGACCTATCGTCATGTGACCAATGTGTTCAAAATAGCAACGGAAAAAGTGTCTCACTTCACCTCAATAGTGTTGGAATAATTTTAGAATTACACTGGACCGATTTTCACAAACAAACTCTTGTTTTCTTAGTTAGACCATTTCCAAGCTATCTAGCCGGGGTTCGGAGTGAATTTCTAAAAAAAGTTGTTTTTCGACCAGCTTCTCGAGCTCCTCCACCTTGTCAAAACTGTCCCACTTCAAATCGATTTTCCGCAATAATTTCAGAATTACCGGACCGATTTGAACAAAGTAGCTCTTGTTTTCTTATTTGGATCATTTCCAAGGTAGCTAGCATGGTTTTGGGGAGACTTTCTAAAATAAAATGTTTTCCGTACTGCTCCTTGTCCTCCTCATCCAAGACGGCCTTAATGACGTCATTCAGACAACTTGACGTTACGTCATAAATCAACGTGACGTAAACGTAAAATGGCTTGCGGTATAAAGTAAATACATGGTTAGTGCCTTATAATATAAAATATATTCTGTTGAGCCTTAGACAGCTTTATTGGGGTTCGCTTTAGCGAGCCACAATAAAGCTGCCGCGGCGAAACCGAATATATTTTATATTATAAGGCACTAACCATGTATTTACTATATATACGAGTGCCATGTGCGATAGTACATAATTATGTCAGTAACTGTTTTTATACCATACATAATCGAAAATAAATATCCCATGTATTTTCCTTAAGAGGTGGTATACTATTTATCGCTTTATTTTACACACCAGGTTGTTAGACGCAATTTCTGCGGGATGTGCCGTGCTCTACCCTTCCTGTCTTGCGACTTGAATGGGTGCGTCGAAAAGTAAACGGCGGATCACTACGTCATACATACATACATACATACATACACACACATCCTCCTGCGTTAATCTTGCCGATATGCCAACATCTATTAGCCATCTCAACCTGCTACTCAAGCAGTTTGATTTGGCGAAACCTGAGCTGTAGCACAGCTCAGGCTCAGCCAGTCAAGCTGTTTGATTTCCAGCTATTTCAACCATTTTGAAATAATTACAAATATTGGCAAGATTAGCACAGGCGGGGGTGTATGGCATAATTCATTGTATTTCAATTTGCAGATGGGCATGGCACGATTCAGTCATTCAGCATAGACCCGTGTAACACAACGCCTTGTTTGTTCTACCGCGGGCATACCTATACCGCACACATCAACTTTACCGCCGGTAACGTCTGTAGCCTATTTCAGCAAAATTGCAAAGTATACTTTTCTGGCTAAGTACACTTTGAGGGAGAAATTTTCAATTGAAGGATAACTTATTATTTTTTATTATACTGAATTTATTCCATTATCACAGCCATTTTGGCTGTGATAATGTAATACATTCAGTATAATAATTCTGCATACTTTTGATCATCAAATATATGCAGTCGTTAGTTCTATATGAAATAATGTATTTCTCGAAATATAAATGATTACTCCCTCAAAGTATACTTAGCTAGATAAGTATGCTTTGCAATTTTGATGAAATCGGCTACTGGTTCCCAATGACGTCAATGGTCGGGGACACACGGATAATGGACAAGTTGTATACATGAGACAAGCCGTGTAAATTTGTATCTAATAGTTCTGCGATATCTGATGAAAAATATTTACGGAATTTGCGATGTTTTTCGTAAATGACAGCGAAAGTTGATGAAATGTTCACAGCAAATTCCGCATTTTCTTTGAAAATTCCGTCAACATTCGACGTCATTTACTTAACTAGGTTTCATGAGTACACCAACATAAAAATACCTTTATTGTTTGCTCAAGTTTCTCGACCAATGACAGCACAGCATTTCTTCTCAACTAATCGCACATTGGAAGGCTTTCGCCAATACATGTATCTATTAAATTAAGCATTCAATGTCTCAATAAGAAATGCGCTATATTTAGAACTTAGTTTACGTCGGTTCACGACACGTGTACCATATACTACCCATACACGCGGTCACATCGGTGTCACACCGCCAATCACACAATAGCCAATGAGCCAAAGTGAAGGGGAGGGACAAGCAATACGTTAGTTATAGTTCACATATTGCATTTTTAATAAACTAATTTTTCGCTCGCTAGCGCTTGCTCGAAATTAATAAATTAAAAATTCAATATGTGAACTACATGTACATATATAACTATTACGAACATGACATGGTATTTTACACGATGCATACTATTCTCACGTGGGTGCTGTATGACAGCATCTGTGTTTCGACTGCGAGGTGTTTTTATCGGAATAACATTTAACATCAGGCAGTTGTACTGAAAGTGCACCTGAATGATTGACAGAGTGCACGTGATGGCAGGAGGTGACGATAGTTTACCTCCGTAAAGTAAGTCATATAAATAACGGCCAATGAGAACCATTTGGTCCACCACATTACACCCTGACACCTTCCGAAACTGGTGGCATTATCAAATGTCAAAGATTGCATCATTCTACTTCAATCCAATTGGATGCCATTCTTGATACTCCCTAGTCCATTAGATACTATTGGTTGCTGATGACGTATTCAGAAGTCACTGATCATCAGTAGGAGGAGCTTGACCAAGGGTATAAAATGCTGGTTCATTGGGAGACCGGACACAATGTGAAGTATTGGAGCACACCGCGAAGTAGGGAATCACAGTAAATGTTAACTTTATTTAGAAACTTTAGATAGCTTAATAAACTTGTAAATTAATTGAATTAATAAGTAAGAATTGTAGATGGACCTGAGTTTGGTAAATTAAATCCCAGCAACACTACAGTTTGGCCTAGATGACAACCCCAAAGTCTTCACTAGTTGCCGCCATGTTTTATCTGGACGCATAGGGCCAGGGCGTGACGTTGCGTCACTAACCTTGACGTCATTCAGGCTTGAAATCAAAACGGAACATGCAGAATTGGCCCCCGTTCTGGGAAAAAGATACCCCCGTTCTGGGATTTGGCCCCGTTCTGGGATTAGCCCCCGTTCTAGGATTGGCCCTCGTTCTGGGGCTGACCCCCGGTCTTACATATATGCTTATCAGTCAGTCATCGAGTTATTCCCCTTCTTCTACAATATGAGGGTTTATACCCATTGTTATGCTGATCTGTTGACTCCGACGTCACATGGAAATGACTGATTTGGATCTTCACTGGTCGCAAATCCATAATCCCCATTTCTACAGTGAAAGCCGCATTTTACAAGCCGCCATATCATTTACAGCCGAGGACTCTCAAACAGCGACCAACGTCGTGCACGGTATAATTGCTTCAACGGCACTGCCGTTCAATGGGATCGAACCCGACGAATGCGGGCACGGGCTCCGATGTCCGGTCCAGCGGGGCTTGATGCAGACCTACGTCGCCTCCGTTAAAGTCCCTTCGATCGTACTGCCGGTACGTGGATCGCATATATCATATACACCACCGCCTGCGTTAATCTTGCCCAGATCCCATCGTTTGTGAACATCAATTAGCAATCTCAACTCGCAATTCTGCAGTTTCCTTGGCTGAGCATGAGCTGTAGTACAGCTCAATGTGTTTGTTTTCAAGCACAATATTCAAGTAGTTTGAAATAAAAGTAATTATAAATATTGGCAAGATTAGCGCAGGTGGTGGTAACATGCATAGCTATGAATAACGTACCTTGTAACGACCCTGATAAGTTTGGCCATTCAGTAATTATTTCATGAAAACTTAATATATAAATGTACGTTTTCTTGATGTAACTCCTGAATGACTATTTAAAGCGATAGAACGGCTTCATCGGAAGGTGATATTACGCAATGCGCCGGGGTATATGTCATTGTCGCATAACACTTGTTTCAGTAGTAGTCGAGAGACGTGGAACAAGAAAAGGTATATAGTCGACTAGCCAGCCATATATGCTTAAGGTATTAGGTAATAGATATATACACTTGACTTCAATACTAATTGCTTCATAAGAGTGATGTGATATATGAATATAATATATGTGAATATTGTCTTGTTACTGTATACTATATTTATGGAGCATTGAGTTGCCATCTCCGCCATCTTTGTATGTACAATCCATCGTACAGTTTCACCACTTCGTGCGTTTAACACTTACAGCAAATAATATGACAGTAAACCAATTAAAATATGGTGCAATACATAATAGACAGATATGACAACGGCAAGCTATAACTAATATGCCAACAAACTGTACAAAAGACGAGATATCTGAGCATTTCTGCCATCAATATCAAAATAAATGTCAACTTGTAAACTTTCCAATCTGATGCACATCCTATGTTACTGTACACGTTACCCATAGGTAAAGCCATATTTACTCACATAGTAGGTGAGTAGACACCAGGGACAATACATTCAGGTAACTGCTTACATGTCACTGGATTTGATAGCTAATAACAGATACAGTAGTGGGTATATATGGTATGTGTTGTGTGGTTTGCCAGGTAAAAGTGATACACTGTGCAACTTTCTGTGTATGAAGCCATTTATAATGATGGTTCGTGTTGTTAAGACCACAGGCACAAACATGTCCAGAAAACTGAAATATTTTACAGCTTGATGTAATATAATTGATAGGAGTCCGTTATCCTGGCTTTTCCACATGTGATTAGCTATATTATATCATATGTTGTACTTCACATTTTTAGTTATTTTTCAAACGGCAGAACAGGCCAAACTGGCTGATGGCTGGAACACACACAGATGGCCGACTTGGCCACCCAATGTGCCGTATAGGATACAGTAACGAGGCAGTGTTCACATATATGTTATACATATATTCCATCACATTTACGAAGCAATTATGTTTGAATCAAACGATGATCAGGTATATAATTGGTACTTAATAGTGAACCTAGCAATGTTGAGTACCGCAAGGTTTTAAGTTGTAAATGTAATAATAGCTACAAAAGACTCAGAAACTGCCGGATGCCTATTTGCATATGTGTAGCATTTTTCTTAATTGACCTTATTAGCATATTAATTAGGTCAAATCACAAAATCAGGAATAGCTCCCTTAATAATTCACATAGACGATTCGTTTTGGTGTCTACATCGATGTTTTCGATACCAAGCAATCTATCTAACAGACTTTCAGTCGCGTAATTCCATTCAATAACGGCAAATCCAATATGGCCGCCATATATGAGGAAATGTGTCTTAAAACCGTCATTATTTGACGATCGTCTTCTTTTTTATATCTGTACCTATGATATCAGAAGCATGCAAATAATACCTCGTATTTTCAGGCATATAGAGCCATTTCAACTGCAGTTATAATTTGATGTAAAGGCCAGTCCATAGGACAGCATATTAATTAGGTCAAATAACAAAATCATAAATAGCTTCCTTAATAAATCAACTATTATTTTGTTTCAGTGTATACACCTATGTTTGCTTAGCCAAATAATATATCTAACATAACCATAAGCACATACACTAATATTAACGGACATAACTACAATATGGGCGCCGTACGTCAGGGATTAAACATTGACATAATTTGGAAAATGTTGCACCTATTTATTTAATATTGGTGACAATTTGTAAGTACACAACAACTGGAACACATATAGTGCAGTGCCCAACCAATTCCAACTGTTGTATGTACGATATGGCCTCCGGAAATGAATGTTTTAATATAATGTGGTGACAATGCATCGTCTTTAACAGGTCACATATGTTCTTTCTACACCCAGGTGTTCATACGCAATATATTTATCTAAAGTACTTGCAGACTGGCAATTAACATTCAGCCTAAATCTAACGTGCATGGTCGCCATAAATTAGGAAATAAACATTAAATTGGTTGGCAACCGTTCATGAAACATTTAGTTTTGACGAAAGTAATCTATTTTTCCAATATCAAACCCGTAAAACCATATAAACCCTACTAACAGTATTAAATTCAAGTAAGGGCAGCAAAACAAATTAAAATCGTCGTAACCTAGTAAAAGTTGAAGATAGAAACTTCCAGTGTTTGTAAAGAATGCATCACTTTATATAGACTAGAGAAAATATGCATGCCACCAAGGAGACCTACTGTCTGTTTCACGAAACCTGCCCAAATCTTACGGCCATATAAACAATGCAAAAACAGTATTGTTTTCGATAATATATGATAACATTTAGGAATGAGCCTTCTTTTTATTTCGTGAAAATTGGTCAAATATTGATTTTATTACGAAAAATCAGTTCTCTATGGGAATTTAACATGGGGAAAAAATAGGTTGAAACCTAGAGATGAAGTCAAAAATCGAACAAATTTGGAAATTGATTCTGAAACCTAGCTTGGAAATGATCTAACTAAGAAAACAAAAGTTAGATTTTGAAAATCGGTCCAATATTTCTGAAATTAGAAAAATGTCCAAATAGTCTGGCATAGACGTCTTCACTCTGTGAAGATGTCTATGGGGATTTAACATGGGGAAATAGTTTTTTCGCAATAAAATCAATCACCAAATTTCACGAAACAAAAAGAAGGCCCATTCTTAAATGTTCATACAATTTAATAATATCGGAAACTGTATTGTTTTTGCATTGTTTATATGGCCATACAATTTGGGCAGGTTTCGCGAAACAGACAGTAGGGCTAATTATTGACATTGTGTTGACTCAGATTATGTTTCAGCCTGGTAATAATATCCATGGCCCTGAAGCCACGACTGGAGACTAATACGTTCAATAAATTCACACTGACCGCCGTTAACCGACCAGTGGAGTGGACTATTGAAATATCCCTGTTTAAATGTATAATTTCCAGATAGGAAATCTACATCTACATGCCCATAAATTCCAATAATGCACTTTTAGAGCTATGGATTGGCAGGGTTTTCCATACTTGTAAGACTGGAAGATAAATATTACTAATGTACGTGTCGCTATAAAATATCGCAAAATACAGCAATGTTTGTCAAATTGCAGGCCCGTAGCCAGGGGGTGGGGGGGGGGGGTCGGAGCGGTCGGACGACCCCCCCGACCAGCTTCGAGGTCCACTTTTTTAGCCTCGATGTCCACTTTTTTAGACTCCCCTAGATACCTCAGGCCCATTGGGCCTTCGAAACGACCCTCCCCCTTCAAACAGGTCTGGCTACGGGCCTGAATTGTATATATATTTTCTTAACTTGGTTGATTGATTGAATTGCGAATAAAGGTGATTTAATCCATTCTGGCCGCAAAGGAAATAATCCCGTCTTTATCATTTAGCGGCTTACCTGTGACTATTTCGGGAGATTGGACACCATCTACGGGGCGCCAAGTGGGACATGGCTCAATTTTGTTAACAAAATTCATTTTTGTGCCACAAAATTCAATTCTGTGTCACAAAATTCACTTTTGTGCCACAAAATTCAATTCTGTGTAACAAAATTCAACACAAAATTCAATTCTGTGTCACAAAATTCAATTCTTTGTCACAAAATTCACTTTTGTGCTACAAAATTCAATTCTGTGTCACAAAATTCAATTCTGTCAATTCTGCACACGCATGTAAGAAGGACTACCATTGGTCAAGAAACTGCACTGGAGAAATGGGTCACGGTCGCCGATCTACACATTCAATGTCGATGATTCATTTCTCATTCTGCCGATGATTCATTTCTCATTCTGCCATTTTGCTTCAACTATCTCCAAACAGTTAAACGTTGACAAACCCATTCGTATTTAAACTCATTTGCGTTATAATTGTGCACATAATTCATGTACATGTAGATCTCCCGCGAGTACTGACCTCATTTAACGTAACTTCGCAACTAGTAGACACAGATCCAATACCATTTGTTTCACAAGGTTAGATCTACTGTTAGAATACGACGTCATCTAATGTCATTTTCGAGCATAACACGTTACCTGATAAATAGAATACCAGTCTCGGCTCGGAAACGGTAGGAATTCCTCGGCAAGCCTCGGAATTCCTACGCGTTTCCTAGCGTTGCCTGATAAACTTGATATCAAAATATACTAGCCTGGTATTCTCTATATATGGGCATGCTCTCAGGTCCAGCTATGTCCCGGCTACTTTATGTTTGACCCTGTTTACATAATTGAGGGAAAAGTCTGAATATTTTTCTTATTTCTCCTTCAAAGTATATATGCTTATATGGTGTGACCACTCATTTGTAATCATAATATAACCAAAATAACTGTCAATAAAGAAGTATAATATTGATATATTGGGTTATATTTCCGCATTGAAATATTTAAACCTGCAAGTGTACTCCACCATCTAGTAAAATGGACTAAGACCGATCTCAACCAATCAACGTAGAGATGACATAGACTATCCTACGCAAACTAATGTTTGTGGACAAAACTGACTTTTGTGGACAAAACTGAATTCTGTCCCACAAAACTGAATTCAGTCCCACAAAACTCAATTCTGTCTTACAAAATTGAATCCTTTATAACAAAAATGAATTTTGTATATCAGAATTTTACATAATTGGATTTTGTGATTTTTAGTGTTACAAAACTAAATTTTGTCTGGACAAAATTGTTTTTTGTATCAGAATTTTACATAATTGGATTTTGTGATTTTTAGTGTTACAAAACTCAATTTTGTACACATAATTAACCTGTCCTGCATGGTGCCCCGTACCATCGGTCTAATTATATTTTTTTTTAACACGAACTATAATTAGCAGGTACTCTTCATTAGTAACTACATGTAAATACGGACATAAGTATCCATTGTCAACAGATGAGTAAATGGAAAGTGTGATTATTACCTTAATAGAAGTAATTAGAAATCGTATCGGTCCCCGTTATTCGTTAATTTAATGACCGGCCTCCCTTTCGCCCTTCGACCAACTCGTCCCCGTCAGCCGCTCAAAAATCCCACTGCATGAAACAGTGATCGCGGGGGACAGGTAGGCTATGCCCGCGATGATCGACCACTTTAAATACATTATGTCCGCGGTGGCACAGTGACAAAATACCACAATAAAAAACGTCTACTGTACTTATTTTGGAGCGCCATCTGGCGTCATAATGGAAGCGTTCCCATTATGACAACAGACGGCGTTGCACGTTTTGCCAAGTTTCATTCGGCCTACTGCTTACTGCGATGCTGGCATCCCTCATTCGGCAATTTCATATTCTGACATGGGCCATTCTGCGTGCTTGCATGCGTCATTCAGCGTAATCCATATAGTCATATACGCATCCCAGCAAGCAGTAAGCAGAATGACACATGGCAGAATATGGCATGTAACAATGTGAAATAGCCAATCGAGGTATGCAATATGCAATGTAATAATGCAAGATGGAGTTGTCATTAAGCAGTATTGTATAGCCAAGATGCAGGATGACATGTAACAATGTCAAATAGCCAATCGAGGTATGCAATGTGAAATGTAATAATGCTCGATGGAGTTGTCATTAAGCAGTAACGAGTAGCCGCAGTGCAGGATGACATGTAGCAATGGTCTACTGCATTGTCATGAAGCAGCATGCAATGTAGTGGCGGATATCCCCTTCCCTAGTTTACTGACCATGTGAACGGTTTTCAGCAACTGTGGTATAGTCATATGAGCACGACTTAGTGCCAACGAAACCATAATACATGTGTTATGAGGTAAGAAATTGTAGAAAAGCTTTATACGGTAACATGTAGGCGCAAACTAATTGATGTGTAGATATACATGATTGCAAGGATAACAAAAATTAAAAATGTTATTGCACATTCAGATGCATCAGCCAACAGATACCATAGCCATATTTGTATATTTCACAGGTTGAGACATGTGCTGTGTGGTCAAACATGTACTTTCACTATGTATGTCAGGTAGTATTAAATGACAACTACTCGTTTTGTGAACATATACATTTATCTCATGTATAATAAATTAACGCTCTGTGTTGCGTTGCCATATAATGTCTTATTAATGTGTATCATAGACGTGAAAAAATGCTGTATTACACAATAAAGATGCTTCAGGTATAGAGTAGTGTATGTTGCAAACAATACTTTTAGACACATATTGCGAATGTGTTGTGACGCCATATGTGTATATATGTTTCTGAAAGATAAATAGTGGTGTGTGGCCATGTATCCCATTAGGCACTTTATCCCGTCAACACAGTGCGTATGTGCCGTGAAACACGGTGCCGTGAAACATTTTTTGATATTCTGTCAATACGACCTAATCACTGCGTATGAATATGTGTGGTGGCTGAGGTTATTTTTTTGCATTTTACAGCCATTTGTAGGTGTTGACTGAATAAATAGAATAGTAGGTTAGTGCCGTGAATGGGAAAAACTATCTGGCGCGGCACGGAAACGGGATGTGCTCGGCGGAGCCTCGCCCATCCCGTTTCCTGAGCATTGCCAGATATGTTTTCCCATTTACGGCACTCAACCTACTATTCTCTATATCAGTGTGGTTCATGTACAACTATAAACACATATTAACAGCCAAATGAAGATGTTTAATAACACATGTACCTATTGTATGTGTCTTTATCGCAGTCATTGTCATTTTATGTTATTGTATTCTGTACTTAGCACCCTCCTATTAATGGGGGAAAAAGCAGCCACACACGTTTTGTTCACATTGCAACTTATGGGCTTAGTGGAATTCGGATTCAATAGACATGCTCTAATATGTTCTGTTAATACTATATTTACATAATGAAATGTTAATCGCGCCCATGCGAGTGGACGATACAATAGTTGCCAGCCGCGTACGGTGTTTTACTGATCATTGATTCGAGCGGACATCGTTTTTGTACATTAATTAAACAATTTTTTAACATTGTCGAACGAAAATATACATGTAAAACCCTGGTTCAAACGGTATTTTGCCTCGACTATATATATGTCATAGTAATTTTAGGGGGAACCATACTGGACTTAATATAGTAGGAATGTATCTATATGGCTCTCAATTTGTGATATTTGCCTTAATTCGTAACAGATACCCTAAAGAAGATCATTGCAAACTTATGGCTATTTTTCAAAGTGTTTTTTACATTTACCATATTCTATAGAAATGCGGCCATATTAGAATTAGATTCACCGCCATTGAATGAATGTATGGCCAATAAACTACGATACATATATTCATTGGTTTCGAACACATGTTGTGTATAAACCTAACATTTACGGCGGACATATTGGAATTAATGCAGCTAGAGTGACTCTATAGGACTGAAATTGCATTATATGTTTTACATGCTTCTGATACCACATGCACATGTACAGACATAATAATAGAAGACAGTTCTCAAACTATGACGTTTTTAAGACGCATTTGCTCATATACGGCGGCCATATTATAATTACCGTCATTGAATGGGATTACGCCACCGAAATTTTGCTAGATATATTCCATGGTCTCGAAAACATGGATGTAGACACTAACACGAAGTCTCTAGACGACTTATTAAGTGAGCTATTTGTGATTTAAAATTTGTAATTTAATTATGCTAGCTATAGACTGGCATTTACATCAAATTATAACTGATTTTCACGGTGACCATATTGAATTTAATGCTCTTAGAATGTCTCTATATGACCGAAATTGAAAGATATGATTTACATGCTTCTGATATCATTGTACAGTCTGATATCATTGTACAAAGGAAGTCGATCGTCAATTTATGACGATTTTAAGACGCATTTCCTCAAATATGGCGGCCATATTGAATTTGCCTTCATTGATTGGTAGTATGTCACTGAAATTATCTTAGATAGATTCCTTGGTATCGAAAACATTCTTATCGACACCAAAAACGAAGTCTCTATGTGACTTATTAATGGAGCTATTCATGATTTTGTGATTTGACCTATTACTACAGTATGCTAATTAGGTCAATTAAGAAACATGCTACATTTATGCAAATAGGCATCCGGCAGCTTCTGATTCCTTTGTACCTATACATTACATTTCCAAGTTAAAACCTTGCGGTACTCAGCATTCCTAGGTTCATCATTTGGCTAGTAGACTAATACTATGGATATTATATTCTTGTTACAAGTATACAAAATGTACGCATATTTCATTGAATGTGTATATTTCTTAGAAACAAATAGAGTCGGACATAAAGCGAACGCAAACGTAAGTATGGCCACCGCTTACCGATGAGGGACAGGTGTAATGAGAAAGTCAATGACATGAAATCTGCCAGTTCTACTCATAACAAGAAATGACATCATTGAACGAAACTGGCAGCCTTGATCAGGGCTCCAGATAAAGAATTAGTAATTGAGTATTGTTACTCCATCATTTCTGTAGCAATTGGGTATTTCAAAATTGTATTGGGTAAAATAAAATCACACTACTGTTTACACATAAATATATCGCAATTATTGAATAGTTTGCTTCGAAATGAAAACATATATTGGCATATCATTAGAATTGTCTCCTTGGAGACAATTCTAATGAAATACCAAGATGTGTTTTCTTAGAAAATAAGAAAAATATGCTATATTGGTGATCTGTTTATTGTTTTCTGCAGCATGATCAAGGTATTTGTATTGCTTTTTGATACTCGCTACTTCTGATTTCAATTGGGTTTTTGGCAATTTTATTTGGGTATTTAAGCAATAATAGTCAGCTTATCTATAGCGTTGACTTGATTATAAAAAACAAGACCTCAGTGACATTGACCTTAGGCGGTCGAATATTGACAGCCTTGATAATAAAACAAACAGGACAAAAGGAAAATAATTAACAGTTTTGCCTTACAAATTTGCCTTACAAACAATGTGAACATAAGTCCTCAGTGACCTTGACCTTGGGCAGTCGGACGTGGATCATATTCAAAAGCAAAGCACCATCCCTAGACACACATTATGGCCAAGTATTATCAAAATCGGTGACGGGATTCATGAATTATTTAAAAATGAAAGGTGTTACTAACGTACGTACGTACGTACGTACAAGATGCAATATTTTATTTCCAATTCTGGGTCCACAAGAGACAAATAATTTGATACTTTGATTATAATGATTTGAAAACAAGTCAACACACAAGTACAACCTGAAATTGTGAAATATGGATCAATATACATGCAGATAGAAATACCTGACATAGTAACAGCGGTGATAAACATGGTCCATGGGTCTGGGGTCCGTTTCACTAAACTTCGTAAAACTAAAATGGTCATAAGTGCAAATTTAGGATCGCCTGTAAATGTCAATTGATGTATTTACATTTATTGAGCATAGGCTGCATATGCAGCCTATGCTCAATAAATGTAAATCCAATAATTGTTTACAAGAAAACATTGTTAATGTGCAATTTAAAGACTGTACTAATTGTGCACTTACGAACATTTTAGTCGTAAGAAGTTTAGTGAAACGACCCCCTGGTCAACAAGTGCAGCCAATGACCATACACCAAGGTTTCACAGCCACAGGACCAGTTATGAAAATTATACGTGTAATAATGTCAAATGGACAACCAAGTTAAATACTGTGAGGATCATATTATAACCTCCAAATATCCCTTATATTGTTACGCGCCGGCCGTGGGGCGTGTACTAAATACTATTTTGACCCGCTATCTCGTTGTGTTGAGCCTACGACCCTTAGCACCAGCTTCTCTAGAATGCCCACCTTGGCTACTAGACTAATAGTCTATGGACCTTCTGGAGGGGTTTGTTCTTGCTGATCTGCCAGCAAGGCACGCGTTGTGGGCTCTGTGTGTCTGTTTGCTATACTATGTGTAGGTAGCGGGCATATTCTGTCTAGCAATCAGACTCTAGCCTGCAACATGTGCGTTGAATAACTCAGATTATCGCCACTGTGGTTCTCTACGGGATGAACACAGGATGAGACACCACTCTGTAGACCTCAGGGAATGTAGAAGTAGCCAGTTCAATTTAACAATTTAATTAGCAGTTAACCGATGGTGTACGACAAACGTACAATAATAATGGTTCACGTGAGTGGTCACAGCACATCATAAACTGTATTACTGTCAACTTGTTATATAAACATGTTAAGATGGTTAAAATGCGAGCTTAAAATGCTGTATTAAAGCAATATAATTAATTGTTCCGCTCAAATGAGGGCGAAATTGTCAGACGATGACAATGCGTGGTGTTAACATAACATCACTAAATAGGCATGTAAACACTTAATTTGTAGTTACCGAACGAAGTCACATAATACGTCACGATAAGGTAATGTCGACAATTATAACTTCCAATAGTATTTTGGAAGATATTACACGGTAATTTGTAGAAGAGTACATTTCTCACGAAATTTGCGTGGAGGTTACGTCTGTAAAAGTCTAAAATCAGAATGCTTCCAAAGAAAATATTGGGTCCTGTTATACCCGTGAGGTGGCCAGTCACCCGTTTCTGGTCACGGTGGCCAGTGACCACCAATTCCTGGTCACAGTGGACAGTTTCGGGTCACAGTGGCCACAACATCTCGCGCGGTCTAAAACTATGACAAAATACACAATTTTCCTGTTATGAAACGCCACAAGGCGCATTCCCGTCGATACAGACAGATAATGAGCAAGTAAACCTTTTAAGAATGTTCAATAAAGTTATGATTTATATACCAGAAATGCATTATAGAAGTTTCGCTTCATCGCTGCGTTCCACAAATCACTTCGTTTCGTCAAATTAACAATCCCAGAATTCAAAGAACAAGATGGCTGACGAGGAATGGACTATTTCTGTCGCTGAGAATGCAGTCACGTTTTCACTATTAATTTGCTCTCTGGGATAGTTAGGCGTGAGCCATTTGACGAAATGATGTGGTTAAAAGTAAACCAGCTGATAGCAAGCGTGATTTTACATATAAAGCTAAAATGATGGACTTTCAAACGGCTGAAAATCGAGCATGGATATAACAGGTGTGCGAAATGGAGGCATGCGATAGTGACAATGAATTAAGACAAGACCGTGATGTTCCAAGTTGTGTGCTGGGTCTGAGTATGAATTCCAGGCACACACATGCTTACACATCACTGCTAGTCATATCAACATAAAATGGATGATAATTAACAACAGTCAATAGTGTTAAAAGTTCCTCGAAATATCTAAGGTATATGATCATGGGAGGTAAGTCAGATATGCCAGGGCACAGGGCTACTAAAATATTGCCATCATATTCAATTTGAATAGATAATAGTGTTATGCAATGAATTAAAGTGGGTGACGTAATATTCAGTATTGCCTGTGTGCCGGGGCATATCAATATTATCAAATTATAAATATAGATATAGAGATTAAGATTAATTACGGTTACCAAATGCTTGGATTAAAAAAAATACCAAATGCTCTAAAAATTGTTGTGTTTTCACATGGACTAGCAGAGCTCCAGATAAGCTGCGTATTTGCTGAAATACCCAATTAAAATTGTCAAAAACCCAATTGAAATCAGAATTAGCGAGTATCAAAAAGCAATACAAATTGTGTCTACATATATAGCATATTTTTTCTTATTTTCCATGAAAACAAATCTTGGTTATTCATTAGAATTATTTCCAAGGAGACAATTCTAATGAAATACCAAGACATGTTTTCATGTCGAAGCAAACTATTCAATAATTTCTGTCTGCTGTGTGTAAACAGTAGTGTCATTGTATTTTACCCAATTCAAATTTTGAAATACCCAATTGCTTCAGAAATGATTGAGTGACAATACTCAATTACCAATTCCTTATCTGGAGCCCTGGACTAGCACTTTATCCATTCTTGCTTATCGGCGAGGGGATAATAAATCCATAGCACAATTGTGGCTGTGACTGAAACATATGGATTTATGGGATTTGTGACCAGTGTAGCTCATGATAAAGTAGCACACTCATGTAGTCTGGTAACGATATATGTTGCTTGTTAGAAGCATGGCGGGTGTTTCATTGATGGAATGGTGAACAGTGCAGATTATGTTCAGACTGTGTGGATGCACATGCTGATCTAGATCAACACTGGCCGCAAATACCATAAGCCCCATTTCTCCAATCAAATCCACAAATAACGAACATATTAATGCAGCCACTGCGACTATTCCATGTATATTTCAGATTTCGTTGTCAGCCAAGTGGGAGGTGCGCAATGACCAGGGGAATTCCTTCATATGTGTATTTTTCCCTGTGAAGCTCCACTTCTGATGACAGACCAGCTAACAAAGTGGGCGCATGTATTGCAGTGCGAACATATTCTACATCGATAATGAGAATAATTATATAAACAAGTGTATAATAAATGTACCTTCCGCAAAAATTGGAGTTGCGTTATATATTATTTATCAATACACACGTTTTCTGCTCGTTATAAAATCCCTCTCCCACTTCACTTTGGACGCCAAAGTTACAAACTGAATCTAATAATCATATGTTTTGTTTCCGTTGAATATTGGTGTATGTCAGCATATTGAAATTATCAGTGGCATGCTATTCCATATAAATGTATCAACATATTTATCCCGTCAACACAGTGCGTATGTGCCGAGAAACATTTTTGATATCCTGTCAATACGAGTTGGAGATGATGCGGCTGGGGTTATCTTTTTGCATTTTAAAGCTATTTGTAATGTTGACTGGATAAATAGAATAGTAGGTTAGTGCCGTAGATGGGAAAAATATCTGGCGCGGCACGGAAACAGGATGTGCTCGGCCGAGCCTCACCCATCCCGTTTCCTGAGCCTTGCCAGATATTTTTTCCCATTCACGGCACTAACCTACCATTCTCTATATCATTTCGTTAGATCTATGTAGCAGATTGCATGATCATAGCTAATTGCATTTACCAGACATAGTGCACATTGAGGGGGTAATTATCTAATGGTCATGCAATCCAAATATAATGCCAACAGAGATGAATTTTCCTACGAAAGAGTTACCTATCTTCAGTTGCACGGAGATGCTTCGTACATCCGGGGTTTATTCCTGTAGCCGATTTCATCACAATTGCAAAGTATACTTTTCTAGCAAAGTATACTTTGAGGGAGTAATCATTTATTTTTCCTGAAATGCATTTTTTCATATATAACTAACAACAGCATATATTTGATGATTAAAAGTATTCAGAATTATTACACTGAATTTATTACATTATCACAGCCAAAATGGCTGTGATAATGTAATAAATTCAGTATAATAAAAAAAAAAATCTCCCTCAAAGTATACTTTGCTAGAAAAGTATACTTTGCAATGTTGGTGAAATAGGCTACTGGTTCCACTCTTGAACGATTGCATATCGCTTACAAATTGTTTTCACATCGATTTCATTATTAGAAACAATGCTTTCGTTATTTAAACGTGTCTCGTTTAATCCAGCGAAAACATCATTTTCAAATTAGAAACTACAGAGTATGTTTGTAAAAGAAATTCTGACAAACTTTTCGACTTAACAAAACGGCTAAGTGTTTCAGCGACATTGCGAATGTAATAAAGGTCAATGTCGTGTTGATGGTGGCGCGAATGTGTGACAAATATTCAGGTCATTGAAGTGTCCAAGTATGGAAGCAGTCCTTCGCGTAATATTGAATATATTACATTTTGGAGAAACTCTTACAAACTTTTCTATGGCTAAGTGTTTCAGTGACATTTGGAAGGTGAGAAAGGTCAAGGTCGTGCTGATGGTGGCGCGAGTGTGTGAACAATGTTCAGATGATTCAAGTTTCCAATTAACAAAGTAATCATTCACGTAATATTGAAGATAGTACATGTTGGAGAAACTCTTACAAACTTTCCGACGTAAATCTACACGGACGAATGTACGGACGTACGGACGGACGGAACCTCAAAAGCAACGCAATATGTGCCCCCCTTGCTATCACATAGGGGGCATAACAACGAAAACGATGTCAAAATGATGCGTGGAAATAAACGACAGACATTTATGTAGTTTCAAAGTTCAGTATTTAAACGGAAACAACGTATTTATGTATAATTCCAGCACAAAAATATTTACACAATTCCCTAACATTTGATTGGCCCGTAGCAAGTCTCTGTCCAAAATTTATATCCCAGTAAACTCCCACGCCGAACTACTTTTCGTAACCGTGAGGCGTAGTTAAAATAATTCTTAAGAAAACGGAAAATTATACGGAACACAAATCTTGATGAATTTATTTCAAATGCTGGAATTATAAGGATTGAATGGCCTTTTTGTGGAATTTATCGGGGATATAAACTTGGAAAAGTCGCGGGAATACCGGACGAGGCCTTCCGGCCTTCGTCCAGTATTCCCGCGACTTTTCCAAGTTTATACCCCGATAAATTCCACAAAAAGGCCATTCATTCCTATAATAAACCAAGAATCGATAATCTTTCTATGCATATCGTTGTACAAATCGATCATATTCATTGCGTTTTCCATTCGTTTCCCCGTGTTTCGTTGTATTGGAGAACCTTCAACAAATGTAGACTACGTAGTTTGGAGTTTACATCTCCCAGTTTATTCATGTTGGCGATGGCAATGCTTTCAATGATTATACCAAGGCCACCACGTCGAAACACCACATACTAAGGTACCATGTTCACAAAATACGTATAAATCCATTCCCCAAACATTAGTAGGCTGTAGTTGACCACATTCAGGAAGCATTGGCGGTCCCGCTGTGGGTTTTTGTTTGTTTGAAAAGAACGAATTGCTTTAGTGTTAGAGTTTTCCTACGGTGTCCGGTTAGGGCCACATTACATTCTCGTGTTCTCGCTCTCTCGACTTATACACGAGATCGCGAGATTGCGAGAACGCGAGGCGAGATCGCGAGATTGCGAGATCGCGAGAACGCGAGGCGAGATCGCGAGAATGCGAGAACGCGAGGCGAGATCGCAATCTCGCGATCTCGTGTATAAGTCGAGAGAGCGAGAACGCGAGGCGAAAACGCGAGATTCAATCTCGCAATCTCGCCTCGCGATCTCGCAATCTCGCCTCGCGATCTCGCATTCTCGCGATCTCACATTCTCGCGATCTCGCGATCTTGCGGTCGGAAGTAAATATATGTGCATGCTCGCTGGGAATGCGTTTTGCGCATGCGTGTCTGCAGCCGTCATTCACAAGAGAAGATGGCGTCGGAGGCTGTGGAAGGTACAGTTTAGGCATCATGGAACGGTTGAAAATAGCCAAAATTGACTGCTTTTCTGAGGGCAGCGCGTGACTTATAAAAATCACCGCCTCTCACAATCAGTTAAGGAGGCTCTTGCGACAAGTATTGAAAACTATTCGCAAATGAAGTACAAATCGCGCGCCATAATAAAAATGCAGTAACCACATCAGATGTGTTTAAATTAATTATTCACAATGTTACCCCACCCACCTATTTTTGGCCAGAAATGTCAACATGACTGAATTTGTTGGAATTGTTGTCATGAAAATATGAGACACATATACTTATCTATGTCTTGTTCTATCACTTGTAACACCACACCATTTCCTGAAAAAGATTCCAAAGCGGGGTCATAACCACCTCAAATTTTCGCTACAAATGCCCGAAAAATACCATAAATCCTGAAGTGAAACCATACCGGCGAGACAGCATAGCATGCGCCATTTTCCAAGATGTCAAAATCAACCGGAGCTAACATTCAGTTTTGTAGAATTATGAAATACACCTAGTCAAGCCTCCCAAAGTCAAGACATGTTCATAAACCTATTTTTCTAGACACACTGGTGTAACTTACAGGGTCAGTAGCGAAGTATATAGAAAATCGTCCACCCCCTTTTTAAAGCTAGCCGCCCACTGTCCCTTGATACCTTAGTTTTGTAAAATGATATAAAATTATCATAAATTTGACAGTGTTATGCCCATTAAACTTAATTAACTATTTAATCATGCATTCGTATTAATGGTCAGCCATCTTCTCTTGTGAAAGACGGTTGCAGACACGCATGCGCAAAACAAAACGCATTCCCAGCGAGCATGCACATATATTTACTTCCGACCGCGAGATCGCGAGAATGCGAGATCGCGAGACCGCGAGAATGCGAGATCGCGAGAATGCGAGATCGCGAGACCGCGAGAATGCGAGATCGCGAGATCGCGAGAACGCGAGATCGCGATAATGCGAGATCGCGAGATCGCGAGGCGAGATTGCGAGATCGCGAGGCGAGATTGCGAGATTGAATCTCGTGTTTTCGCCTCGCGATATCGCGATCTCGCCTCGCATTCTCGCATTCTCGTGATCTCGCCTCGCGTTCTCGCGATCTCGTGATCTCCGATCGCGATCTCGATCGCGAGGCGAGATTGCGAGATTGAATCTCGCGTTTTCGCCTCGCGATCTCGCGATCTCGCCTAGCGTTCTCGCATTGTCGCGATCTCGCCTCGCGTTCTCGCGATCTCGCAATCTCGCGATATCGCGATCTCGCCTCGCGTTCTTGCAATCTCGCGATCTCGTGTATAAGTCGAGAGAGCGAGAACGCGAGAATGTAATGTGGCCCTAACAGGACACCGTATTTTCCACCTGGAACCCATACTATTGAATTAACATGGCCGATAGAGAACCTATTCATAAGCTGATTTACATTTTCCACCTTTGAATATATGTATTGTGATCCTTAATACATTGTATTTGGGAAACAAACGATCAATGTGGCGTATGTGCTTGTTACATTTTCTACTGAACAACTACATGTATATGGGCCGCGCTCTGTGAAAACCGGTCTTAATGACAACGTCAAAAAGCTGTGAAATGACGTAAGGTAATGTTTTATGCTATTTATATACCTAGCTGTAGGTAAAATATTAATAGGTTTTGTGGAAAAGAACGTGGATTTGCTTACGTTGCGCATTACACGGATGTCATATAAATTCACGGTAACGTCAAGTGACACCGTTCGACCAATGAGACGTTTTCAATCCATTGTATCCCTGATATTCGAATCATGACAACACTAGGTGTTACATTATGGAATCAGTTAGTACGTATCCGGCCAGTGTAAAGCTCGTTACCAGGGGCCCGTTTCACTAAGCTTCGTACGACTAAGAAGTTCGTAAGTGAAAAATTATGATAGTCTGTAAATGTTACATTAACAACGTTTTCTTGTAAACAATTAATGGATTTACATGTATTGAGCATAGGCTGCATATGCAGCCTATGCTCAATAAATGTAAAACCATCAATTGATATTTCCAGACGATCCTAAATTTGCACTTACGAACATTTTTGTCGTAAGAAGCCCCCAGGGGCCCGTTTCACTAAACTTCTTACGCTACGAACTTTCTTACGTCTACGATACTTTTCGTACGAACTTCTTGCGAACTTCTTACGTGCGTTTCACTAACATGTGCGTACGAAATTTCTTAAGTTACGAACTTCTTAAGAATTCTCCAGTATTGGAAATCCATCAAGCCCTTTGAATGTAAACATCCAGTCCGACTTTGACAACCAGACGACAGCTGTTAAATCAACTGCCTTATTCCAGAAAGTTGAAAACCAGGAAAGTGAATTGGACTGACACTGAGTGTTCCATCCACTGCGTCCAGGGTGTTCGGAATCTTATTCCTCGGTTGGAAAACTGATGTTGTCAAGTCGATTATTGATGGCTGAGACAACATCATTAATACACCGAGAAACCGAACTCCTAGAGACACCGTGGATGTCGCCAGCCTCGGAGTAGAACTCACCCTTCGCTCGGCAGCGCAGGGTAACCAATGTCTGCAAAGTTTGAAGTGCTTGAGTGTTTGATGATCTCAAATGTGATTTGTATTTGCTTTAGTTTGTATACTATACGGGGCATGGAGTTGCCGTATTGGCCATCTTAGTATATGCAATACGTCTTGTGGCGTTTTACACATACCACAAATAATTTGACATACCCATAAATACAAGTTTGTGCAAGGTCCTATTGGTTGTTTTCATCACACTTATATACAAAGTCTGATTTCATATTACATTTAGGGGAAGGGGCCAAGTGGTTTTGGTTTGATATGGACCTGGAACCAGATCGGGTTCTAATTTCAGGGCTGAATATATATTTGTTTCGATGTAAAGATTCCGTTCTGATTTTGGGACCCCCCCCCCCCCCCCCCTCCGAAATACAGCATGTTGAATACGGGATCGAACTAGTTGGCCAGGCCAGGCCTTATATGACCTTAGCCGGTTGTATAGCTTTCTGGAATAATATTTATAGTACGATGTTGTCATATCTGTCTATAATGTATTGTACCACATTGTAATACTTTCTCTGTCATATTATTTGCTGTATGTGTCAAACGGTCGAAGTGATGAAACTGTAAGTTAGCTGTACATACAAAGATGGCGGAGATGGCCACTCGATGGACCATATAGTATACAGTAACACAAAAAAATGATATGACAACACATTACATACATATTACTTTTGAAAATATTTGATTCGTGTTTTCATCCATTTCACCCCTACACCACACTACACTTATAGTGAATCACTCCTCCTGAAACCACATTATATCAGGCTGCATTTGCTGGCTAACTGATCAGAAGGTAAAAATATAGTGAGTAACTACTCCATAAGCCACGTGATATCATATGCTGGTATAACTGATCAGCAGGTACAAGTATAGCGAGTCACTATTATGTAAGCCACGTTATATCAGGCTGCATTTGCTGCACTAACTGATCAACAGCTACAAGTATAGTGAGTCACTACTCTATAAGCCACGTTATATCTGGGTTGCATTTGCTGGCTAACTGATCAGCAGCTAAAGCTAGATAATCCGGTCTGTCTACGCATTAGGGCCCCTATAAATGATTTGAGAAACTTACAAAAACTTCCAAAAAATAAACACACGAACAGACAGATACACTTAAAAACAAAATAAACAGACGAACGGACGTACGATCAGTAATGAGGGTAATGTATTACTAAGTAATGCCAAAAATAAACGGACAAACAGACAGACAGAAGCATAGGGCGATTTTATGGCGATGTTATTCATGAAATACATGTATGGCGGCCGTGACACTTACGCTAAAAAATCTTCGTACGACAGCCCAATACCTATCGCAGACTTACGAGGAAAGTTACGAACTTCGCAAGAAAGTTCGCACGAAATTGACGTTAGTGAAACGATAAAATGCACCTAAGAAGTTCGTACGATAATTTCTTATCGTAAGAAGCTTAGTGAAACGGGCCCCTATGAATACGGATACCGGTTGGTCTATTGGTTAAGGAATCCATCTCACAAATTGAAGCCGAGCCGGTTGGTGGGGAGATGCCAGCTCGCTGAATCGTGGCATAAATTGCCGACATACCTAGTACAGACCTAGCATAGCATATGGGGTTAGAATGTATACCTGTTCAGGATTAGTTCTTACTAAGGGACTGATCATTATTTATCGCCGCCGCCTAAAATATCACCGATATTGAAAGGTGTAGTGGTCTCCAATTTCTGTACGCCCGGTTGAAAAATGGGACGTATTATGTTGTGGCGTTGCCCGTCCATCTACTATCAAGTCCCGCAGTGCGTAACGCAAACGTTTTCGCTCCGTCTCAACTCTTTACGGAATTATCCCCCTTTGTCGACTAGAAATTTCGCACTTTTTTGCTCGTACCACGAACTATTCATACAGTTTTCCACTGATGAAGTCTATACTTATCATACATGACGACTATCAAGACCTTCAGTGCGTAACGCAAATGTCCGCTCAAATCCTTTGGGAATTATCCCTCTTTCAATACATACTTTGCATACCTGACAACCATCAAGTGATGCAGTGCGTAGCACAACAATTATTAGCTACAATAATTCGCCTCCGATATGTTATCTACGGCTACAATTTGACACATTCAAAATAATGTGAGCAACCGAAGTGCATACCCAAACCAGTTGCATGTAGGTCAACACTTAGTAAACTGTATATTGTATACCTTTAAGCAAATAATCTTTGACGTAGAACTAGCAAATTGCCAAAAATAATAGAACAGGGAAATCTTTTTCCCATGGAAGCCATCTTTTCTCTTCTTGTTGTTCAACATTCAACATAGCGAAATGAAGCTTTCAAATTTACAATATATACATGTATATGTCGGATAAACACCTTCACACGGTAAAGTAACTAATTTCTGCATGTGTATGTTCTTTATTAATAATGTATTGATACAGCTTTGACAGTTTTATATCACTAACATATCAAACACGCCAGATAACCGGTTGCAAAAATTAATCTTCCATGTGTTACATTAAAGAGATGGGGTTAAATCTCTACTCTTGTGAGAGGTATGGAGCGGGGTAGCAATTTTGTTTCTAAACAATTATTGACTCCACCTAAAATCTACCTCAAATACTTACGGACTTATCCCTCTTTTTGACTCCAAAATTCACACTTTACACTTGTACGGCGAACTAGCAACCGATCCCATTCATATTTGGTATATGTGACATGTGATATGTCCACTGGAGACGATTCTCATGTGCTGTCAAAACTGTTTTTTTTAAGAATTAAGGCAAAAATTAAAAACAGCAGACGACATTTTCCGTCTCCAGAATAGTGAGGGTTAATTCCTATAAAGAACAATTTGTGCCTACTGAGTGGGCATGCACCTTTAATAACAATGGAACAGTGCATAAGTAGTGTCATATACACATTGAGATAACGACATATGTGCATGGGAAACTGCATTGAAGACACGTGTGCCGTTCGTGTCGATAAACGCACGTAGATAGTGCAATCCGGTGATCTATAGACCCCTATTCCAAATTGGTGCCATTACCGTGCCATTTCAAGCGGTTTTCTATGCACACCTGCATGAACAAACCATAGTTGCTCTGTGAAATGGAAGATAAGCAGCAAACGTGTAATTGCAATGTAATTTCTTCATATGTGACCGCGACTGGAGAAATGGGGCTTATCGGTTTTTCGACCAGTGTAGATCCGAATCAGCCTGTGCATTCGCACAGTCTGATGCGGATCTGCACTGTTCGCCATTCCATCACTAAAGCACTCGTGATTATAATAATCAATATAAATATCATTATTCGGCTATTTAAAAATTTATCAGGAGCTGCAATGGTCACAAATCCCATAAGCCCCGTTTCTCCAGCCACAGCCACATATCAAGACGCCATGACTGATTAGTTGTGTACATGTGTGACGGTGACTGGAGAAATGGGGCTCATGGGATGTGTGACCAGTTTAGCTCCTGATCAAATAGCATACTCATGTAGCCTGATAACGATCTATATTGCTGGTTGCAAGCATTACGGGAGGTTCATTGATGATATGGCGAAAAGTGCAGATCCTGATCATGTTGTGCGTATGCTCATGCTGATCTGGGTCTACACTGGTCGCAAAACCATGTCTGCATGCACAGCAGTAAAATATGTTATTGTTACCGAAAAAAAGAATCTCATACAAGAAACCTTTTATCATCTCGACACCACCTTCTGAATATGCATGCTTTTCCAATTTTCATAAATCCGTTGAACCCGCAATATCGGTGTTTGCAAACAGTGAAGATCCATAAGAGCCGACTCGTAAGGAGCCGTCTCATCAGGATCTGCACTTTTTGTAAGTAAGTTTCATATTTTTATAGCAAAAACAACTCCTTTCATGAATGGAATAGTAGGAAAATCAGTTAGTCAGTAGACTGGATTGGTCGGGAAATTCACATATCACAGTCCATTCCAGTTACTTAGGGTTGAAAGGGCTAAACTCCCCTTATAAGCACACAATATATATCTCATAGCAAGACACCATACGAGCAGGGACGAGCATACGTATAGAGCGGCATACACGTGACTTACATACTCGGCATGTTTCGGATTGTGACCTGTGTCGTTCTATTGTCTCTGGCGTCGGCTAAAATCCTACACCGCTTTACAGACTGTGGGGGTGAGTATGCCGGGCCGCCAGGGAAGATGATGAGCATTGAGGTATTTTGTACCCTTCTTGTTTATGGAAAATAAATAAAAAAAAACATACTATTAAAACGATAGCTACTTACATCAATAAACCATATATATGTGTGCAATAAATCTTTATGCATACACTGTCAGCAAGGAAATGACACTATATATGCTTAAAAGTAGTACTAAGTTAAACATAAGTTAAATATACTAAGCTCTTTTTATGTTTTACATGTACACTTTTGCTTCTACACACCTTTAAGGTGTATGATCACGTGGTACTAACAACAACAACAAGTACTGATTCAAAGTAAGTATTCTTTAATATAGTGTCCTTATTACGATTGTGTTCCTAACAAGGTGTGCGATTTTTCATGGAAACTATTTGCAGGAACTGTGATATTTTCTGTGAATGACGTCGATAGTTGACAAAATTATCAGAGCAAAGGCGGAATAATACTATTCCGCGTTTGCTCTGAAATTTCGCCAACTTTTGACGTCAATGAACCAAAATATAGTAAAGTTTGTAAAGATATTTCAGATATATTGCACATCTACTTAGGTGCAAAATCACATTGTTTGTCCGACTCTTGCATCAGGGCTCCAGATAAGGAATTAGTAATTGAGTGTTGTCTCTCCATCATTTCTGAAGCAATTGTGGGTATTTCAAAATTTGAATTTGGTAAAATAAAATCACACTACTGTTTACACATCAGCAGACCGCAATTATTGAATAGCTTGCTTCTAAATGAAAACATGTCTTGATATTTCACTAGAATTGTCTCCTTGGAGACAATTCTAATGAAATACCAAGATGTATTTTCATGGAAAATAAGAAAACTATGCTGTATTTGTGGTCTGTTTATTGTTTTCTGCAGCATGATAAATGTACCATAAAATGTGTATTGCTTTTTGATACTCGCTACTTCTGATTTCAATTGGGTTTTTGGCAATTTTAATTGGGCATTTAAGCACATACGCAGCTTATCTGGAGCTCTAATGCATGCGTGGCCGTGTTGCAGGCAGCCATGGTACCATTCACAGCCTACAGTTTACGCCGTGTGCAGATAACATGGCCGTGTGTAAACTGGTTCCAGGACAGCGATACACGGCCCACATCAACTTTACTGCACGTAAGCCAATGTCAGGTGGATCTAAACAGTTATTTCCCCTCAGTAAAGCATATGTTTGTTAGATTACGTCATGACAATGTTTAAATAGGGTTGCGGCATTATTTTGTCTTTTATGACTATTATCATGACTATTAATATACATTCTGAAAAAATTCTTTAAATATTAATTTTCTATCAATTATTACTTATTTATATCTCTAACAAAGAAAAACTGGAAATTTCCTTCAGCTGAAAAGTGGTCCGGTAATCCTAAGCAAACTGTATCCCGTCAACACAGTGCGTATATGCCGTGAAACACGGTGCCGTGAAACATTTTTGATATCCTGTCAATACGACCTAATCACTGCGTATGAATATGTGCGGTTGTCCTACTGGTCGATTCTCAGATTTTGAGGATGCGGTTGGGGTTATTTTATTTTCATTTTAAATCTATTTGTAAGATTGACGTGATAAATAGAATAGTAGGCGCGGCACGGAAACGGGAATTGCTCGTCAGAGCCTCGCCATCCCGTTTCCTAAGCCTTGCCATATATTTTTCCAATTCACGACACTAACCTACTATTCTCTATATGTTAGGCATTTATAAGTAGTTGTACAATATGTGTGGAAATTGTCTACCAAGATAATTATAATGCTCTCTGTTACACGGTTCTGTTACTCTGAAATGTATCATTTATGTTGTAGTGTTTGATGTTAAAAACGTTGACACAAAAGTGTAGCCTTGTTGCCGTCCCGTTTATGTTCGTCTCTTTTAATATGATGCAATAAAGTGTGCGCTGTTTGTTATTACACATCGGGTAAGCACGTGACCACATATTCAACGTAATGTCACAAACCACAACGAGTAGAAGCAATTATATGTTTGACGGTCGACATGCGGAACAATAAATAACAAATCACGTAATCAATGCACGTAGTGGAAATTTCTTCTTGGTATAGATATGTGTATATGCATACATACTATATCAAGGTGCATGATCACGTGGTTACAACAACAACAACGTCGCCCACTCGAAAGTAAGTATTATTTGATATTTTCCTTAATATGCAACGGATTTTGAATATGGCGCAGCAAACGCGTCTTCATGAGCTGCATTTGGTGGTCTACGGAGTTTGGCACAGACTTATGTCGTTTTTGCGAAGAATCGATTTCCGTGTCTCCGACACGGAAATCGATTCTTCGCAAAAACGACAGAAGTTTGGGCGAAAATACAGAGACCACCAAATGCAGCTTAACAAGACGCGTTTGATGCGCCATATTTCATCAAAATCCGTTACGTAATAAGGACACTATACAAGAATACGTACTTTGAATCGGTACTTGTTGTTGTTGTTAGTACCACGTGATCATACTCCTTGTATATGTGAATGGACAACACTATACGATATATAGTATGTGCTCTGTCGACGATTATAGATAGGTGCAAGTAAGTAAAGCGCGCATTCTTAACACTGTCTCCTAACAAAATGCATTTCTCTGACATTTAATCAGTAGACGTTCTATTATGTTTACAGCTCGCGAGACCCGTCGAAATATTCAAGCGATTTCGTGTGAGTTTAGACTAACTGCGGGTATACACGCAAATCGGACGCAAGCAGTGATTTCGTGATTTGGTATTTATTGTTCTGCATGTCATCGAAGATAAATGTGTCGAGTCTATTGTTTCTTACTGTCTGTTTCACGAAACCTGCCCACATTGTACTGTCATATAAACAATGCAAAAACGTTATTGCTTTCGATAATATTAAATTTAATCAAAATTTAAGAATGAGCCTTCTTTTTATTGCGTGAAATTTGGTTAAATTTTGATTTTATTACGAAAAAAATGATTTGTCTATGGGAATTTAACATGGGGGAAAAGGAGGTGGAGGAGCTGTGGGCGGAGTCAGAACTTTTGAAAATCCATCCAGCATTTCTGAAATACTAAAAAGTTCCCCATGTTAAATCCCCATAGACATCTTCACTCTGTGAAGATGTTTACGGGGATTGAACATGACGAAATTATTTTTTCGTAATAAAATCAATATTTGACCAAATTTTACAAAATAAAAAGAAGGTTCATTCTTAAATTTTGTTTTCTTTTGTCGTAGGCTCGAACATGTGCCCGGACGGATGGACAGATAGACGGGTGGAAACGCGTGACGAACAAAATATACGAGTATCCATGTGTTTCTCAAAAATTGTACAGGCATAATACTACTATTTTCAACCAAAGCGATAACATTGTCATACTAACACATTTTCATTTTAGTACACAAATAGATTGTTTACATTATATTGTTTACATTAGTTACATGCTTCGCATAATAATTATAGTAAGTTCCTACTATACTACTGTACTTGTATATGTTTTAGATGAGGACTCATTGACGGCCACAAACGTCGTCACCGGGATGATACTGAATAGCCCCGTGCCTTGGGCGGGCATTTCGCCCAATGAGTGCGGGCAGGGCCTCAGATGTCCCGTGACGGCGGGCCTCAGACAGACTTATGTCGCCTCCGTTGTCTGCCCGCACACTGCACCGGTAATAGATCAGGGGCCCGGTACACTAAACGTTGTGCGATAACAAAGTTATTTGTGGCGGTGACTGGTGACCGTGTAGATCCAGATCAGCATGTGCATCCGTAAATGTGACCACATTCAGGAATGAATTGCCAACATAGACTCTCAGAACTTCTGAGACGTAGAAAGTTTAGTGAAACGGGCACATGGGGCCCGTTTCACTAAACTTCGTACGACTAAAATGTTCGTAAGTGCAAATTTAGGATCGTCTGGCAATCTCAATTGATGCATTTACATTGATTGAGCATAGGCTGCATAAGCAGCCTATGCTCAATAAATGTAAATCCAATAATTGTTTACAAGAACACATTGTTAATGTGAAATTTACAGACTGTCATTATTTTGCACTTACGAACATTTTAGTTGTACGAAGTTTAGTGAAACGGCCCCCAGTCTCATACGTATCTTTACTTCCCATATAATAACTTCCATATTATCATTGACATTACAAGTGGTGTGTTTTGTCTTTTGACGTCACGTTGCTTAGTTTAAACTTCACAAAAAATACGCAGAAACTAGATATAGCAACCACTATCTAACGGAGGCACGAATGATAGTACCTACCAACCAGATTAACCATTAGACCGCTACACACAACAATTGTCGTCTGCTGTTGGTTTTATATAATGCTTTATTTCTCAATAAAAACATGGTTTTACAGCACTTCAGAATCATTTTCAATGAAAAAGATTCTAAAGTGCTGTCAAAGCATGTTGTAAATTATTCTAAAGTGCTGTCAAAGCATGTTTTTGATGATACAATTGGAAAATAGAAAATAAACAGCAGACGACAAAAACTTAAGATAGCGGTGTAAGGGTTAATCACAATTCTGGAACATGTGAACTGTCTGATGCATATTTTTATATTTTTATATCAACAGCATTAAATCAAATACATAAACATGTTACACAATGCTCAGAAATAGATGTTATTCAAATGACACAAGCCATGTGAAAGTATACATAAGAAGATAATATTATGCGATATTTCATGAACACAATTTACAGAATTTATGATATTTAAATGACCTGGAAAGTTGACGATATGTACACAGCAAATCTCTTGCGCCATTTACTCAATGTGTATGATCACGTGGTACTAACAACAACAACAACAAGTACCGATTCAAAGTACGTATTCTTTTACAGTGTCCGTATTACGTAACGGATTTTAATGAAATATGGCGCATCAAACGCGTCTTGTTAAGCTGCATTTGCCATTTTGGCGAAAAATCGATTATTCGCAAACAAGACATAAGTCTGTTCCAAACTCCATAGACCACCAAATGCAGCTCATGAAGATGCGTTTGCTGCGCCATATGTCATCAAAATCCGTTGAATAGTAAGGAAAATATCAAATAATACTTACTTTGGAGTGGGCGACGTTGCTGTTGTTGTAACCACGTGATCATGCACCTTGTTACTGGATGGACGAAAATGAGTTTATGCTGTATGTTCTGCATGTAGCTGAATAGGAAATCGGTAGGAACCCGTCGCCTATTTCGACTTGAAACATTTACCCTGGCACAAAGTGTAGCACTAAGTACTGTCTATTCCACGTTTTGCTGCCGTAAACATTTGGCCAATAACACATTAAATCCAAAAACATATTTAAATTCAAGTACTTTTTCATCAATAACAGAAAAAAAAGTTATTTGATGAAATTCTTTAAAATATTTAATTTATTGCTAACAAACGATTTTCCTATGGGAATTTAATATGGGGGCTAAAAACAAATTAAAATATATTTTTATTTATGGACCGATTTTCAAAATCTAACTTGTTTTCTTAGTTACATCATTTCCAAGCTATCTAGCCAGGTTTTGGAGTCAATTTCCAAACTTTTTCGTTTTTTGAATCCTGCCACAGCTCCTCCACCTCCTTTTCCCCCATGTTAAATTCCCATAGAAAAATCAATATTTCGTAATAAAATCAACATTTGACCAAATTTCACGAAATGGAAAGAAGGCACATTCTTAAATTTTGATAAAATGTAATATTATCGAACAAAATATTGTATTTGCATTGTTTATATGTCCGTAAATTTTGGACAGGTTTCGTGAAACAGCCAGTAGTTAGCATGACGGTAATTCCATACATGTAATTGCGACCCAGTGCAGATCCAGATCAGGCTGTGCATCCGCACAGCCTGATCTGGATCTGCACTGGGTCGCAATTCAAAGCTCATAAGCCCGATTTCTCCAGTCACAGCCACATATACGTCTTGTATGTATTTGTAGGTAACATTAGTGGTGAAGTGGGAGGTACGCAACGACCAGGGCAACGCCTTCATATGTGCATTATTTCCCCTGATCGTTGGACATGAATAAACCACTGTTATATGAATAAATGTTCCAACTAGTTGATGTATAACCTTCAGTAATTCAACATGTCTCTGCTTAGTACACATGTTCAGTAGCCGATTTCCTCAAAATTGCTAAATATACTTATCTGGCAAGGAGTAATCATTTATTTTTCCCGAAATGCATTATGTCATATAGAACTAACGACTGCATATATTTGATGATTAAAAGTATGCAGAATTATTATACTGAATTTATTACATTATCACAGCCAAAATGGCTGTGATAATGTAATAAATTCAGTATAATAAAAATTAATAAATTTATTTTTAAATTGAAAATTTCTCCCTCAAAGTATACTTTGCTAGATACATGTAAGTTTACTTTGTAATGTTGGTGAAATAGGCTACTGGGTTTCATGGGTGTAAGGGTATATATGTTTGGTTGACAAATGGATTATTTGTAAACTGATATGGTAATGGCACACGGTCTGAAAAGTACTAGTTTTAGTTCACGACTTTTAATAAATTAGTTTACTAAAACTTCAATATGTGAACAATAACTGTTTTATTATTTGGCCCGCCCCATCGGGAGAACACGTGTATTAGAATGGAGCGCTGCCCATAAAACCATTTCAAATTACGATAGTATTACGTGATTGGCGGTTGACACCGAATCGATCCTACACACGTGGTAACATGGTTCGAGTCACGGGGAATTACGTTAACAAGGCGGTACCTTTGGATCCGGTGGTTTTTGGAACAGCGTGACGTCATGTTTTTCAAATGTGTTTACAAAATATTTTCTTTAATACCTTTCTAATGCAATGACGGATTTTTATGAAACATGGCACAGCAAATGCTGAACAGGTTGACATTTATAGTATACTTTACTGTAATCTCATAGTTCTGTCGTTTTAACGAGTAATTACTGATAATTCCAGTACAAAACTATTTACATAATTCCCTAACATTTGATTGGCCCGTAGCAAGTCTCTGTCCAAAATGTATATCCCAGTAAACTCCCACGCCGAACTACTTTCTACAGGTGCGCTGTCAGTGCTGTCAATGTAAACAAATGGCTGCCGTCTGTCCAAATAAACACATTTTCTTGATGAATTTATTTCAAATGCTGGAATTATAAGGAATGAATGGCCTTTTTGTGGAATTTATCTGGGATATAAACTTGGAAAAGTCGCGGGAATACTGGACGAGGCCGGAACATTCCTATATTAAACGTACATGCCCACTCACTAGGCATACACTGTTCTTTATAGGAATTAAATAAGTGTATAATTGTGTCACTATGTTAAAGCTACATTGAAACCTCTCTAAACCGGACACAAAGACAGCATGTCTGGGTGTCCGGTTTAGAGAGGTTCCACTGTACATGCCCGCTCACTAGGCATAAAATCTTCTTTATAGGAATTAGATAAGTGTATAATTGTGTCACTATTCCACCAGTGCTAAAAATTACCAGTGCCCGCTATAATGATATAATCATTTAGTAATATTTATTTCACTGATAGTGACTCGCGGTGGTATCAGGTTATTTTAATATGCAAATGAGGCATGATCTCTTTTAATGATTTATACTAATTAAATGAGTCACCTGAAAAATAATATTTTCGACAGATTATACAGTATGGTCATTGCACATCAAACAATAAATACAGAGATTTTTTTTTTTGCTTATATTTAACGGCGGCACTGGCTCTAGGACCTTGCATGCCGTCTCCCAAGAATGGGAGAAAGAACGGAGGTACAGATCTTTTGAGAGAAGCCGGTAATTCGTATTTACAGAGCAACTACGAATTATCGGTACCCATTTACAGCTGGGTGAACTGGAGCAGTGTGGATAAAGTGTCTTGCTCAAGGACACAACGCACGCCGCTAGTCAGGCTCGAACCCACGACCCTTGGATCAGTAGTCCGACACACTAACCATTACGCCACGGCGCTCCACTAAAAAATACAGAGATAGATAGTAATGTCCGTTAACATTTTAATGAAACACGGTTATCGCCCCTGATATCAGTGTGGAAATTTACGTCTGATATGAAATGTATAATAATGCCAATCAATACGTGGGGTAATGGTGAATTAATGTTCATTTTGTCAGAAAATGTCTCAGATGATGTCTCTGATATAAATAACTGTTTGTGCCTACTGAGTGGGCATGTACCACCTTTAACGGAAATAAAAATCTAGAGCACGTGAATGTAAGAAATAAATGATACTCGATGCTTCATGAAATATATTAGTTATTGTAAATAACTTTTAGTGCACAAAGCCATATTATTTGATGCGTTTACATCATCATAATTTCAGCACAAAATATTTACACAATTCCCTAACATTTGATTGGCCCGTAGCAAGTCTCTGTCCAAAATTTATATACCAGTAAACTCCCACGCCGAACTACTTTCCGTAACCGTGAGGCGCAGTTAAAATAATTCTTAAGAAAACGGAAAATAAACACATTTTCTTGATGAATTTATTTCAAATGCTGGAATTATAAGGAATGAATGGCCTTTTAAATTCCACAAAAAGGCCATTCATTCCTATAAAAATCCGCCCATTTTATATCAGGAAGCTTTTAAGGACAGTTCTATACCTTATCATCGTTTCATTCAAAGATAATTGTTTTGTACATTTGATGGGATGTATGTACTACAGAATGTGAACATACTCGAGTCACTGTATCCTATACGGCGCATGGAATTTCCATCTCGGTCATATAGAGAATAGTAGGTTAGTGCTGTGAATGGGAAAAAATATCTGGCAAGGCTTAGTTTCCGTGCCGCGCCAGATATTTTTCCCATTCACGGCACTAACCTACTATTCAATTAATCCCGTCAACACATACACATGGCTTTAACATACAAAAGAAATAACCCAATCCACCGCACATATTCATACGCAGCGATTAGGTCGTATTGACAGGATATCGAAAATGTTTCACAGCACTGTGTTTCACGGCACATACGCACGGTGTTGACGGGATAAATTATTATTTCCATGCCATCGGCCAGTTTCACCTCTTGTACGGTTTGACACATACAGTAACGCATATGACAGATAAACTAATAAAATGCGCAAGGATAATCATTTACAACGTGCTATCAATTATCTCATGCCAATGTATACACCATTATTTATTCATTGGTTATAAATGTTGTCATTTCCAAAATCTACAATGGCCATGCTACACTGTGTAAATCATCAGGTCATTCCACTCACCTAATTTTAAAACTACATGTATGACAACGTTATCACTTATGGTAGTAGGTCATAAATAGATACACTCGACTCCCAATGATACTTGCTTTATAAGAGTGATGTGATATATGAATATAACATGTGTTACTGTATACTATATGAAAAATTGAGTTGCCATCTCCGCCATCTTTGTATGAAAAGCCATCGTACAGTTTCACCACTTCATGCGTTTGATACATACAGCAAATAATATGACAGTAAGCCAAATAAAATTTGGTTCAATACATAATATACATATATGACAACGGCAAGCTATAAATAGTATGCCAGCAAACTATACAACAGACGAGATATCTGAGCATTTCTCCCATCTATCTCAAAAGCAATGTTGATGTGTGAACTTTTCAATCTGATGCACAGCCTATGTTAGTGTACACGTTACCCATATGCAAAGCCATATTTACTCGCCCAGTAGGTGAGTAGACACCAGGGAAAATGCACTCACCTAACTGCTTAAATATAACAGGATTTGATAGCTAATAACAGAGTACAGTAGTGTGTATATATGGTATGTGTTGTGTGGTGTTTATGCGTATGAGGCTATTGATAATGGTGGTTCATGTTGTTAAAAACACAGGCACAAACCTGTCCAGAAAACTGACATATATTACAGTTTGGTGTAATGTAATTGATAGGAGTCCGTTCACCTGGCTTTTCTACATGTGACTGGCTACATTATATCATTTGTTCTACTTCACATGTTCAGTTCTTTGTCAAACGGCAGAAGAGGTGAAACAGGCTGATGGCTGGAATACACAAATATGGCCGACTTGGCCACTCCAAGTGCCGTATAGGATACAGTAACGAGGCAGTATTCACATTTATCAGGTAACCTGCCCTGTATTGACCGAATACGTACTGACTGATAACATATTGTTGTATCAGGCATTGACCTGATACAAACATCCGGGTTACAATGAAGTGAATATTTACGTTCCATTGGTCGGATTACGTCACGTGACGTTACAGAATGACGTCAGTGTAATGACGCAATTTGGTCCGCGTTCTGTCCACAGATAACGACGTCATATGTGGCTATTTTCGAGCAAAAAAAGTTACCTGACAAACAGAATACCAGGCTAGTGTCTTTTGATATCAAGTTTATCAGGCTCGGCTCGGAAACGGTGGGGATTCCTCGGCAAGCCTCGGAATTCCTACGCGTTCCCTAGCCTTGCCTGATAAACTTGATATCAAAAGACACTAGCCTGGTATTCTCTATATATTCTATTCAATTATCTTTCAATCAAACGATGATCAGGTATAGAACGGCTCCTTATAGTTTGTTATATAGTTGTTATAGCAGCACAAGTATAAACAAAATCTATATTCATTATTGCATTCAATACAGCATAAATAGTACAGTGGAACCTCTCTAAACCGAACACCCGGGGAGGTCCCCTGGGTGTCCGGTTTAGAGATGTTCCACTGTAAATCAAACACATATGACTATGCAAACGTATGCGACTGTGCTTTGCGAACTTGAACAGGCATTATCATCATAAATATACACCAATGAAACCCATACAATTAAGGATACACTGTCTGTGTGTCTGTTTAGAGATGGTTTACTGTAAATCCACTGTGTATAGGTAACATAGCGTATATAACTGTGCACTCTAAACAGCATGTGTGGAGATTCTGCGTTTTAAAACATGGGCACATTTATCATACAAAATCAAACTTGATATTGACGTGGGCTACATATAAAGATAGGACTTTGTAAAGAATTTTGTACTAAATGTTGTTACTTTATCTGTCAAATTCTGAGCTGCAGTGTCGAACACTACAAAAGGTGAAACTGGCTGATGCTAAGAGGGCACAGATGGCAACTCAATGTACAGTATATTATACACTAAGAAGAACAGGGTCAGATACACTTTATACAAACATACAATCACATTTATGAAGCTATTGTCTTCGAAACATAAGAAAGTGTTCTATGAAATATGTCCTTAAAGAAAATATACTGTGAAACTGACGTCACATATTACGTCACGTCTGAAAATCAGGTTCCGAAAGTTCGGAAACCACGTGATCCCATGCCCTGTTAATATATATTGGCGAAAGAGTCGTAATATTCGATTAATGAGACGAAATTTCAACCAACAATACAATGGCTTACGAATTCATCTCAGGCAATTCATGGTTCTGTAGTGCCGAAATCGATCCTCAGTTTACAAGGTGGCCGATCGTATTTGCCATATACCAATACCTGGGCCCAATTGCTCAAAACCTATGTTAGCTTAACAGACTGTTAAATCCTTAACACCGTTAAGGATTTAACAGTCTGTTAAGCTAACAGAGGTTTTGAGCAACCGGGCCCTGGCTAGTTAAGCCATGACTGATGCTAGGACGTTCGGAGTCTACGAGCTAGCGCCTGTTAACCTATCTCAAAAGTTCACAGTGTCTCTGGATGAACGAGCCAGATCAATAGACGTCTCATATGGATTTTCTTATTTGCTGCAAAACATACTCTAGCAAAAGCAGATATCAAAATGGTAGATGCGTTGCTTCAGTAAAACTAACAATTGACACCATCATGTATGTCCCAGGATGCGTTACTGAACGTTCAGCTGGAACCACCGGTTTCCTTTGTTTAACCTTGCCAAAGGGGCAGATGTAAACGTATATCTATGCACAGAGGAGGTCTCAGTGCTAGGCTAGGAGGCGACGCAGGGGTTGCTACTAGCAGTGGTGGGGGCATACAAGGTTCCGGTGAGCGTTGAAAGGGCTCACTGTTAGTAGAAAGTATGCCACTGAAGTCGCTTCCGGTATTTCTGCCATTGCGAGAGGAAGATACACCCAATCCGAGTGTATATTCCTCTCGCAATGGTAGAAAATAATTCAATAAATGTGGATACTGGATAGTATATGGAAGCGTCCTGGTGCCAATGCTAAAATATATTGATATCCTAATGAGGAGATAATAACTCCTAATTAGGAGATAATATCTCCTTATTATGATAATTAGGACTTACAATCTCCTAATTAGGACTTGTAATCTCCTAATTAGGAGTCAAAATCTCATAATTAGGAGATAAAACATTGTTTAGCAAAGCCACAGATAGTACGTCATAATTAGGAGACAGTACGTCCTAATTAGGAGTTACTAAGTCCTAATTAGGATATAATACGTCCTAATTATGAGATATTGTAACCTAAGTATTAGGAGTTACTATCTCCTAATTAGGACTTATTATCTCCTAATTAGGAGTTACCATTTCCTAGTTAGGAGTTACTATCTCCTAATTAGGAGCTACTATCTCCTAATTAAGAGCTAGTATCTCCTAATTAGGAGATACATGTACATATATTTTATCATTGGCACCAGGACGCTTCCATAGGATAGCGTAGGAACGGGATAACATGTAATACATGTACCATTCATATGTTCCCAATCATTGAGGAGGTTTCTGCTACCGTAGATCCTCCCTTAAGCATGCTAAAGAGAGAAGCTCGCGAGGAAGAGGTGACGGCTCGCTTAGCAAAGAACACTGTAGAAGAAGTCCCAGATGTGTTGAGCCCGGGCCTGGCTACAGACGATACGCAGGTAGATTGCAAGAGTTAGCAACTACCCTCCGTGTAGAGTGGTTCATATTGAACACTCCCAGTTCCATTCGGATTGGCATGCAGAAGAACACATCACATAGTTTTACCGGCCTATCTTTTAACAGAATCCCATGCGATAATGCCAGTCTTTCCTACTTTCACTATTCGTATGCATGCTGTGGGACCGACGAATCGGAACTACTTCCGAAACAGGCGTCCGTTTCACTAAACTTCGTATGACAAAAATGTTCGTAAGTGCAAAATTAAGTAAATTTCACATTAACATTGTTTTCTTGTAAACAATTATTAAATACATCAATTGAAATTTGCAGACGATCCTAAATTTGCACTTACGAACATTTTAGTCGTACGAAGTTAGTGAAACGGGCCCCTGGTACACCACGGTCGTCTCCATATGATAACTGCAGACATATCTCCGTATGTTGGAGAGGCCATTCGGAATCCATTGTAATTAATATGTACAATGGTATATGTAGTGCTGTGCAGCTACCTTTGGCACGCACAGTCCCCTACAGGGGAGTGAGGAATCAGAATTCATCTCATGGTTCGGTAGAGCCGAAATCGATCCTGAGTTTACAAGGTGACATATCGTGTTAGACACGTACCCACTATGCTAGTACGTTCGGAGTCAACGAGACAGCGCATGTTAACATATTTCAAACGGTCACAGAGTATCTGGATGAACGAGCTAGATCAATAGACGTCTCATATGGATGAACAGTGCAGGGACGAATAGACATTAGGACGAACAGTCCCGGATCCGATTACACAATGCTAAAATGAGCTTTCTGATCATAGGAAAGGTAATTAATTATACACTATTATTAGCATTGAAATCAATGACAAATATCGAACCCTATCTGCAGATTGAATTTCCGGAGAAGTATGGGATTGTGTTTCCGAGCCGAAAACCGATGAAATTGATATCTAAAGATGCTAGCATGGTATTTACAAGGCTATAAATGATGCCCGTCGGCTCACGAATGCCCCCACTGGCAGCCAAAGAAAACGAGGCAAATTTAAAAACACAGAGGGCCAGAGAAGCGTGGATTTGTCACAGCATGAAAGCAGACCATCAGAGCAATGGGTGTGTGAACTATCAAGCAGATCCATGCAAGGAAACATACATTATAATACACTTACCAGAGTTACGAACGCACCAAGTATGTGACATTGATCATAGGCTTAGCAAGGGCATGCCTTTTCACAGGGCGGTTAGAGGACCATGACCATTAGAGCAATGGGTGTGGAAATATCAAGCAGATCTGTGAAAAAAACCCAGAAATTATCAGACATTTACCCGAGCGTTAAGGAATGCACCAAGTATGTGGAATTGACCCTGAGCTTAACAGGGGCGGAACTATCGTGGATTTGTCAGAGGGTGGGGGGGGGGGGGTAGAGGACCATTAAAGCAAGGCGTGTGTGCAATATCAAGCATATCCAATCAAGGAAATTATAAGACATTTACCCGAGCACGTTGAGGTTTCGAACGCACCAAGTATGTAACCTTACCCCTGGGCTTATCGGGGGCTGGACGATCGTGAATTTGTCACGTTAGAAACGCCACTTATGACATGAATCGCCATTCATAGTAGAGGCCCATTATAGCAATGCGTGTGCGAACTATCAAGCAGATCCGTGTAAGGAAACCCGAGCGTTAAGGTTTCGGGATGTACGTACGGTACGTACGGACGGACGCCGGTAACACTATACAAGCTAATGGGCAAAAGTAACATGGTTTTCGTTGAAAATAACGCGGAGTTGAGTTGCACTGACATTCGGTAACGTCATGTGACGACGTTTATCCAATGGAAAGTGTGAGAAAGTAGTTGTGACCCAGATATGCGTATCTAGTCAATGCAGGGTATGACACAGAGAACACCAGACTAATGTCTTTTGATATCAAGTTTATCAGACAAGGCTAGGAAATGCATAGGAATTCTCAGTCTCGCCTAGCATGGTGTTCTATTTATCAGATAACGCTTTTGGCTACAGAATGAGCAATAATGACGTGAATTTCATTGTAAACAACGCGGACTTGTTTCTGTGACGTTATTTCGCTGACGTCATTTGGTAACGTCATGTGATGCCATGCGACCAATGGGATGTGCCTGATACAGAAATATGTTATCAGTCAGTACGTATTCGGCCAATACAAAGCTCCTTACCTGATTAAATTAGTCGGCGTGTATTCGGTCAATAAATAGCATGTTACCTGATAAATATTGTATCTGCGTCGATGTCTGATGCCGTCATGTCTTTATGCGTTGTTGCGGGCAGTAACTCTGCAAAACTCCCGGGGCCCGTTTCACTAAACTTTGTACAACTAAAATGTTCGTAAGTGCAAATTTAGGATCGTCTGAAAATTGATGGAGTTTCATTTATTGAGCACAGCCTATGCACAGTGTTAATGTGAAATTTACAGGCTATCATATGTTTGCACTTACGAACATTTTATTCGTACGAAGGTTAGTGAACCGGCCCCCGTACCGTCCGGCAGTAAGTCTGCAAACACCCGTACCGTCCGTGGGAATAGGCATATATGAGTTTTGAAAAGTTAGATATACATCCCACAACTAATCAATGCGTAGATGGTTACCTCCTGAGAAATCCAAAATTTGACATGTTCTCTGTCCCGGTACTGTTATATAACAGTTATATTTCATGACCAGTGAATATGAGAGCTGTTTCACGCCATAGACAGACGTTCGAATTCCTTGGCATGATACGATTCCATTCTAGATAGCGGCGGCGATCATCCGACATCACGCCATTCTACTGTCGTTGACTTTGTCATACATGTGTGGCCGTGTCTGAAGGAAGCGGACTTATGACACTTCTAGCCAGTTTACCTTCTGGTATTTTAGAGCGATCCTGAGCAGAGGCGTCGTAATAGGTCCGGCTACTGCCGGATCAATAATTTTGTATTCATATATTTAAATAAAAACGTACAGGAATGTTAATATTTTCTTGTTGCAATTTCTCTCATTTCTTATAAAATGTGTATACATGTACTGTTACGACTCAGTTGAACCGTCTCGGCGAGATGGTTCAACTGAGTGGTAACAACATACACTTTGGGTGGGTAGCGAGGGCACCCAGTAGATTCGCCGGACCAATCTTATGATGCTTCCGGCACCCCTGCTGGAGACTGACAAAGACCAATGACCTGTAGCTGCCGCCCATTTTCAACTTTCTATGCATCGGGTTGCTCTTGAGCGCTATATGGCAGTCAATGGCATGGATTTGCGGAATGAGGTTTCATACTAGCGCACTAAAAACACAGATACTCCTTTGGAAATACACATTGAAACTTTGATATGCTGTTATTCAGATGAAATACAACGATATGAATCTGGCAATAGTGGACAGACACACTTTTTAAATGATATGTCCTTTAATGTTTACGTCACTAATTTGCCTCATAAGTTTGGATACCCCACCCTCCCCGCATTGAATCAGATGGAGCACGTGGGTGTGCGAACGATAACTCTTGCAATCTACTCCCGTAGCGTCCGGGCAGTACGGGAGTAGACTGCAAGAGTTACCGTTCTCAACTAATAGAGCACGGTGGCAGCGATTTTATCAATTACTTATCTCTCTATGTTGTCATTAGAGATGTACTCTGAACTTGATCTGTGGTGGACATATACAGGCTTCACTGACTTCAATGGAGACTGATCAGTATGATCTGGGACGACACTATTCGCAAAGAACATAATCCCCTTTAACCAGAATTCTCTGTCTGTCACACAGGGTGACTAGTAAGTCACCCTCCGTTACAGATATACTTTTCCTCAGTTAGGACCCGTGGGGCCCCTGATCATCTAATGATTCATGCATAATTGCTTCATAAATGTGATGGGATATATGCGTAACATACATGTGAACATTCTCTTCTTATTATATCCTACACAGTACACGGAGTTGCCATGTCGGCCCTTTTTGTGTGTACAAGCCATCAGCCAGTTTTCTCTCTAGAGCGTTTGACACATGCCACTAATAATATGACAAAAACATGCATAAAGGTTGGTGCAACATGATGGGGAGAGATCTGACTATGCCTTGTTTTCATCAAATGTATATACAATGTCTGATATCTGAAGGGTTTGTTGACCCCTTGTTAAAATGTAAACAGTAAGAACAATACACAGTGCTGTAAATATATACCTGCATTACCATAAACACTGTCTTGAATACAGTGGCTTGTAAGCAGTTATCTGTGTGTATTGTCACTACTGTCTACTTGTCTTCTATGCGAGTAAATACGGCTTTTACTTGTGGCAGATGAACTTCTAACAATAGACAGTGCATCAGTTTGACATTTTACACAGTGAAAAAGTGTCCATCGTATATTTCGTGAGTGATGGCAGCAATGCTCAGATAAATAGCTTTTTGTGTAGTCTGCTGAAATAATATTTATAGGACGTTGTCGTTCTATATATGTGGGACATATTGCACCTTATTAAATTTGCTGCCATATTATTTGCTGTAGGTGTCAAACCCGCCAAGTGGTGAAACTGTCCGATAGCATGTACACATTTAAATGGCGGAGGTGGCAACTCAATGCTGTGTATGATATACTCTAAGAAGAACAGGGTCAGATATACTTTATGTATATATTCAGTCACATGTATGACTACTACATGTGAAACAAAAGGTCATATTATATAAAGTCAGTTCTTAAGGTATTCGGTCATAGAAGATACACTTGGCTTCAATGATAATTGCTTCATAAGAGTGATGTGATATATGACTATAACATATGTGAATATTGTCTTGTTACTGTATACTATATGGAGCATTGCGTTGCCATCACCGCCATCTTTGCATGTACAAGCCATTGTACAGTGTCACCACTTCGTGTGTTTAACATATACAGTAAATAATATGACCAAATAAAATTTGGCTCAATACATAATAGACAGATATGACAACGGCGTGCTATAAATATTATGCCAGCAAACTATACAAAAGACGAGATATCTGAACATTTCTCCCATCAATCTCAAAATAAATGTTGATGTGTAAACTTTTCAATATGATGCACAGCCTATTTTAGTGTACACGTTACCCATAGGTAAAGCCAATACACACTCGCATAGTAGGTGAGTAGACACCAGGGACAATACACTCAGGTAACTACTTTACATGTCACTGGATTTGATAATAACAGAGTACAGTAGTGGGTATATATGGTATTTGTTGTGTGGTTTGCCAGGTAAAAATGATACAATGTGCGATTTTCTGTGTATGAGGCTATTTATAATGGTAGTCCATGTTGTTTAAAACACAGGCACAAACCTGACATATTTTACAGTTTTGTGTAATATAATTGATAGTCCGTTCTCCCGGCTTTTATACATGTGATTAGCTACATTATATCATATGTTCTACTTCACATTTTGAGTTCTTTGTCAGAAAAACAGGTGAAACTGGCTGATGGCTGGAACAATTATTGGATTTACATTTATTGAGCATAAGCTGCAGCCTATGCTCAATACATGTAAATCCATCAATTGAAATTTCTAGACGATCCTAAATTTGAATTTACGAACATTTTAGTCGTAAGAAGTTTAGTGAAACGGGCCCATGGTTCATTCATTCCTCCAACAACATATCAAGAGATTCAACAACAGCACAGTGTAATCGTATACAGCACCACAATCGTACTGTCGCTCACAGGTAGGACACAGCACGTTGGTGAGGTACAAACTCAAGGTTGGATCATACTGTTTGCAATGAGAATATCAGGAATTAACAATTCATTTCCATCCCTTTAATCTAGAGCAGATGGGTGGGAAGATAACGTGTAACCATGTCATGTAAACCACGTGCGAATTCGAGTGAAGCACGATTAGTTGAGTCATCTTATATTTAGGGGTAGGAATTGGCTCGCTGACCTTCCAAGCCCGGGCATATGAGCACAGAAAGTGTATCGAGCCAATGGCCGTTGGTCGTTTTGTTTTTCTTTCCAAAGATAGTAATGATCGAAATGCAATCGTAATGCATTTTTTAAATTAAGGAGGTTATGAGACGGTTAACTGAACCTATAGTCTGCTTCACGAAAGCTGCCAAAATTTTACGGCTATATAGACAATTCAAAAACATATTATTTTCGATAATATTAAATTAAAGGACAATTTAAGAATGAGCCTTCTTTTTATTTCGTGAAATTCGGTCAAATATTGATTTTATTACGAAAAATTGATTTGTCTATAGGAATTTAACATGGGGGAAAAAGTGGTAAGGAAGTGTGGGAGGAGTCAAAAAACGAAAAAAATTGGAAATTAACTCCGAAACATGACTAGATAGCTTGGATATGATCTAACTAAGAAAACAAAATTTTTGTTAAATTTTAAAAATCGGTCCAGTATTTCTAAATTCAAAAATAATTCCCCATGTTAAATCCCCATAGACATCTTCACTCCGTGAATATGTCTATGGGGATTTAACATGGGGAATTTTTTTTTTCGCAATAAAATCAATATTTGAACAAATTTCACGAAATAAAAAGAAGGCTCATTCTTAATTTTTCCTTTAATTTAATATTATCAAAAGAAATCTTGTTTTTGAATTGTTTATATAGCCGTAAAATTTGGGCAGCTTTCGTGAAACATTGAAATGTTGTCCCGCTATACCGACTGTGGCTAGTTCATTCTCCTACCGCACTGTGACAGTATGTCAGACTGTGTTAAGGGCTGAGTATGAATGAAAATGTTATATGGAGACTCAGTCGTAACAGTGTTATTCTATGTAATGTATTTGGGGTTTTGTCAGGGCAAAGCAGATCAAGGAGTGGATGGTCAACATGGGGTTGGTTTAAGCAAGATATGATATGATTTGTTTTGAGGCCCAGCTACGTTCGTTTCGCAGCCTGTCGTTATATACGATATGCTTTATTCACATTTAATTGCGACAACATAGCGTTTATCTGTTGTTATTTGGTTATTTGAACACCTGTTCTCTCTTGCGCATATGCGCTGCTTGTAAAACATACCTGGAGCAATAATACATATATTTAAAACGTACAACGTTCGCTTTGCTGTCCACAACAGCATAACTGAACATGTTGCCTGTGTATTTCCCATATGTATGACTGGAGGTGCATGAAGACATTCGCATGCGTACAAAACGTGCTTTATCGCGTACAAAATGTGATTTGAGAAATAGGGCTTACCGGTTTCGCGACCAGGGTAGATCCAGATCAGCCTGTGAATCTGCACAGTCTGATCATGATCTGCACTGTTCGTCATTCCCGCCATGTCAACAATACTAACAACATAACAATATAGATAGCAGGGTACATGGTTGTGCTGTTTGATCAGGAGGGCACTGGTCACGGATGCCATAAGCCCAAATTCTCCAGTCACAGCCACATATTGTGACACGTCATGTGATTTTGTACCTTAGGAAATCTGCATAATTTCATGAAACACGTTTGCAAAATTGACAATATTTTCCGTAAATGGCGTCATAAGTGGACCAAAGTTTCAGAGTACATGCGGAATATACTCTGAAAATTGTGTGCGCTTTTGACTTTATTTATGAATTTGTTTTTAATTTTATAAACTTATTTAATGAAATTACGCAGATGTCCGAAGGTACAAAATCACATGGCGTGCCTCATATATACACGCACAGCACTTCGATCCCGGTTCCGTTCCGTTCTCTATAAAAGGTACAGCGTGTCTATATCAAATCAGATTATCATAAGAGCTGGAACAATACGTTTGGTTAACATACAAATCCACTCACTATGTTTAGGGTTGTGACTTGTGCCGTTCTGCTATCTCTTGCTTCGGCGAAAATATTGTCTCGCTATACCGACTGTGGCGGTGAGTGTGTAATGGATACTATCGATGCACAGGATCTCAAATGAGTAATGATTTAATACATATAATATCAGGACTCAACTTGCAGACATTGCGAAACCCGGTTAGTAACAAGCACTTCAACATACACAGTGGAACCTCTCTAATCCGGTCACCAAGAAAACATATTGGTCCTTCATAGTCGGTGATAATGTATGTCCGCGATCGCATAGCACATAACTTTGGCTCCGAATGATCAAATGCCTGATTTACAGTGAAACCTCTCTAAGCCGGACACCCTGGGGAACTCCCAGGGTGTCCGGTTTAGAGAGGTTTCACTATATTTGATTTAGAGCTGTTAAGCCTTGTATTGAAGATATGTTGGCACGTGTTTCAGGCACCCACGGGACAATCCACTCTATAGAGCTGACTCCGTGTGCCGATAAATTACTGGACTGCGAAGTGATCCCGGGGCACAGATACACGGCGCATATCAACTTCACTGCAAGTAAGTCAAATGTGACTTTGACAGGATAAATGAGGCGTATGGTATTTGTGACAAGTGTAGTGTAGCTCCTGATCGAATAGCTCACTCCTGTTGACTGATAACGATCGACATTGCTTGTCAGAAGCATGAGGGGTATTTCACTGACGTAATTGTGTAGAGTGCAGATCGTGATCAAACTGTGCAGATGTGCAGGGTGATCTGGATCTACACTGGTTGCAAAACCCATAAGTTTACTTTCTCCAATACTGTCACAAATGTGTATGCGGCTGGACCTTCTGGACTTTTGGACTTTCTGGTCAGTCTAGCTCAATCAGCTACCGAACTCTCTGATAAGGACCGTTGTTTGTTAAGGACCCGTTTTATACCTGAGCATCATTTGATTCAAAGATAATTGCTTCGTACATAATTATGGACACTGCCTGCTTACTGTATCCTATATGGCACATGGAGTGGCCAACTCCGTCATCTTTGTGTATTCCAGTCATCAACCAGTTTCACATATTATTGCGTTTGACAAAGAACTGACAATGTGAAGTAGAATATATGATATCATGTAGCTAATCATGCATAGAAAAGCCAGGGGAACCGACTCCTATGAAGTATATTTTACCAAACTGTAAAGTATGTAAGTTTTATTGACATTTGTATTCCTGTTTGAAACAACACGAATCACCATTGTAAGTAGCCTCATACACAGAAAATGGCACAGTATGTCACCTTTACCTGGCTCACCACACAGCACATACCATATATACCCAATACTGTACTCTGTTATTAGACACTATTACAATAGGTGCAGTGGAGATTCATATGGGGAGAGTATATCTGGCCCATTTGTATTTACATATAGCACAGTAGTGTCTAGGAAAAGTGTAGTGTACACATCAGCCATGGCTTATGTACATTTTGAGAATGTTGGCAGAAGTACACCAATATCTGACTTGAAGTAAATATTAGTGTAATAGGAGTCCGTTGTCCTGATTTTTCGCATTGTCACTTTCTTTGTCAAACACCAGAAGTGGTGAAGCTGGCTGATGGCTGGCACAGACAAAGATGGCCGACTTCGCCACTCTATGTGCCGTATACGATAATATAATGAGGCAGTGTTTATATACATATATTCCATCCCATTTAGGGAGCAACTATGTTTGAATCATATGATGATCAGGGGTCCCATATGTCCTTATACGTATGCTACGTGTTTCACTGACTGAATAAATCCAGCAGTGCAGACCTTGATTAGACTCGTCAGATTCGCAGACTGGTCTGTATCTACACTGATCGCATTGGTCATAAATACGCCACGATCTGGTTTATTACATTATATTTGATATTAATTACGCTTGTATAATTCATCGTTCCTATCATCACAGGGATGGGCTATGACTCATGGGTAGAATACAGGACTTCAATACTGAAGGTTGTGAGTTCAAAACCTACCACAGGCCATGCCAAATTACTATCATAGTACTTCCATTTGTCGGATGAGACTTTAAACTGTGGTCGTCCCGTCCCTATGTGACCTTAGTATAGCTGTTGATGGGACGTTAAATCCCATTTATTCCTTTCCTATCATGTTACGTGTTCGTGTTATTGTTTGGATTAGTTTATGGGCAAATGAAAGCTAATCATATCGTCTCAATTAATCGCATATTGCGACTCTTTCAGCTATAGCTATTAAGCTAATCATTAAGTGCCACGTTATATTTTGAGCCATAGGTCACGTATTGTTGTAAGCTGACGAGACGCGTACCCTGTTACCAGGATTCGGTGTCAAACTGAATATCATGTAATAGTATTACGATTCGAAAGCACGCGTTAGGGCGGTGCTACGTTCAAACATATATGGCTACGCGACGGAGCGGTCCAAACAAGAAAATAGTTATAAGGTTCACATATTTACTTCTAATTTCTACTGTCGCTAGAGCTCGTCCGAAATAATATTTATCAAACTTCAATAAATAAACTACAACTATTACTTATATTCCAGACGAGGACACAAATACAGCGACGAACTCGATACACGGGAATATAGATGGGACATTTGTGCCCTGGGGTGGCTACAATTCGCAGGAGTGCGGCCAAGGACTGAGGTGTCCAGTGACGGCCGGTCTGGCCCAGACATATAGCGCCTCAATGGTGTGCCCGGACGCCGCTGAGGTATACATAGAATACATATAATGAAACCTCTCTAAACCGGACACCCTGGGCTGGGCGGTCCCCAGGGTGTCCGGTTTAGAGATATTCCACTGTAAACAGGCATATGACTACTTTAAGACACGCGTGCTTGCTTTGCGATCATAACAGACTTTATGATCTGAGATAAATGGTAAGAAAACTTGCCAAAATTCAGCACAGGTAGCCGTTCTCTGTGTCCGGTTTAAAGAGATTCCACTGTATTTACAATAGCATTTGCGTTTGTGTTCCCATTTATTTAAAACATATTTATTTCAAGTGAGATAAGTGATATACATAATACATATATGTAGTTTCAAAGAGGAGTAGATAACAAGCTTTTATAGAGTATGGGCCCGAAGTCAAAATTTAACATGTTGGTACCACCCGAGGTGGCAAATTCTAATCATGATTTTTGATAAGGTATACCGAAGTAGGTTATACAAAAATGTGATAACATCTCTGAATCGGTAGCTTAATCATAGTTATAATACGTTCTTTGTGGTTACCGATGTCAATTTTACCCAAAAAAAATAAAAACGAGTGTACGTGTATGCATTAACTAACGTTAAACATGTATTCAACAGTGCATGCTTTGTTTATAGTAACCGATTTATATTGCACTATATGACTCCTTCATAACCTATTAATGTTCACTACATCAAGCTAACGAAATTTTGATAATTTACTTATTGAATTACCCAAACCCACTAAATTACAATGGCCAAATTAATAAAATAAATTATTCTTGCAAATGCACAGCCATAAACTAAAATAAATCTACACATGCATATACTTGATTACTTTCTTAATGGTAGCTGTAATATAGTACGCTAGTTAGGTATTACACGTGTTAGGTTATCCCTCCAACATGACACCATTACATCAATTGTATTTTCATGTGAACGTATAAATGATGTTTTGCATACTTATTTATGTGTCAATTTTATATTATACATGTACCTGTGGCGAGCCAATCCCCACAGCATCTGGCATGTATATACAGAAGTCATGCAACTTTATAATAGTATGGCAAATGTTCTAAGTAGAGTGCTTATAGATGTAGTGACTTACTTTCTGCTGTGTTGTGGATTGCCTGTTTCATTAAAGTATTGGAAAATGATATCGTTAATTACCATCGTCAACATCGTCACTTTCAAACGCAACATGTACATATTCGTCTTCTCCAACCTGGTGTGCACATTATGATTATCCTACTCGTTCCGTTTACATTACCCCACCCAACAATGACAAAACAATTCAAACTAATTTGATCAATGACAAAACAAATCAAACTATAATCATTATTAAAACCAGAGCTATAATTAAACAAAACAAAAACAACAAATTAATAATAAAATGAACATATTGATACATTTTCCTGATGATCAATGTGTAGCAATGGATAGTTTAACTATAAGATGTATTACCCCATCCACTATATACACGTACATCAATTGTATTACATGGTGTACCGGTATACTGGTATATAATTTCAGCACAAAAATATTTACACAATTCCCTAACATTCGATTGGCCAGTAGCAAGTCTCTGTCCAAAATTTATATCCCAGTAAACTCCCACGCCGAACTACTTTCTACAGGTGCGCTGTCAGTGCTGTCAATGTAAACAAATGGCTGCCGTCTGTCAAAATAAACACATTTTCTTGATGAATTTGTTTCAAATGCAGGAATTATAAGGAATGAATGGCATTTTTGTGGAATTTATCTTGGATATAAACTTGGAAAAGTCGATCGAATACTGGACGAGGCCTTCCGGCCTTCGCCCAGTATTCCCGCGACATTTCCAAGTTTATACCCCGATAAATTCCACAAAAAGGCCATTCATTCCTATAGTGAACTTACTGCGAGTTACACGAGCCCAAAGAAAGTTATATCGGCTTGTAGAACACGTTCCTTCCCTTTGATATGTCCCAACTTTTTTCTGATTCACTGTGGAGAATGTCTGACGACGCTGTTTGGCAATTCGGTCATGGAATTTCACAGTTTGTGAGTTGCTGTGGAGACGTTTCCCTTTGGATTTCATGTTCGCTTCCGCTCGCTCTAGTATCATGTGCCTTTTGAATATCGCTCGCAAAATTTGGTTGGGCTACCCTTCTAGACGCTCGTAACCTCGTATCCAAGAATATTCAATAAGCGACTGATGTGTATCTGATGTTTTTGAATCCTTGTTTTCCGGGGATATGCATGTGTGAATTTTATTCCAATGTCGCTACTCTGTCGCAAAAATGTACTTCAATGTTCGGCATTCACGTAGAACCGTTTCGCATCCGCTGGTTGAATACTGAAATATTTAGTTCTACCTGTGGTTTGTTTGTTTTATTGACCGTTTCTTTTATTGGTTGGTCTGATTTGATTATTTCAAATGTTCTCTTGGAACTAGGTTTCACTGGTAAACCTCAGTTTGTGAAATGGTCATGTACATCTGGATGTGTGGTAGGTAGTCGTGTCATATGTGCATAGCAGACGGGGGGGGGGGGGGCGGGGGGGGGGGGGGTGTACAATCCAACCGCGCAGTGATACTGTCGTCAATCCATCACTGCTTGAACTGATCATTCGGCAATGATATCAGAATCAGCACACAATTATCTCAGACCAGACTATTGGAAGCAAGTTCCTATACGATTGAGTGAAAATCACCCATCATGATAATGATATTTTGAAACCTGGCCGTGTTATGTCCGTGGTTTTCGTATACAGTGCTTGTTCAAACACATATTATGCTTTCAGGCAACTTCATTTCCTTCATGATCTGGTGTGATTGATTGCGAAATTGATATTTGACATTTGTTCTCATGTTTGTAGCTGGGGCGTTTGTGGGCAAGTGGCTGACAGTTCAGCACTGATAGACGATGTACATACCTATTGTAAGGATATTGAACCCCGTCCAGCTGGAAGTGCATTGATTTTTGACAGCATATCACTCATATGCGAATATTTTCAACCGTCGGGTGTGTCTAGTTTCATGTCACTGTTTATACGGATGGATGTCCCACCCGTTCTCTGTATTATAGTGTGATAGAAGCAAGTTCTCGTAACTTATTTGCTGTTAGTCTTCGGAACAGTTGCTTTTGTTCCGTTTATACGGCGAGACGTACCGACACCACTTTGCGTTTCTTCATGTATTCAATATTGCTCCACAGAAGTGGTGCATTTGTAAGGGAGAATATTTGCTGGCAGGTGAACATTTTGCTGGGTCTCCTAATCAAGCTTTTGTGGACATAATGCTGCCTTAATCTGCTCGGCAATAAATGCTACACAATGTTCAAATGTATTCAACATTTGTATCAGCTCCCCATTACCCGTCAGTGTTTTCACCACAATTGATAAAAGGACGAGTTTCAGAGGGTGCTGTTTCCCACATGTGACTGCATAGACCATACACCGATCATATTAGTGAACCAATCGTGCTATGTGTGCATCTTACGTTCTGCCACCTATGATTTATTACGTATGTAAGCGTGTCCGGTATGTTTGTTGAGTTTGCTGGTAGCACTGACGAATGAGGAGACCATTCATTATTCCATTCTTGGTTCTTTATTTTGAGAGCTACTCTTGTTACAAGTGATCGTGATGTACAGAGTTTCACCTCTGTCTGCAACCTCCTCACATTCACTGCAAGCACATCCATTGACATATATTCGGAATGCGCCATCAAATTTCCCTCGGCAACGTACATATATGTGCTTTTTTGCTGCTACCTTTTCATCATGGCAATCTAGTAGAACAGCCATAAATGTAACGACCTTTGTGCTCAGATCGTTCAGTGGTATTACTGGGGTTGCTAAACAAGCGGTGCCTTCTATTGCTGAATTTTCAGCATCTAATCACTGGAGGCTAGACACCCTGCTTCTTGTCATTTTCTGGGTTTTTATTGTACTGTATATAATAGGCGGTAACGTTCTATGATATTGCACTTCAGTAGCTACTACTTCTCTGCTAAAGTAAGGCAAGTACTTTTTCATCCATTTGTCCGATAGCTGCATCCGGCAACCTTATATCAGCGGCAAGTGCAGTACACTTTATACCAGTAGCCAATTTCATCAAAATTGCAAAGTATACTTATCTAGCAAAGTGTACTTTGAGGGTATAATCAATTATTTTTCCCGAAATGCATTATGCCATACAGAACTAACGACTGTATATAGTTGATGATTAAAAGTGTGCAGAATTATTATACTGAATTTATTACATTATCACAGCCAAAATGGCTGTGATAATGTAATAAATTATTTTGGTAGTGATAATGAAATAAATTCTTAAATTGTTGAAACTTTCTCCCTCAAAGTATACTTTGCTAGATAAGTATACTTTGCAGTGGTTCATGTGTACTCGTACTTTTGATATATTATGCTTTGTGCATCGGATACAGTACGCTCCCAAATGTAAACCCCGTGTTATGAGAAAACAGCTCTTACTGCATATGCAACCAGCATAGACATGTCAGCCTGACAATGTGTGCAATCTAACATGTCTAATGAGGTTGTAAGTCATTGACATTAACATGTCAAACAGTTGAATAATGATTTTGAACAATTTATAAACTTTTCCGACTTCATGTGTCTGTGAGTTAACCAGGAATTGGACTCATCAATTAAGTCCAAAGCCACATTTTGTCAAAATATGTCTCAATATGGATTAAGTAATTAGCAAAGATACTGTTGAACCAACTGTATTCAAATAATGGAAGGATATATGCCCCTTATTCGCAATAAGTATCGTAAATGCGCGACATCCTATTTTGGCAATTTATGGCAGTGCTTAAACTACCGCTTTGCAAATGCTATCACATCAAAATGATATGTGGACATGTAAATTAACATGATATATTGTATATTTGTAGATGCGAGTGATTGCAAAATGGGAAGTGCTCAACGATCAAGGAAACGCCTTCATCTGTGCACTAATTCCTGTTACTATTGTACATCATTAAACTTGCTTTGAAAACATGCCAATCGTACTATAGTACTGTTATGTGTGTATTATTGTGTGTGTGTTACACTTGTTCGTCCTTATAATGATTCAGACAAAATACTGTGTATTACTATTATCATGAGTATTAGCTGCGAGCCTCTCGCAGCTTATGTAATTGGTTCTCAAAATACATAATTAATTGAAGAAAAACCAATGGAACCTCAGATTTGGCCGTTCATTTTCCACAAATGAAACGGCCTATTTTGGTCGCGTATTAATGGTGTGTAAACCCGAATCACACCTGTCTGGATTTTTTCATTCACAACTACGGCGTGTACAAATTTGCATAAAACAACACTATAACCACAGGTGTTTGAAGAGTGAATCCGGATTTCGATAATCAGTCAAATTTTCCTTAAATGATGTCGATAATTGATAAAAGAAATTCAGAGCTCATGCGGAATTGAATTCCGCATGAGATATGGATTTGTTGTCAATTTTCGATGTCGTTTATGGAAAATATTGCATTTTTTCGAAATCAATATCGGAGAACAACGGCGTTGCTATAAGGGTGGAAATATCAGATCGGAGCTCATATATTTACGCCATATCGTCGGCACGGGAATTGCACATAATATTTTGCGAGTATGAAACGGGCTGAAGGTGGGAGGTAAATATAAGAACTGGTACAAAATTCACCAAAATAAAGGAGAATATGCTAAAACACTGTTTACCACGCATTTCAGTTGGGCTCGCAGCTCAGTACTTTCAGTACTTTGATTTATTATGCCACCACAGCGATAGTTGTCGGTGTCATATTGTGTTTAAACTGTCTGTCCGTCCGTCCGTCCGTCTGTCCAGTCCAACGTCCGCCGGTTTAAGAGGTTAGGGGCGTGGACTAACACAAAAGGTTCCTTTGATTTATTCCGCAAGCTCCTAAATTATATTGATGTTTAGGGGCTTTTTCTTTGTACTTCAAACAATGGAAATACCCCATAACCCAACATGTTGGTACGTCCGTCCGTCCTTCTGTCCGTCTGTCAGTAGCCAATTGTCTTTTTCCAGCGAACTACTTCTTCAGTGTTTGGCCGATTCTCTTCATGTTCGGTATAGAGCCCTACCATCATGTACAGGAGTGCGTAACGTAATTTTCGTTCGCTGTCCCACCGATTCATCCGCAGGTATGCCCCTTTTTCGACTCTGAAAATTTTATTTTTTCCTTGTCCGGCGAACTACTTCTACAGCTTTTGGCTGATTTTCTTCATATTCTATATACAACCCTACCATCAAATGCAGGAGTGCATAACGTAAACATGTTCGCTGTCCCACTGATGCATTCAGAGTTATTAGTCTTTTTCTACTCTGAAAATACTTTTTTCCTTGTCCGGGGAGCTACTTCTACAGTTTTATGCCGATTCTATTCGGTATACAGCCCTGCCATCAAGTGCAGGAGTACGTAACGTAACACATTGTGTTGTCCCACCGTTCCATCCGCAGCTATGCCTGTTTTTCGACTCAAAATATATATGTTTCCTTATCCGGCGAACTACTTCTACTGTTGTTGGCCGATTCTCTTCATACTCGGTATACATCCCAACCATCAAGTGCAGGAGTGCGTAACATAAAATTTTCCCTGTCCCACCGATCTATCCGCAGTTAAGCCCATTTTTAGACTCTGAACATAATTTGTTCACAAGCTCAGTGATTGCTGTTGTATTCATCAATGCTCAACAGTGGTGGCATTTTGTTTTTTACAAACAATTTTCTAGTTTTAGTATCATCTCTGTAAGAAGATTATGGATAGCTCCCAATTTGTGTGCGGTATCAACATAACACATGTCACAAACTGAGTTAAGTGATACATGTACGTATCCTGAGAACTGCCATGCCAATATAGCTTAAGAACTACAAACATAATGAACTATATATTATACCAATATTTCATTATGTACCCCGAGAACAAATCGGGGTATATTGTCAGTCTGTCTGTCCGTATAGTCTGTCTGTCAGTCTGTCCGTATAGTCGCCCTTCCGTCTGTGGGTCTGTAGCCTATTTCACAAACATTGAAAAGTATACTTATCTAGCAAAGTATACTTTGAGGCAGAAATTTTCAATTTAAGGATAATTTTATTAATTTTTATTGTACTGAATTTATTACATTATCACAGCAATTTTGGCTGTGATAATGTAATACATTCAGTATAATAATTCTGCATACTTTTAATCATCAACTATATGCAGTTGTTAGTTCTATATGAAATAATGCTTTCGGGGAAAATAAATGATTACTCCCTCAAAGAATACTTTGCTAGATAAATATACTTTGCAAGTTTGATGAAATCGGCTACTGGGATTAGTTTTAACATTTTCGGCTATTTACTAACGCTGTTACCGCAGATCGGATTGGTTTAGTAATTCATACATTTATTTGCCAGCATCCATAGTTTTATTCTATAGCCCACCCATTTGGCCCTTATACTCAAGGTCAAGTCAAGGTCAAGTCAAGGTCAAGTCAAGGTCAAGTCAAGGTCAAGTCAAGGTCAAGTTTATGACGGGTACATCTTCTCCTCCATCATTGTTACTGACATTGTTTTTCAGTAATACCATACACAATTATGCTGGATCCGCCCCTGGTGATAATTATATTATCAATATGCCGGCTGGAGTGTGTCTAAGCTGCTGTCCACGTCATTATGTCGTACTTGTATGTTATTAAAGGTCTGATTTTATAGAACAGCATCGTTTGATTAAAATATATGTGTAGCTGCTTGGTAAATGCAGAGCTCCAGATAAGCTGCGTATCTGCTTAAATACCCAATTAAAATTGCCAAAAATTCCAATTGAAATCAGAAGTAGCGAGTATCAAAAAGCAATAAAAAATGTGTGGTACCTTTATCATGCCATAGGCGTAGGAGCGTTTCAATTGTTGGGGGAGCCAAACTATTTTGCTACATGTAAAATGTATATATGTTCCGTATGTCTTTGCTTAATATGCTACAGTACACTGTCCTGTACTACATAAATATATACATGATGTAGTGATGCAATTAAATATACCGCATTGTTGTGTTAGTTTTATGTTATGCCCTTATAATAGCGTAACATGTAACCAGACATACAGAGTACAATTTTACATAACCCATTACACGTAATAACATAAGGCGTCAGCTTACACATACACTCCAAAAAATACATAGAATGTAAGCTTTTTTATTTTGTAAAATACCGATGATGTTATACACATTATCAGTTACATACATAAACTGATTGTAATTCCCTCTAACGATACATTATTGGATGAATAAACGTTTGCAGGCTGTGACATTGGTCAATGTATGACATACCGAGAGGGTACGTTGTAATGAATTGGTGCCCGAATGAGATGTTTTGTGACAATGCTACGTTATTCTATTTTGATTAGCGTTTGAGCAGCAATCCTGCTAGAAAAACCTGCCAAATGGATAGGTACAAAACCTTAAGGACCCGTTCTATACCTGATCATCGTTTGCTTCAAAGATAATTGCTTCGTAAATATGATAGAATATATGTGAATACTGCCTCGTTATTGTATCCTATACGGCACATGCAGTGGCCAAATCGGCCATCTTTGTGTGGCCAGGTTTGTGCCTGTGTTTTTTACAGCAATAACCACCATTATAAATAACTCATACACAGAAAATCGCACAGTATATCACTTTTACCTGGCAAACCACACAACACATACCATATATACCCACTACTGTACTCTGTTATTGGCTATCAAATCCAGTGACATGTAGGCAGTTACCCGAGTCTATTGTCCCTGGTGTCTACTCACCTACTATGCAAGTAAATATAGCTTTACCTATGGTAGCATGTACAATAAGATAGACGGCGCATCAGATTGAGAAGTTTACACATCAACATTTATTTTGATATTGATGGGAGAAATGCTCAGATATATCGTCTTTTGTATAATTCGCTGGCATAATATTTATAGCTTGCCGTTGTCATATGTGTCTATTATGTATTGCACCAATATGAATATAACATGTGAATATTGTCTTGTTACTGTATACTATATGGAGCATTGAGTTGCCATCTCCGCCATCTTTGTATGTACAAGCCATCGTAAAGCTTCACCACTTTGTGAGTTTGACACATACAGCAAGTAATATGACAGTAAACCAAATAAAATCTGGTGCAATACATAATAGACAGATGTGACAACGCCAAGCTATAAATATAATGCCTGTACAAAAGACGAGATATCTGAGCATTTCTCTCATCAATCTCAAAATAAATTTTGATGCATAAAATTTTCAATCTGATGCACAGCCTATTGTTAGTGTACACATTATACATATGTAAAGCTATATCTACTCGCATAGTAGGTGAATAGACACCAGGTACAAAACACTCGGGTAACTGCTTATATATCACTGGATTTGATAGCTAATAACAGAGTACAGTAGTAGGTACATGTATATATGGTGTGTGTTTTGTGATTATATATGGTATGTGTTGTGTGGTTTGGCAGCCAGGTACAAGTGATACACTGTGCCATTTTCTGTGTATCAGGGTATATATAATGGTGGTTCATGTTTTTAAAAACAAAGGCTAAAACCTGTCCAGAAAACTGACATATTATACAGTTTGGTGTAATATAATTGATAGGAGTCTGTTCTCATGGCTTTTCTACATGTGATTAGCTAAATTATACCATATGTTCTACTTCACAGTTTGAGTTCTTTGTCAAACGGCAGAACAGGTGAAACTGGCTGATGGCTAGAACACACAAAGATGGCCGGCCGATTTGGCCATTCATTCCATGTGCCGTATAGGATACAGTAACAAGGCAGTATTCATATATGTGACGCGCCAAGCGAAAACCTCCCTTATTAGTAGGGGGGCAAGCACCCATACAATGAATTCTGTTCAACCCGAGAGAGCAAAAGCAACGACTACTTTAAATCAATGCATTATATCTTCCTGAACACGAATCCGGTGTCGGTCAATCAAATCAGGTGGGATAAGGTCATTGTTGGGGTCATTCAGTGCACATGGGTCAAATGAGTGCAAAACGCACTCTAGTTTGATAATAAAAAATGTACTTGCATATTATAACATTACAAAACAATCCGATAACGTATGTTTCATTGGTGATTATTGTTTTATGGGGCATATACTAAGCAATTTGGTTTGCTCGGACGTCTCTATCGCTAAGAGTATCAACATATTCAAGATGGCCGCCAAGCATCAATGTTCAGCCTGAAATGTGTACTGATTTGATGAATGAAAACAAATAGGCACTTGTGTCTTAATCGGAAGGACGCAGACAAACCTTTGGATACCATGCATTAATTTTAAACATAGATGGAGGCTATCAAATCCATATGAATCCAAGATGGACGCCAAATATTCATCAAGATCAGGCAGCATTGTCTACGCTGTGGTGTACCATATCTTGGTACTAAGCTAGATATGCACATATTAGTTTGATTTGCATCTGAGATACGATATTAAAACATAGATCAATATTTATGCTCTTCTTAAAGAGCGTGCTTAATTCAAAATGGCCGCCATATTTTCCAAAAACTCGAAAGTTATTGAATATAATGTTTACTTTTGCTTTACTTATGTATACTATTGCATTGTGTTAGGCGGTTAAATCAGTAAGTTGGACACAATTTATTTTGTAATTTTGTTTATTCAAAATGGTAGACTCATTTAGGCTATGTTAATATAGTGTGCTACTGGCAATTGCGCGTTGCTTTTCATTTATTTTTTAAATTTCTTTATATGACAGATTTACATGTGTTCAGACTAGTAGATCGCTAATAATACACTTGGTGATGCTCGAATTAGGTTACACTCCTTGTAGAATCAGAATATTAAAAGATATGTACTGTTTGTTTTACATATTGTATTTTACTGAGTCTTACGTTATCATATAGTTGTAAATTGCACTGTAATGCCATATATGTATACACTATGTATTGCGATTGGTACATATGCTATAGTTCGGCCGGCCATTTTCGCATTACAGTCAGATATTGAACTGTTATATGCTGGTGTGCTGCTAAGTACCATGACATTTCAATCACCCTAGACTTAATTATAACCAAAATACAACAATTCATGTATAATACAACACTTATGGATATACCCATATGCATACATTTAAATTACACTGAAATATTTAATGATTGTCCCATATAACAATACGTCTGTATAAGGCAGATCAGCATATTCTATTTCAGCAAAAACTTTCCACATGACTGCTTGCATAATCATCGCTGATAAATGGAAATATATTCTAAATTAACATATATTCTCATCAACAAAGTCCCGTCTCCTGCACTGAAATCAATATGTTGTAACGAATGCTCATGATTTAGAGGCCTCAGACCAGCTATGTGTCAATGTTTAGCTTTACATGTTTCGCATCCAGGTTAGCTCAAATCCGGTTAGACGATGGAACTTTCTGATATAGCATAGAATAATCAACCATGTTCATTTTAAAGTATTATATATTATATTACACATATGGTTATGATATTATAATACACAATTCTGACACTTACACATACCATGTAAAGACAGTATACGACTACAACATATATGATTACAGTGTATGGTATTCCCCAGAAACAGTGCCCATACATTTTTATAACTTGTATTATTTCTATGTACCAAACAATCTCATGAATGACCTCAATATATGTTCCATCATGAATTCAGAACATATTGATCTCGATCGCATTATAGTTTAATATCCATACTTATATGACTCACAAATACTGAATCATTAAATCCTTCCTATTTACATAGTACATGCCTACCTGTGTCTGACGTCTTGATAATATAGGTCATCATTCGTAGAATATAGAGTACTGTAAATATGGCTCACACATACTGGTTATTAACTTATTCCTACATGTACTTACATGTCCTAGTACATGGCTACCGGCATATGATTACTGAAATGATACGCCATCCAAAGGTTATTTTATTTTAGACAACAACGACATCATATGTCGTATATCAACCCAGATTCGATGACCATGATCACACCATTGACTCTACATATATACGATATGTATATGTTATATAATTCCCCAATTTTCAAGTAATTGCTTATGTCTCTTGCTACACCGACAAGCACACTCGCAGTGTTCATGCGCAGTGTTTCGAAGTTATCGGTATTTCATGTTCAGGTTGCTGTCGTCAATATTACGACTTTGTTAAAATAATAAATGTGTCGATAAATACTTTTCAAGTATAAATGATGGGAATATAACGTATGCAAATGCATATCAATTTCTCCTATAGCGCACTAATGGGAACATTAGCATAATACGTATATAGCTCAAGTTGCGATGGCGTGGTTTTCGTTTTCATATCCAAAAAGCTAAGCATACTTCTTCGCTATGACAAAAACGCTGCTTTCATTATGTGGGAAGTGAATAATGGTAGTTGTTACACAGCCAGTCAAGTTCAGAATTCGTCAACTTCCCTTTGATATGTTAATCTCTGTGCCTACCCTGTCGTGTAACGCATTAATTAATTGATTATCGTTTTTCATAGATAGATAGTAGGCTTCGTTACAATGGAAAATTACACAATATCCGCATCCGCATGGAATGTACCGGTATCTCACGGTTTCGATGTATGCAGCAGACCCGAAACCAGACTTTTATGAAGCAATGAGTCTTTTTTCGAGGGCTTGAATGGCCCGATCTAGCTATGGGGTACGGGCCATGCTCTCCCAGACAATTGTGAAATCCAGATGGTCTGAAATACCATTTTATATATTCTCAGCAAAAACTGAGCACATACATGTAATACGACAGTCCTGCTTGCATCAATATTATAAAATGACTACGTATTGACAATAATTCTTATTTTCGTGCATGAAAGAGTGGACATCAAGGCACGGCGAGGGAGGTAGGGGAGGGAGGTTACGGACCTGTTGCAATAATAAAATGCAACATTAATGTTCATGGTCGTGCTAAAGATAACATGACAGAGTTCCGGTTTAATGTTTAATGGCTTTAAACGGACTATCGACAGCTCATTTCATCTTCATGGATGGGGGCGGGTAACTGAATATTTGCATACAATTTCCATCCAGCCCTGACATTAGACAAACCGGATCTACTGTCAGGTCTTCACCATACACTAGTAACTTGGCCTCCCTCCCCATAAACGTAGTAGGATTACCACTGATCGTATTACTCTTATAACGGGATTAGCCGGATTCAACACTCTCCTACAATAAAGCTGAACATGCGAATAAGGGCCAAGCCAGGGATATCGCGCTCCCCGGCAATTATCAACCCACCATCGTTAATTATAACAAATTACCATTCACATGCTCCCAACATGCCTCTGTATTGTATTTCTATCCGAATACAGTTATTATACGCGAACATTATGTTGATTCATTCAAATGTATGAATACCTAGATGTAATTATAAATATGTTCCTGTTTCCTTTGACATTGTCAACATGTATTCAGAATTATGTTCACTTGAAATCCAAGATCGTGACTATGTAGTCGTTTACTATCCATTACCATGTTACAGCTAGTAACAATTGTTATCCATGAGTTGCACCAATATTTTCTTGATAGCTCATATTATAAAACTACGCAATATAGTAGCCATATTGGTAATTAAAATGGCGGTCATAAAATATTATTCTTGATGTTGTCATCGGAAACACTAAAACATTGATTTTATGGTGTGGCATATGCTATGTCGTTGATAACTACCCTACTTAATATAGATGTGTGAGAATATGTTGGCGGCCATCTTTGATTTACAGTTTGGAACACAAGCCTCGCACTTTTAAAATATTACAAATATGATTTCCAATTATGTTTCATTTCTTTACTACTTTGTCGATCAACAGCGCCTAAGAGCTTAAGCGCTACTTAGCGGCCATTTTGAATATTCCAACATGGTCAAATAATAAGTATATTAGATGTACTCATCCATTTTTGCAAATAACACATTCAATAATACCCCAATGCAGCAGGTTAAAATAGGATCGAACCCGTTTGCCCGGCCTTATATGACCTTAGATGTGGATAGGCCGTTAAACACTAACAAACAAACAAACATTCAATAATAACAAAAAAGACAAACAACTGAAATATAAATGTGCATGAAAGTGTAGCTATAAATTTGTGTTATTCCACACACATGTACTGCACGTCTGTGTGAATATTTGGCGGCCATCTTATATGTATATGAACTTGTCAGTGGTGAATTGTTTTTATAAGTTATCAAAACGTCTTTCTATGTAGGTAAACGCATAATGTAAGTATCAAACGCCATATAATAATCAAATCAGAATATATTTAAGACAAAATGTTGGTACCTGGCGGCCATCTTGAAGATCGCAAAATACACACCAGTTTGAACCAACATAAAAACTAATAATCTCCTAGGGAAGAATATTCAACAATTTAAACAACTTTATCTGATATTTGAAGCATGATATGCACGTACATGTCCATCTACTGATATCAAATATGTTTTTGAACTCATTTGACCTATTTGCACTTAATGACCTCACAGGTAACCTTGTCCCACCTAATTTGATTGACCGACACCGGATTCATGTTCAGGAATGTATGATGTACCAATCTAGCATATTCGTTGCTTTTGCTCTCTTGGGATGAACATAAATCGTTTTTAAGCCACTTCTCTTCAAAGTGCCCCTCCACTATATCGGAAAACGTGACGTAACGAGTTAACGTTACAAAGATGGAGTAATTTCCGCGCGGTTTTGACAAAGTAAACGTCACATTTAGCGTCATTGTACCGTCTATGTATATTTTTTATTTATTTCCATAAATACGCCTACTTACTTTGTTCTTTTATTTTATTTCGAAGAAAGCGGGTACTACATTAAATGTTTCCGACAATAAAAAAATACCTCACGATGTATGAATATCTACCTGTGTTTGATAAATCGGCAACAAAGAACGTAGTTTCCTTTTTTTGCCTTTTTTTACCACTGGTCACGTTATCTCCCTTGGACAACTATTCACGTCGTTCTCAAGACAATTCGTACATAAAACAACATGCAGGTGTGCCCATCTGGGGGGGTATGATAGAATTGGACTACGGCGGCGGAAAACTTACGGGTAATTAGATAAAAGTTCAATAATCTCACCTCTCTATTTAGTCTAATTCTCCGTGTATGATCGACCCTACCTCATAAAGGTGTATGTGTATTGCAATCATGCGGACATGACAACCCAGGTCTGGGAAAACACATTTAAATATCACATAGTTTATTGTCCCGTTTACATCGACAGTTGATTCAAAATTATACGAAACTGTAATTGTTAAACGTGTGTATAACTCCGTTGGATAAAACATGTCTTACATGCGTTTCTTCTATACGTTGGCTAGTTTTGTTCTCTAAGTCTCAGTATTGAATACATCCAAATGTAGACCGTGTATTGAGCATGCTGCCAGCCGCGAACGAAGGGCACACCGGTACCGAAAAAATACAAGCGACGTACGCGTGTTTGGCATGTTTTCAACTTCTGACAAACAGATATTACTGCTGTGTTACACGCGACGACCCCTCTTTAAGAAATGTGATACATGTGCACGCAACGGCCGTCAAAAACTATAATCATCTTTATTCATAATTGATGATTAATTATTAGAATCATTTTGTTGACATAATTTAATAATATATGTCACTATGTAATCCCGTGGGCTTTGCATGATGATTCTTATTTCTTGCTATTTTTAATATCTTTGGGGTATTCAAAAAAAAATTAGGGTGGGCGCCATTTTTTCCCGCCATTTTTTAGCAACAATTATTTTGCCAATAACTTCGCCAATAATCGTCGTAGAAACAAAATTCCGGTGTCTATGCCCACATTATCAGGGTCAAGGTTGCTGATGGCATAGTTAACATTATGATATAACAGTCGCCATCTTGAAATTCAAGATGGCCGCCATGACAATGGCACATTTTGTCGTAATATTATGATATAATATCATATGGACAAAGTTAGAGCAGATAGACCCACATTTAATTATATGTGCACCAAATTATGCGAATGTTAACAATTTAATTACGCCGTTTGCATGCAAACATGACCCTTTGGTGTAAAATGTGGCAAATAAATATACATACAAAATTTACAACTGTGTTTATCGACTCAATTGAAGAATGTTTCCATATACAAGGAACTGGCATCGTTCTCATTTGCTGAGGAGACAATATGTATTTCCATTGATTCAACAATGACATAAGTATGCAGATAAATGTATTATTGTATTGTACTTATTAACATATACCTGCTGTCGAATATACCTTACTATGTTTGAGATCAACATAACAATAAAGAACAGTCAAGTGACTCGCAATATACATTGTATGTATCCTGGTAAGAACATCACTACACTATTCAACTCATTAATATATCGATGCTCTTGTGAATTGATGTTGTATGTGCAATACTTTATGTCTTTATGTATACCTGTACTGTGTGATCATTGAACTGAAGTAGACACATACAACAGATATTGACCAAAATCAATTATTATTGCACACATTTATATTAATGAGTAGAATATCAAAAAAATGTTGCCGACTACTATTAGCCCAATTCAAACTGATTATTTTCGAATATATAGCGAGTAACAATAACAGTATGTCCGTTATTGATAATGGTTTCTACTCGACACGATCTTCTTCATTACTATACACCGAGTCAAACTCATTGTCATCATCGGTTGCCAATGTTTCTGCGTTAATACACATATCGTCATTGGCACCGCACCTGCAAAGTTCTGTACAGGGAAGAAAGCATGCCTTACATGAACATTTACTAGAGCATTTGCTGGCAACACAGCAACACCCGACCAGTTCAACGACAGCTTCCGGTGCTGGTAGAACCAGTGACACAACAGGAACCCAGCCTCCATCCTGCTGAGACCACCCAAGTGTGGCACGATCTAACACGGCTTTCTGGCTGGTTATGTCCAGTGCCCAGACATGAGCCTGCAGATGAGCACGGTTGACATACTCAATCATGGCTCCTTGCGTTGGCGGGAGCTTCTCCACGCCTTGGTTGCCTTTCAACTGCTTGAACAGATGCCATCTCATGTCCTTGGCATTGGAAACTTTACTGTTGAATAGCTGGCATAATAAATTGTTTGCACCCAGCATTGACAGCCTGGGATGGAATCCATCCAACACCAAGCTCAGTAAGCGCACTTACCACATCGTCACTGGCCTTCATAAATGTTTTGAAGCAAGTCAGCTTACCCTTTCCATTTATATGACCAGTCGTGTCTGATCCAGTGAGCGCATGCAACCCTGGTAATGCGGCAGCGTTTTCCGGTCCTAAAGCTTTATAGATGCCATTCAGTGGAACCTTTCGTCGTCTGTCCCCAGTGCCCATAATAAGAACCGTTTCAGGACTTAGCAAAGGCACTCTACGCAAAGCCAGTACAAGTACATCCGTGTCTTGTGTGTATATGTGTACCGCGTAGGAGTATAACAAGCGTATCAGCTTCCTCCTGTGTGCTCTCAAGTTTTACCATAGTATTCTCTGTTGACATCGCTCCCTTTCGCGTATGGGTTGTCACTGCAACCTTGCATTCATCGATTGACCTTTGTGCAAGATACAGCGTTAGCTGATCTTTTGTTTCCTTACATGAAGTCTGATTGGCGTTGCGTCCTCTACTTTGTGACCCCTCTCTGAAGATCTCCCAGCCGTACGCAACATTCGTGTTTGGTCCTTGAGAGAGTCTTGTACACTGTAGTCATCAAATACGATATACGCTTCCGAATATCCACGCCATTTGCTATCTACAGCCCGAACAAATGCGTCTGCCAAGTCGTTACATGTATGGATTACGTGTTTATGTACAACCATTTCATTCACCAGAGCCATCCCATCAACTATGATGCCCGCATCTGTCTTTTCATCTGACTCATCAATACGAGTTTGATCTGTCACCAAATCTTCCAGCGCATTGGCCAGCTTGAATTTATCAAGACATGGATAGATGGAACCACCGACCATCATGAAAGTGGTGTTCATTGCTGATAATTCATGGTTTCCAATGATATCTTCCAGATTTACGTCCCTAGACGACTTGGCAACGACAAGAAGACGGACAAATAAAGAGTTTGTTGCCTTCAGAATGAATTCTTCGGATTTGCCTTTCAGTTTTACAGTCTTGCAACCATCATCCCAATTCAAGTATTTGACTTTGGGCATCCTGTCCCACAAGTATGTTTCACCACAAATTCGTTGTTCAACAAACTCCATAAAACACCGAGTGCCACGTTCTTACATATCTAATATATCCCGTTGTACTGTTTCCGGCATGATCATCTTCGTCGTCAGATTGAACAGCTTCTGTTCAGTGGCATCAACTCCTTCACCAACAGCGAACTCGTCCCTTTCACCAACAGTGAATGGATTGGATTGTATCACAACATCATGTAGCTGTCTCACAGCCTTCTCCTGTCGCTTAGTCCTAGACACACTATGACTGTGGTGCTTTTGTGTACCAGTGTACCATTGTTCTGAATGTTCAATAGTCTTTCCGTCTCACCAGAAAGCCTGGTAAGCTCTGGTGCACTGAGACAGTACTTCAGTAGTGCACTGGGATTTGTTGTTATGCCAGTTAAGGCACCGTCACCTTTGTGTACTTTGTTAACACATTCCTGAGCTTGGTCGGGACCGACTGAGGTGAAGGGTGTGCTATTTGTGCTGACAGCAAAGTTCCCTAGTTCGAACTCTTCCCATATGTTGGAATTTCTCTCTTTCAAATCGTACATACGCGCAATGTGCTCTGGGATATTATGGGCATAGTCGTGTCTATTATATGCAAAGAAATAGACACACATCTTTTCCAAAGAAGCGAGATGCAACAGCAAGTTGCGTTCTCGTGTGCCACGTAGGAACTGCAGTAGGTTCATGACTTGCTTCATGTACATACGTGCCCATTTGTACATCTGGTACTTGTCATTAGCACGATCGAAGTCATCCATTTGATTAGTCAGATCCAGTGATTGTGTCAGCGTCAATAGCTTCTGCTGAACGCTATTAGCATCATCACCATCTTTGAACACGTCTGTGAGCTCATGTAGGACAGCGTATATTGCTTGACTTAATGTCGGGTGGTGTTCAAAGAAGACACCGATCCAGAGGTCAAACAACACCTGCAGTGTTATCTGGTGCGCGTCTATGGCTCTGTTGTGGTGCTTCCCGTTTAGTATCTGGGCAACAGTAACGCTGCTATACAAGTCAGCATCTACCCATGCCTGGTCCAGGCCACTATATTCCAAAGTAGCCACAAGACACCGTAATCCACATAACACAGTGTGGAATTGGCCAGGACTCTCAATCGTCATCTAACTGAATTGAGGATCTAGGTATGGGATTTTGCGAGCTCGTTTGTACAGATCCATGTCCAACCAAATTAGAACCGGGCCAAAGCAAATGGTGCCATTGAGATTGTGTAACTGTTCCAGTGCAGTGGTGAGTGAAGGCCGTTCATGAGCTGGAGCATTAATTAAAGGGAGTGTGTGTACCTTATCCGATGCATTGCTTCCATCAAGAGTTGCTTCACAAACAATCGAATTGTAAGCCGACCAGACCTGTATATGTTGTGTTCTTACCTGTGGATCAGTAACAGACTGTGAACTTACTGTTGCTGGCACTTGTTCGCAAGATTGGCGATGAACAGAACTCGATAGAGGCCATACGGTATCCTTCAGCCGCGAAGCAATAAGCTCGTCACCATTACTGCCGATCTCAAAATTGAGGTAATGGGGAAACATTTCTGGTTTAGGATTACCTGATATTTTACTTTGTACCAGCGACACGACTGTTTTCGGAACATCAGTTAGAGTTCTTGACGTTGTACTGGACTTTGGCTGAGGGATGCTAGATAGAGGGGGAGAGGGTCACATGTGCCATGAGTGCTATGTTGCTGCTGATACACAGCCATCGCAGTCGCATGGAAAGAGTTATTTCCATCCAGAGTGTCTACGTTAGCATCGATGTTGTCAATTGAAAATCGGAGCTGATTGTGGCGATGAAGTCCCGGTGGAATATAAACACCACCATGGGACTCCATGTCTTGCTGCATGCCAGTAGCAATTTGTGTTACGCATTGCTTTACACGACTATATCGAACACCTACACCAGCCTGGGAAATAATATGTATAAGCTTATAGCTACGCCAAATATGCTCACAGTACAGTAACATTCCAAGTGTAATTGGGATTTCAATAGTAGACATAAACGTACTTCGCGATTGCGAAGTAGGTTCATACCATAGAGTACATTTTGAAGGGTATGATTGATTTTAAAAAAATGGTGAACCAAACGGTTTGTAAACGGTTTGTACTAAATATACCATTTTAGAAGCCAATTTGTCACATTAAAACTATTGTTTTGGCTAATATGACATTGACCCTGACCCTAAGCACGTGACATTGACCCATTTTGTTCTTCAAAAACTCAATTCATTGACACAACACCCATTAATGCCTACACCTGAGACAACGACCAAAATATGTAATGCATTGGTGTCCCAGATAACGATATTTGGACGTTTTTTTTATGGACATTTGACCTTGACATTGACTGCCAGAGCGTGACATTACGCCCAAATCATTTTCAAACCACCACCAACATACTCAGCTACCTGAGAAACCATAGAAACGACACCAAGTTTGTGGAAATCGCACCATACGTTGCCGAGAAATACCAATGACGAGATTTGAATGGCGGCCATCTTGAATCAAAGATGGCAGCCAAAATAATGGCGGGGAAAAAATAGCGCCCACCCTCATTTTTCGGGAATACCCCAAAGATATTAAAAATAACAAGAAACTAGAATCATCACACAAAGCCCACGGGAGTTCTATAGCTTGCAGTATTACATATACTATAAGGTCGCGTAATACAGATATTGGAAATAATTTCCTTTGAAAATCTTCATACAATCTAAAGCCTCATACATTTACAATGATTATCACAAGGACGGGGTTCGTTTATATATATAATTATAGTACTTATAGGTTATAATGTTTTCCATATTGCGATATTGTGTGACTTTAGTCGGAACGAGTGGCAATTATATCCACATACAAATCAAATATCGCGAGAAAACCTGTCTTCGGGAGTCTGACGACGTCACAAGATATGACGTCGTGAACTTAGCCGACATAATTTCCTCTGATATTTGCATGTTGCACTCGGACTTCGAAGTTCAGTTGCTTGTTTCAGAACAATAGGCTACGATACTCGCTCACTGCAAGGCGAGTTGTCACTCCAAAAGACAACATGCTACCGTAACACTCCCAAAACAAACACAAGGCGGTGTACCAGGCTGATATTGCGGTAACAAATGTCTGCAAAAATGTTAGAGCGGGGTCGGGTCTGACCGGCCGTCGGCACTAACCAGCCCCCCATCAGTAAACACGTTTAAACCTAAGTTTATATATTATATTGCGCATGTGTCGAAAGTTCATTTCCGCGTGAGTTTTAAATTTGCGACAAACAGTGCAGATAGTATTTCCAATACGAATTAAATCGTTTTCCATAGAACAACATCTGCAAACGAAGACTTGCATAACTATGATGTAACACATTGTTGTATACATGCATGTACGTAACACATTACTGTATACATGCAGATTTATGCAGAGTGCGTCTACATATATGCATATTGGAATACCGATATTGTAAGTTAAGGCTTGTCACATTGAACTGAAGGTAGTTTTCTACAATTATTATAGGGTTAACTGTATTGTTATTTTGAAATTTGCGGCGTATATCAGAAAATGATAGGTCGGAAAACCTGTTTAAACATGTTTTCCGACCTATCCTTTTCTGATATATACGCCGCAAATTTCAAAATTACAATCCGGTTAACCTATTTCTAATGCACTCCTTTACTGTTTTGCAAACTTTATCGAGTCTCGTTGGAAATTCGTACCGGATTCCAAGCTGGTTGAGCAGGTCATACCGGACGGATCACACAAATAATATTTTCTACGAAGAAAATAGTTTCAACACAATTACAAGATATTAGCGATTTGTGTATGAATGTATATACGTTTATGTTGCTGATTTCATTATTTTTCAATAATAAAAGCAATAAATTCGTCGTTATAATTATAGTTGCCTTATTTACATTTTATGTGAGTTATCCCATGTTTTGGTCGGTCATTATGTGGCGGAGTAAATTGACCGACCTCACACCTAGTATTGGCGTAGGAATACATATTGAAATAATTTGCGACCGTTCATAAACAATGATATACCTGTAATGTATCACCATCAGCCAATCAGATGGCGTGATATTTATAGAGTGCATTAGAAAAACTATTAAAACGATCAGTAAACAGGACGTCAAAAAGAAGAAATCACCATACCGAATCCGCCGTACCCGCACACGTTTATACCACAGGTGGAAGACTCGGACCTACGACACAAAAAAATGCCTATTAAAAAAATCCCATTACCCCACCCATTTAGTCTCGTACAGTACTATTTATAAAGGTGAGTATCAATATGGCTATTATAGAAAGAGCCCTCTCTTTTCCGGCTCGCACAAATACAATAAACATCGATTATGTGTGTGAATATATTCACTTCAAATCGCTGTTTCCAGTATTTAATCAGTTATTCGCATTTTGTATACCCCATCCAAAGCGAAATTTGCGTGTACGAAAGAATCTCACACAGAATCGGAGGCCGTTCGGCGTGGATTATCCGTCATATTTGACCAATAACTGATCGCCAGCTCAAACTAAAGTCGTGCACCATGACCATATACATTAGCAACTCCAACCATACAAAGTTCGTCCAATTGTGATCGTTCACCAATCTTCCACCTGTGGTTTATGCCTGCTGGTACATGAACTTGCCGGTTTGTCTTTGTCGCTTTTCATTTTCATGTATTACTAAAGGACTCGAGCTCATCCGTCTATACATTCATTATTCAATGACAACATGCTTCTAGTTGTCAACTTGCAAACTGTTGTAAATGTTGGCGTATATTCTATGTGTGCCGGTAGATACGTAGTTACTGTAACGTCCTTTTGACGTCGTTTGACGTCGCTTTTACGTGACATTTGCTCAAACGACCTGAATAGTGGTGTTGTGTAAAATGTAATATCTTAATGAATATTGCAGATATCATGATCAAATAAAAAGCATTCAATTCATAAGACAAATACCATTGTCATAGTAACAAAATGTCAATTTAACCAAACATTTCCCGAAGACATGTTTCCTCATGACGCGGCTCATATGTAAATCACTCACAACTAAGATGCGCCTAAAAATAACTATCAATGAAGTAAACAAATTACGGATGATTTAGAAGGAACTATTATACAATGTGAAAAGTAATTCTGGCACTGATCAATATGTTAAATATTGACAATTTACTTTCCATTGTGTTTCAATGTCAAACAAATGTACATATATAATAAACATATGTTTTATTCTCAGATAAAATATCAAGACTATTTGTATTCCTTTCATGTGCTGGACGTACGGACGCCGGTAACACTATATGCCCGTTGAGTGCTGGGACATGGATTTGCTACAGCGCGATGGAGGACAATCTGAGGAATGCATGTATGAAATAGCAAAGTGCTCCATGAAAGGAAACATAAGTTATAAGACATTTACCCCAACGTTAAGTTTGTGGACGCCGACGAAACCGGGGGTATGCCATAAGCTCTTCCGCACTTCGTGCAGGCGAGCTAAAATCAGGTCGTTGAAAATATTCATCCGAATCTCCACAAAAAGTAGTCCTTCGCTCTGGTAAAAAGAAACATATGGACATAACTCCAAAAGAGAAATCTCACATCTTTGACACGATATCTATGAATGTGTGAAGTGTTTTTTTATATATTCCATACGATATTCAACTTATGCTCTGGACAAGAAACAAAAAAAAATAAAAAATAAAAAAGAGCAATAACTAAAAAAATAACGATGAAATTATCCAAATTAGCGATGCTAGAATAGTCATTCTTGCATGCGACACACCTTTGACTCAATATATTGTATGTGTGTGTGCAGTTTTATTAAAATATTGCACACGCTATTCAACTTAACCCCTACACCGCTATCTTAATTTTGTGTCGTCTGTTGTTTATTTTCCAGTTTTATCACCATGCTTTATCAGCACTTTAGAATAATTTACAACATCATGCAAAGTGCTGTTAAAACATGTTTTTACTGAGAAATAAGGCAAGATAAAAAAAAGTAACAGCAGACGACACTTGTTGTGCGTAGCGGTCTAATGTCTCCAGACGTGACTGCTTGACCACGTCAAATTCATAATATTTACACTGTCCTTAAATTCATAATGGAAACGCCCATTCAACGTATTGCGTTTATATCCTTAGGCATTACATTAGCCCCATTTGACGTCGCATCCGTGTTCTATGAACACATTTTCAAGTTTATTATTATTGTTATAAAGCCGACAGATAATGTTTTATGTTATCTTGCATGCAAATAGTCTAAGTAATTACTTACTACAAATTTGGCTGCAACTAAGATTCAGGCGCGGATACAGAAATTTGTAAATGCCAGATCGCCGCAGATGCGATTTCCTGAGACCTAGGCCACGAATTCACACATTAAAATGTCCCCCTTTTTTTCCCCTCGACCCCCCGCCTCCCCCCCCATATGAATAGGCCTAAAATTTATCGAAAATCAAACTATCGTGTCTCACGGGACAGTGGGCAGCTAGCTTTAAAAAGGGGGTGGACGATTTTCTACATACTTTACTACCGACCATGTAAGTTACACCAGTGTGTCTAAAAAAATAGGTTTATGAATATTTCTTGACTTTGGGAGGCTTGACTAGGTGTATTTTTTTCGAGTATTTCATAATTCTACGAAACTGAATGTTAGCTCCGGTTGATTTTGACATCTTGGAAAATGGCGCATGCTATGCTGTCTCGCCGGTACGGTTTCGTGTCAGAATTTAAGGTAATTTTCGGGCTTTTGTAGCGAAAATTTGAGGTGGTTATGACCCAGCTTTGAAATAATTTTCAGTAAATGGTGTGGTGTTACAAGTGATAGAATAAGACATAACAAAGTATATGTGCCTCATATTTTCATGAAAACAATTCCGACAAATTCAGTCGTGTTGAAATTTCGGGCCAAAAATAGGTGGGTGAGGTAACTTTGTAAAACATTAATTGAACACATCTGATGCGGTTACTGCATTTTTATTGTGGCGTACGATTTGTACTTCATTTGCGAGTATTTTTCAATACTTGTCGCAAGAGCTTCCTTAACTGATTGTGAGAGGCGGTGATTTGTATAAGTCACCCGCCGCCCTCAGAAAAGCAGTCAATTTTGGCTATTTTCAACCGTCCCGTGATGCCTTTAGTTTCGCAGAAACTTTGTTGTTGTTGTTGTTGTAGAGATCTACATGTCTGTGTAAAACCCGCACTTATTTTTCGCGGTACCAACATACTTCCAGTAAACGCTTGCCCTCTTGTGTCAGTCTCTGCATAATAAAAAGAACTGTCGCACGAACTTAGGGTGAAATTATTCACACACTCTAGCTTGACATTGTCTCGTATATATATATGAACAGTATAAATGACGATACTGTCAAGGTCATTACCAAGGTCAGGAATGATCGAGACAAATTGTCTCCCCTATTATCATATGAACCAAGTATACTTCAATTGTTATGACGTTATGGCCAATATAGCTTGATCTGACGAACGAAAAGTGGTAACAATGCAGTTGAAGTGTAAGGGATAGGCTACAGTAGATAAGTACACGTAGTCACTTAATCACTTATAATGTACACTATATTACATGGGGAACACACAGGAATACATGATACATTGATATGCGAACATCACTGTACTGTGCATGATACTATTCAATTACAAGGTTGTAAGCCAATCGACTGTTATACTTTAACGAAACTTAAAAGCTATAGACGAATAAACTCGGTATGTGGTATCTCAATGGTCCCGTAGTGGACAATAGTATGAATGCACAAGTACTTTGATGATCGCTAATCAAAGTGAAATAACATACAAGTATAACATGGCAGAACGAACATTGGAGGACAAATGACAATCATCTGAGCTACTCCAGTGCTGGCGTATCTCAATAGATAGTGGTAACCTCTGAGTATCAAGGTCCCAAGGTCTGCCTCACCCGCAGTATGAGGTATAGTCACCAATATGGATATTATCCAACTTCAAGTGGATTAATCCATAAACAATATATGTAGTCTTACTACAATCCCTTAGCCATGATATGCCATGATAGGAGTATTACCATACACTATCAAAGTATACATATATATTGCCTATGCAATATATTTCCAAAGTATGAATGTCAAAGTCAAAGCCGGATGTGGTTACATCACATGATAGTCAATAACGATAATGTTCCGGAAGCTGGTACCGGAAGTAAAGTTCCAAAGGTAGTATTATTTCCGGAAAATGGTGGACCAGATGTAAAGTTCCCATGGCATCACTCGACTGTAGCAACCCGGATGTGGTGGACCGGATGTAAAGTATCCATGGTGAATCAATGGGTTGTAATACCGGTAGTGGTAGACCGGATGTAAAGTTCCGATATAATACAAATGGCGATTATCACATTGGCTAAGACGCCGGGAAAAGTTTCACATAGGCGACATTCAACTCGGTGGTAGTATAATGATATGATATGTGTGTATGGCGTTTCACTTCACTAATCTATGGCTGTGACTGTCTGCTGAACGCGATGTAGCAATCACACACTGCTCTATACAGGCCTGTACCCGGAGCTGCTACACACACTGCGCCAGACAGACGTACGGACACTCGGACGACCTGGTACTCTGCACTGACTGGGGTCTGCCCTCAACGAGTGGACCAAAACGTCCAATGTGGCTCGCTGGAGCGATCTCAAGAGGCTAAAAAATGAAATGAGCCTCCAATTACTGGACGAATACGCACAGACAGACAGACAGGATGCACAACGGACTAAGACGGGAATCGAACAACGGAAAATCACAGCTGAAATACAATGTTGTAGGTACATACCAAAATCCTCCGTATCACTGGTGAATACAGTACTATCCTTCTGTTACCAGAAAATATGTGTCCCACCAACACATTGCTGCGAGACATCGCTTATATACGCACCAATGAAATCACGCACGGAATAATGAATATACCTACCTCTCGTTCGACACTCAGCATAAATATTACAAAACCATGGCTTTTGCCATTTCACCCGTGGGTTATATTTGGCATAAATATATGTTCCCACGCCATAAATTCAACCAAACTAGTGTACAGCCCTCGCGGAATAAATACCATCCAACATGGTATATCCCACACTACCATAAATCTGCACACTATAGACCCAGATCTCATAATACGAAATCTACTCGACTGGTCTCGACATGCGAAGGTTGCTTTTTGGCCCCGCCAAACCCGTCCATATCGGTACTACGGGCTGTACACTCAAATGAGAGTGTGGCACATACTAAACTCAAATATCGTGGTCATTTACGGAAATATCACGACACAAAGCATCACCAGTATGGGATCTGATATATCCGTGTTGGCCAGTACCAGGCTATGGTGAAGCAACACTAACCCGTAGCATACATAACAGGGCAGACCATGGTATGGTCTGCGCTATATACTGGCTTCACTTATAGAAGGTCCCTTATGTGGTGAACAACTGACACGCGGACAAACTCGGCCAGCACGGATAGTGGACATCCGTAATACTAAAAGGGGTCTTTTCCCTAGCGAAACCAGCACACGCAGTCAACGAGATATCTACCACACACATGCATAGTCTGTGGCAAATATGGCGTGACATCAGTAAAACATTTCTCCTAAAATGGACGTGTATTTAAATCCGCAAAAAGGACACGCATAAACGTATTTCCACCAATACAACATAAGCCCTCTTATTACACGCACATTGTACATGGCAAATGTACATGCTAAATCGCAGGTATGTAAAAATCACAGGTGTGTGAAATCACAGGTATGTGGAATCACAGGTATGTGAAATCAATAGTACGCACAACCATACAACACAGTGCCACACATCACAAATATACAATTATACGGAAATTCGGAATGTACAAGAATGCACGTGTCACGTGACATATACATACACACACTTCCATGCAATTATTGGAGGGGCCAAGATATACTCTGCCCCCCCCCCCCTCCCACTCTCAATATTGGGGGAGGGGCTGCTGAAAACAATAAACATACCACATATATAGCATCGTTTTCTTCTTTTCCATGAAAACATATGTTTTCATTTCAAAGCAATCTATTCAATAATTGCTGTCTGTTGATGTGTAAACAGTAGTGTGATTTTATTTCACCCAATTAAAATTTTGAAATACCCAATTGCTTCAGAAAATATGGAGTGATAATACTCAATTACCAATTCCTTATCTGGAGTCCTGTAAATGTGATTCAATATATGTGTGAAGTAGATCTGACCCTGGTTTCTTAGTATATATTATACTATGCATAGAGTTGCCACCTGGGCTATCATATCATGGACAAGCTATCAGTGAGCTTCACCTATTGTAACATTTTACATAGACAGCTCAATCTTTGACAGAAAAAATAATACAATTTAGTACAATGTGTTCCAAAATGAACTTTTTAGAACGTGCTATCCGTTATATCTCGCCCGATCCCCTTTATGACAACAAATGTTCCCAGCTGCGGGGCTCCGTAGACATGGACTATCAGAGAATGAAGTCAACATTCAATAGGGTTCTTCGCAATGTTGATCTGCATGCACATGCTAAGTAAGATCGGAAAGACGGTAGTTCAGTTATCGCACGGTAGCAAAAGAAATGTGCAATAAACGACATATTTTAGCACCCGTGACCTTGTCATTGAAGGGACGAAACCAACATGCAATCGGATTCTTCCCATGGCTGATATGAATGTACGTGTCACTTATTACTTAGATATCAATTTTTGCCTAGAAATTGCCTGTATTTGCCTACAGCAATAACATACACAATCCAGGCTGATGCAGCGTGTTTTCCAGTCTGATACTGAAACTTCTAGTCTTATACTGCCATTTCTAGTCTGATACCATCGTTACTAGTCTGATACCGCCGTTGCCAGCCCGATACCATGTCTAGAGCGCGTATTAAACCAGTTCCTTTGGGCATGCGCATTGAATTACTTTATCGGCTGCGTAAATTTTGACACATGCCGGGAATTTAAATTTGTAGGCTCTGAGTTTCATCATTCAATCATGGATAACGGTATAGATTTTAATATAGGATTATCACAACTGCCGGATGATTGATATTGAAATTTATTTCTAAGTAATCTAAGTAATCTAAGTAATAAAGACGTTAATACGTGTCTTATTTGATATCGGCCTAGGTATCGTCCCTCGGTAACTTGGTATCAGCCTTCGACCTTCGGTCTCAGACTGATACCAAGTTACTTCGGGCCGATACCTAGGCCGATATCAAACAAGCCACGTAGTAACCTCTAAGTATCGCGAAGGTCGGTAACTTATATGACAGTCGAAGTATCGCACAGAAAATTGTCGACGGACAGACGGATGGGCGGACGGACAGACAGACACATAGGGTGTCCGGTTTCGACAGGTTTCAATGTACTTATTGTTATGAGGGGCAGTTTCATGTACCGTGTGTAGTTCTCGGTCTGGTGAGTTTTAAAGGCAAGCGTTCAATGAATGTACGCGTATAAGGCGTAAAAAAGAATTGTTTGTTTCCACTAACCCGACCGACCCTATTTTGTCCCGCCGACCCTTTTCGTCATATCGGTAATGTTTTTGATAAAAACAGTATATTTTCACTAACCTATAGTGGGTTAACCCTTCCTACCCTGTTGACGGAAATTGCCATCTGCTGTTTTTTCATTTTTGCTTTAATTCTTAACAAAAAACTGGTCTTGACAGCACATGAGAATCGTCTCCACGATTCTCATGTGCTGTCAAAACCAAGTTTTTGTCGAGAAATATTGAAAATAAAACATTTCCAGCAGACAACAACATTTCATTCAGCGTAGTAAGGATTAACATATCAGATACAAAAAGTATGTCGTGAATGGAAAAAAAAATCGAGAAAAAAGAAAGTTTCGCATACCTACGTACCATATTTTTTTTCCAGGAGCCTATTTCACCAAAATTGCAAAGTATACTTTTCTAGCAAAGTATACTCTGAGGGAGAAATTTTCAATTTTATGATAAATTTATTAATTTTTATTATACTGAATTTATTACATTACCACAGCCATTTTGGCTGTGATAATGTAATGAATTCAGTATAATAATTCTGCATACTTTTAATCATCAAATATATGCAGTTGTTAGTTCTATATGAAATATTGCATTTCAGGAAAAATAAATGATTACTCCCTCAAAGTATACTTTGCTAGATAAGTATACTTTGCAATTTTGATGAAATCGGCTACAGGTGTTAGCGGAAACAAACAATTTTTTTTTTGGCCTAAGCTGTAGATCCAATATATGCATGAACTCGTTTCACTGCAGTATTTTCGAATGGGTGAATGTGTATTGCATAATTAAACGACAAGTAATTTATAAATACCTTCTCACAAATGATACACAGGTGTACATATGTTTACAACATTTACAATATTTTTCATAAATAAAGTCAAAAGCTGATAACATGCTGAGTACATGCGGAAAATGTTGTCAACTTTTGACGCCATATACTGAAAATATTGTAAATTTTGTAAACGTATTTCATGAAATTCCTCGGATTTCCTAAGGTACAAAATCACATGGCGTGTCTCGTATGTGACTGTCAGCGGAGGAATGGGGAGTATGGGTTTTGCGACCAGTGTCGTTCCAGATGAGCCTGTGCTTCTGCACACTCTTAACATGAGCTGCACTGTTTGCCATTCTAAGAATGAAAGACCCGTAATGCTTCGAACAAGCAATATAGATCGTTTTCAGATGACAGGAGTGTGCTATTTGATCGTGAACTAATATAATCATGGTCATACATCCCGCTTCTCCAGTCGCAATCGCATATGTGTATATACCTTGTCACACTTACTGTTGCCAATTGCTATATTCCAAACCACATATACAATGTAATATATACTCAGCGACAAAATAAACCGAACAAGCCAATACTACTGACTTATTTGGGTGAATAGAGACGTATATCAAAGCAAAGAAACATATTTATGCAATAACCATATTTAATTTCGCATCACTTAAGCCTGTCATATATACCGAATTGTTTGCTCAATTGCAACATAAACAAATGAAGACTTTATTTCATAAATAGGAGTTACTATATCCTCTCCTAATTAGGAGATAATAAGTCCTAATTAGGAGATAGCATCTCCTAACTAGGACTTGGTATTTCCTAATTATGACTTAGTATCTCCTAATTAGGAGATATTATGTCCTAATTAGGACTTAGTATCTCATAATTAGGACTTAATATCTCCTAATTAGGAGTTTGTATATCCTAATTAGGACTTAGTAGCTCCTCATTAGGAGTTATTATCTCATAATTAGGAGTTAATATCTCATAATTAGACTTACTATAAAAAATATTATAGCATTGGCACCAGGACGCTTCCATACATATACCATCAGTATGTGCCGTCGATGTTGAATACAAATGTTAAACAGTAATCATGATAATGTATTCTAATGAATGCAGTAAATTCAAACAACGTTCTGCCGTCAGTTACCTGGGGCCTGTTTCACTAAACTTCGTTCGACTAAAATGTTCGTAAGTGCAATTTTAGGATCGTCTGGAAATTTCAATTGATGGATTTACATTTATTGTACATCACTAGGAGATGAAGTTGTCCAAGTATGGTTGCTGTAGGCCCAGGAGTATTCCATATACAAGCTTGACTATGAACATTTAACCAAGTTAGAGTACAAACCTTAACCAAGGGGAAATAAGTAAGTAATTCAAGGTTAAATGTAGGTGAAGGTAAAATATAGGTCAGGGGTTATTGATGTACATCCATATGAGAAAAAGTTATCCAAGTATGGTGTATGTATGCACAATAGTATTCCATCTACAAGCTTGACTAAACACCTTAACCAAGGTTGCCTAAAGACCTTAACCAAGGGGAATTAAGTAAGTAATTCAAGGTTAAATGTAGGTCAAGGTAAAATATAGGTCATGGGTTGTTGATGTACATCACTGGGAGATGAAGTTGTCCAAGTATGGTTAGTGTAGGGCCAGGAGTATTCCATCTACAAGCTTGACTAAAAACCTTAACCAAGGGGAATTAACTAAGTAATTCAAGAGGAAATGTAGGTCAAGGTCAAAAATAGATCAGGGTTTATTGATGTACATCACTAGAAGATAAAGTTGTCCAAGTATGGTGGTGTAGGGCCAGTAGAATTCCATATATAAGCTCGACTAAAAACCTTAACCAAGGGGAATTAACTAAGTAATTCAAGAGGAAATGTAGGGTCAAGGTCAAATATAGATAAGGGGTTATTGATGTACATCCCTATGAGAAAAGGTTGTCCAAGTATGGTGTCTGTATGCACAATAGTATTCCATGTACAAGCTTGACTAAAAACCTTAACCAAGGTTGACTAAACACCAAAACCAAGGGGAATTAACTAAGTAATTCAAGAGGAAATGTAGGTCAATGTCAAATATAGATCAGGGGTTATTGATGTACATCACTAGGATATGAAGTTGTCCAAGTATGGTGGGTGTAGGGCCAGTAGTATTCCATATACAAGCTTGACTAAAAACCTTAAACAAGGCGTGACGGTGACGCCGACGCCGGCGCCGACGCCGACGCCGGCGTGACTACATAAGCTCTAACTATTCTTCGAATAGTCGAGCTAAACAGGTAGAATTCATTTACAATTGTGTATGTTCATAAAATGTGGCACTGACTGGATACATGGGACATATGGGTTTTGTGACCAGTGTAGATCCAGATCAGGGGCCCGTTTCACTAAACATCGCACGACTAAGAAGTCCGTATATGCAAAACTAAAATGTACAACACAGTTCGCATTATGTGATGGATTTGTTCAGAGTTAATGACCCCAACACGTAGGTGGGAAATGGTAGCATTACGGGACCACGTTAATGTATAAAGTGAATATATATAAATCTTCGTACGATCATTCTTTTCGTACGAAGTTTAGTGAAACGGGTCCCAGGATATGCACCGTTCGCTATTCTATCAATGAAACACCCGCCAACCGACGACAGGCTGAAATTACAACTTACATTTCCAGTGTAATGCGATATGTATGTGTGCCAGATAACCGGTTTGACTTACTTGTGCGAACACGTGTCTGGCTTGTTTTGTCCGCGACGTGGGTACTCGCCCATTATAACGCATACCAGTATATGGTGGATACACACCAGGGGCGTGCCTAGCTCCCATACACGTGTAGGGGACATTGGCGTGTATAGTGACGTCGCTGTACACGTGCATGTATCTCAGCGATGAATCCAGCATTATCGGGATTCATATTTAGCCCTTTCAACACTACAGCCCTCTATAGATAGCGGTGTTTGCAAACAGTGTAGATCCAGATCAGCCGGCTCGTAACGAGCCGTCTCATCAGGATGTGCACTGTTTGCAAGTAATCTTCATATTTGTTTTGTGTTTTCTTTTCAGAAAGAAAAACAACAACAATACCCCTTTTCATAAATGGACTAGTCTGAAAAACATTTTGTGACGATTGGATTGGTCCTCACATTAACATATCTTAACCTCTTCCAGGTATCTAATGTTAAAGGGTTAACGACGAATCATACTAATATGAGACACGCCATGTGATATTGTACCTTCGGACATCAGCGTAATTTTATGAAATAAGTTTACAATATTTACAATATTTTCCATAAATGGCGTCAAAAGTCGATAATTCCGCATGTACTCTGAAAATTCTGTCAAATTTTGTGCAAAAATATTGTAAATTTTGTAAACGTATTTAAAGGCCCTGAACGGCTCAGTATTACAATTTTCCGATTTTTTCAAACATAAAAACATGTTTGGCAACTGATTTAGTACACAAAACTAACATATACTGCCTAATAGATACATCTCAAGTCTTGAGATTTACATCTTAATCGCAATGTGAAGACAACAAAAACTTGTTTTGTGTACCACTCAGTGCAAAATGTCAATATTAACAATTTCATGTCCGTAGCCCAACGGCTTCGGCTCGGAAGCGAGTCGATAAACTCCGGCTATCGGAATTCATCGGCCGCGAATCGGGTAGTTGAGGAGTTGACCCGAACGTCTATCGGAAAATCGATCGGGCTTTGAAACACGCACCTGCTGTTTGTTTATCAACAACTATTGATATTTTCATCGACTACAAACTCATGTTTGTACCAAAATGAATGCAAACAGTTTCAAAGTGTGTGTAAATAGAAACCTGTTGGATTTATGTGTGGGAAAATCCAATGCGAGGCCAAATTCGGCAACATGAGCCGTATAGGGGCTGTAATGAAACTAAAGATCACTAAGTTAATATATCTGTATAGCGGGCACTCGCAATTTTTAAAACTGTTGGAATAGTTACACATTCATACACTTATTTAATTTTTATTTAAAGAACATTGTGTGCCTAACAGATGAGACCCCAACTTTAATAAAATTGTACAGGCTGTCAAATCGTAGTCCTGAGAAATCACTAATCTTGTGCAGAGCGTATGATAGAATATGCCGCGTTTGTCAAGATATTTACCTCACGATGGGATTAACTTTTAACGATGAACCATGAACAAATAGTACCTAAACATGATTAAAACATATAAATGTAGTTTGTAGCGGATTGCTCTAATGTCATTTGCGACCAGTGTAGACACAGATCAGCCTGCGCATCAACGCAGTCTGGTCAGGGTCTGCACTGTTCGTCATTCATTCATTGAATCAACAAACCTAAATGTAGATGGCGATAGCAGGTGAGGACTCATCGTATAAACGCAATATTTATGTCCATCCCGATATCACACATCAGACGTATGAAGGCGGGCAATGCCAACCGCTATGATACAATCTGGAGACGCCCGTGCTGAGGCATTCGGAGTCACCTCGCACTCGGCACTCCTCCAGTGATCGTTGCGTGACCAATACCGCCGTACATACCTACCTGATTCATCGGACAGATACAGCAATGGTGCGAAGCTATAAATCCCCGGTAAGTTAAATTATATATTGTATTATAAAGCAACCTTGTTCTGAGTACATACATATAATTCCATTACATCACATTGCATTACATATTAAGACAATAAGAGTTACGATGGAGTGGTATTTCCAAATTTGCGTTTGAAGTGTACATTGACTCTTTACTTTCTACTTCGTGGAGAGTGACCCGAGAAATTTGCTAATGCAAACTAATTACATTTCGTTACACTGCATTACATACATGTACGAATTATGACGGAGTAATCTTTGCAGCGTTCTTTGTTCGTGGAGAGTGACCTGAGAATGTTGTTAATACACACGTTATTAGGTACGTTTCTTGTAATATTTTGTGTCGTATTGTAGAATTGTCTCTCAATAACAAAGAATTGTCTCTCAATAACAATATAGCGAAGTATGAACGTCAACACCCTGCAGGTTTTTTTCTATATCTTTGTGCGCGAAATGTAAATGCTATTACGCACATTTGTTTAACTGTGTAGCGTGGTGTAGCGTGGTGTAGCGATATAGTACATGTACAACCTGATGCCTATAAAGCAGAAAATGTGCAGCTAATTATGGTGTACGAACGGGGTCAAAACTAAACTTACAGGTGCAGCTATAAAAATATACAGGTGCACTGTAGCTGTAAAAAATACAGCTGCACCGGTCAAAATGCAGCTGCACCTGTAAAATACAGCTTAGTTTTGACCCCATTCGGGGTCAAAACTAAACTGTATTTTTATGCCACAGGGTTTCGAAGAAACGGGTGGCATATAGTGTTTGGACCGTCCGTCTGTCCGTCCGTCCGTCTGTCCGTCATACTTTTCGGTAAACCAATTTGTCACAGTTTCTCAAATATGCTTCAGGTGGCATCCGCGTTCGACAGACGCATTTCTTGTTACAGGATCAGCTGTATTTGGGGACAGTATTTCCAAAATAATTCCATATGTTTAACTACATGCAAATAAAATACAACTACTTTACATATTGATTACACATATGAATCAAATTTTGCGCAAATATATTGGCTACTCAATGCATTTCATTTCCTTAAAATCTGTAATGTATATTTGAATAATTTCTCCAGTTAGAGCCACATACATACTTTCTATATGTTTTTACTTATATTGTACAGCGAAACCTCTCTAAACCGGACACCCTGGGGACAAGCATTTTATCATTCCGAGCCATAATTGCGATCACGAACAGATATTATCACCAAAAATTATCATCAAAAATAGGATCACATGTGTTTTCTTTGTGTCCGGTTTAACGAGGTTCCACTGTATTTGAGAATGATTAGACGTGTCGACTATTAACCCTTTCACCCCTAAGTAACTGGAATGGATTTGACATGTTAATTTTGCAATCAATCCAATTGTCACACAATTATTTTCAGACTAGTCCATTTATGAAAAGGGTATGTTTTTTGTTTTCAAAATTTTCGTTAGCCGGCTCATCTGGATCTGCACTGTTTGCATAAACCGATATAGCGGGCTTTCAGGTTCAAAGGGTTAAGACACTGTGAACAGTATAGACCTTGATCAGCCAGAAATGGCTCCCTCGCATTTAATTCCTTAAAAGTCCAATATTTGAACAATAACACTAATATACATACTGTCCATTAGTGGCATCGATTGTTATGTTAATGTGTTTCTCCTCAACGTAAGACAGTAAGATGACAGCGCCCCAGATAAGGAATTAGTAATTGAGTATTGTCACTGCATCATTTCTGAAGCAATTAGGTATTTCAAAATTTGAATTGGGTAAAATAAAAGCACACTACTGTTTACACATCAACAGACGGCAAGTATTGAATAGTTTGCTTCGAAATGAATACATGTCTTGGCATTGCATTACAAGTGTCTCCTTGGATACAATTCTAATGAAATACCAAGATGTGATGTCATGGAAAATAAGAAAAATATGCTATATTTGTGTTCTGTTTATTTTTTTCTGCAGCATAATAAAGTATCACAATTTTTTGTATTGCTTTTTGATACTCGCGACTTCGGATTTCAATTGGATTTTTGACAATTTTAATTGGGTATTTAAGCAAATACGCAGCTTATCTGGAGCTCTGCAGTATGAGTGAAGCCATCAATCGGTAGAGCAAAACGTACGTGTACACAAGTAACACAATATACATGAAAACATACATGTACACATGTACACCGACAGGATATGGGTCGCCGATCTTACATTTATTGCAGATATTGTAAGGTCCGTTTTTTTCAGCAGGTGGTCCCAGTACAGCTGTAAGCGGGACGATGTCGTGAACATTCGACATTTCTGTTGTCTGAATATGAAAAGCTTAAATCTGAATGCACACTGACGTGTGTGTCATGTTAATATAAGAAATATATACGGTGGGATGATAGTTCAAGGCAACATATGTTGGGAGACATTAGTCTCATGGACCGTGACTGACGATCTGTCAAGTCGTGACAAATGCAATAATACAAACAATCAAGAACATTTATACAGTAATTAATTATTGTGTTCATTTGCTCAGTGAAGTTGATAGTCAAGTTCTCGACTCAAATATGTGTTTGACCCTTTCAACATAGATACCTCTCAGTACCGTAACCAGGATAAGGCAGACGAGGAGGTCGCCTCGTCACTTATTTTGCCGATGTTTTTGTTGTTGCTAAGAATTAAACAAATCTCCGGGGAGGTGGCGGGCAGAATGTTCCCTGACCCCCATATTGGGACTTGGTTAGCCTCGTCTGCTTTTTACCTCTGGTTATAGCCCTGCAAACAGTACGCGTATATATCCTGATGAACCAACTCGTAATGAGGCGTCGCATTCAAGATCTGCACCACTTGAGGATATTTTTAGATTTTTTGCAAAATGACCCCCTTTTCTGTATAATGGAAGTCTTAAACTTAACATGAAACAGTTCATTTCAGTTACTTAGGGGGTTACGTGTTAATCGTCAAAGGTTGTAGCAGCATTGTCAATGAAAAAATGGCCGTATGGACTAACTTTTAAAAATCTAATATCATATCCACAGGAATCTTCGGAATTTCAAATTCTTGGTGGATTGACTGTGCAGTTGGTCATAGACATGCACAGACGGACGGATAGATTGACGCATCCACACATGCACAACGTGTGATTACTGGCATTTCACTCATTTAATTTATGAAGTATCTCCCTGTGTATCACAGTCTATTATAGTATACATATCAAGTAAAATAACATACCAAGTCCTCGGATTTTGATCAAATACAATAGTGTGTATTGTGATAATATGAATAGAAAATGTACATTATGGAAAGCAAAAAAAGATATAAAACTTCCTGACACATCATCAGGGCCATAACCAGGAAGCGGATGTGATAAATAAGTTAGATCACGTTTTTGTATGAATAATATCGTTTAGCATTACAGGATCAGGATCCGAATACGGATAACAAAACGTCTGATCGAATATCAACATGATTAATGGAAGAAACTATTTTTAGTTGAAATTAACATGAAAATAAGACACACTACACTTATGTGTTATTTTCACGACCATGACTATTTGAAAAGCATAATAAAGGGGGTTTAATAATATAAATGCTGTTTATATCTGAAGTAACCTAATATTATACTTGAAGTAGCCTAATATACATGAAATGCCGTTTTTGCCTTTATCCTTTGACCCCTAATCGCGGCCTCTGATTGGTCAGTCTCAACAGCAAATTCAAGATGGCGGCTAATTTTAAAATCAAAGTCGCTGTCGGTGCAGCTGAATTTTGTTCATTTTTACAGTATATATATGCGACGTAACCAACGACACGGACATGTCCATTATGATTGCAATGCTTATTATGACAACTGTGTAGTCTAACTCGAGCCAATATTGAAGCGCATCGTAAATAAATCGGAGATTTAATAAGATACACTACCGAATCTACCTAGCGTGGACGCCGCAATTTTGCTTTGAATCACGTCACTGGATTTGTGACGCATGGCGCGGGAATGACCTCAAAACATGACGTCACGCCCGTTCAAGCAATTACGTTTAGTATGCGGTATAAATTAAATACATGATTAGTGCCGTAGAATATAAAATATATTCGGTTTCGCCCCGACAACTTTATAGGGGCTCGCTAAAGCTCGCCCCAATAAAGCTGTCTAAGGCTCAACCGAATATGTTTTATATTCGACGGCACTAACCATGTATTTACTATATATTATAAGTTATTGTGATTATACACAGGCTATATGGTGTAATATTGCCCGTCTGGAGGTATGTTCACCCGAGGCGATAGCGGTATAAATTAAATACATGATTAGTGCCGTAGAATATAAAATATATTCGGTTTCGCCCCGACAACTTTATAGGGGCTCGCTAAAGCTCGCCCCAATAAAGCTGTCTAAGGCTCAACCGAATATGTTTTATATTCGACGGCACTAACCATGTATTTACTATATATTATAAGTTATTGCGATTCTACACAGGCTATATGGTGTAATATTGCCCGTCTGGAGGTATGTTCACCCGAGGCTATTTTTCCCAGACAATTCCCGAGTAGTTTCCTTCAATGTTAGTAACAGGAGAGTTCAAATTTATATTGAGGTACAAGTTGCATTAGTGAATAATGTATGGGCCGCGCTCCGCGAAAACCAGCCTTAATGACAACGTCATGAAAGGCTGAAAATGACGTCGCAAAGTTACGCATAAATTTACCAACGTCACGTCGGATTTTGACACTTGTAATTGTTGCGTCATTGCAATAAGTTGAGTAGTATATAGGGAGTCAAAATGATACCACCTACGGTGGCATCATTTCCACCCCCAATTACTACTCCCACCACCCCCGAAAAATCAAAAATTGGTTAACGAGGAAATTATCTCCCGACAGCAAATTCATAAATTTGCAACCCCCTATAATACCCCCACGAGGAAATTTATGAGAAAATAATTATTTTACAAAATTAATTTCAATGAGATAGTTTATATTCCAACACCCCATTTTTCTCCTCCAATATAGCTAATTTATTTCTACGATGTCGAATTGTAGTCCAATTATATTGGTGTCATAAATACATCATGTTATTTTCACGTCCAATTGAACAGACAAATTTAATAGGTTATATATATTATACAAAATGGATAATAAAATACGCAACGAATTGGAATTTTGTAATGACTTTTATGGAGAATTTTACGCTGTTTCTACAGTATTAAAACACGGTAAAATGACAATACTATGTTGTATCGAATACATGAAATATCAGCGTAATTTATTACGCTGTGATAAAAACGTTGCATTTACAATATTAAACCGACAATTATGTCGCCGGTATAAGGATCAAATTTGTGTAATGAAGCGACTAAATAGGATCAATTGGATAGGAGAAACACTACCGAAATATTATCAAACTAATTTTATAAAACAGTTTAAAATCAAAGATTCGTTTACGGATATGCGTTTCTACGATATCGCTTTTAACGAAGAAATTGGAAAATTATTAGAAGAAATTGGAAATTATTGAACAGAAAAAAAACAACTATTAGAGAAAATGGATAATACAATACAATTGGAATTGAAAGTTTTTAATAACTGTGTTGAAGAAATTTATGAAGAATACGGGGGTTATAGTCCTATATATAAATTCTATAAAATGAGAACACTAGGCGATATCGAATACATGAAATACCAGCGTAATTTATTACGCTCCGATAAAAACGTTGCATTTACAATATTATACCGGCAATTATGTCAACTATACAAGAGGCAAATACAAACATTAAGACGGATAATGCATATCGGATATGAAACTAAGGTGTATTATATAAAATTGTTAAAACCCAACGATTTATTTACGAATATACATTTCTACGATATCGCTTATAAAGATATTAATAATTTGTAAAAAAAAAATAGCAAAAGCCTCCACTCGTGCACAACACCCCCAGCGACTGGGCAGATTTCTAGCCGGCACCCAGCCACTGGGGTGTTGGGACCTTTCTTAAGCCCACGCATCTGTTGGCTCACAGTCTGGTTTTACGGGTCGCCTTGAACCCCATTGCCAATTCCTCTAATTAAGAGAAACCAGCGAAGTAAGGAGAGCCTATGTGTGAATTTGGTTTCCGAAATTGCAAAGCTCTTAGGCAGAAATCTGTTAGGCCGGCACCTTTGAGCTACACAATTACATCTCCAAATTCACACATATGCATAGACTGCTACCATTAACAGACGAGACGGACGTCATACCGGATCAACAACATAGCACACACGAGATGAGACCAATTGTTGTAAGGTCAACAAACATATATATACTCATCAGTTTCCTATACAACATACAAATGGTGTGCAAATTATAATTATTTAATAATACTATTGGCGAAAGAAAACATGTGATGGTTCGTTATTTTGTTAATTTTATAATTAATTTTGTATTTTTTTTTTTTTTAATAATTTAAAGCTGAACACCCCCTATTATTACATAGTAATTAATTTATGTTGTAACGACTATGTTTCAATTACACGGGTTATGGCCCATGCGTAAATTGATAGCCGAGGTAAACAGAGCCGAGTGTATCAATTACACGGGTTATGACCCATGCGTAAATTGATAGCCAAGGTAAACAGAGCCGAGTGTATCAATTACACAGACGGTGTGTACAGTGTAATCCTCTACTGAATTTGTAATTCTCAGTGAAAAACATATGTTGTATAGGTATGTAAATTTGTTTACTGCACCAATATAATAAATAATTTTGAAAAAATTAGGAAAATTATAAAATTAAGAAAATTAGATTTTTTTTTTTTTTTTAATTTATTTTATAAAATATCACAATGGTGCTGTAACATTTCCTCCGACTTTATTTCCAAGTTTTACCTTAAATTTATCCCAATCAGTACACTCAATTTTGGGCATGGTGGCGCGCGCCTTGATCCTTATATCATTTTTTAATTCTTCATATCTCCCATTTCTTCCACACGGATTCAAACTCTAAATTTGATATTTTCTTATCGGCCAACGCTTTGGACACCATAACGTCGATGCTATTTTTCTTAGACCTAGCGAGAACGGATATTCTATCATGTTTTCTACTTTTTTTCTCGAGTTTTCCACCCGCCGCCCTAATTACCATACAAAGTGTTCCAGATAAAACGGTAATTCCACTCAAAACCCCTGCAAGTGGAACCATTACAATTGTAGATAGCTTTGCAGCAGTCCCCGCCCCACACAACACAGAAACACTTGCCAGAACCGTACTAGATGCTTCAGCTATGTTCGCCGCGCGCTTATATTTTTTAGCGTGTCTTTTTCTATTTGCACATTCTCTAACTAAAATATCCTGCATAGCGACGATATTATTCAACCTAAAATCTGAACTTCTTTCGTTAATTGGATACAGTGTTGATGGAGTGGTATTGAGAGTTGGATATAGTGTTGGTGGAGTGGTATTGAGAGTTGGATACAGTGTTGGTGGAGTGGTATTGAGAGTTGGATATGGTGATTCGTTCATATTTAAATTTTACAAATTTAGTTCAATATATTAGTATTTACACAATAAGTTCAATTAACAATGAGACAATAGTAGGAAGAACTCTCTGAGTCACCGATTTTCGTAACAAAGTTAATAACACTACTTTGGGAAAGTCTAATTCGATCATTACCGGCGAACGAAACAATCGTCGAACTATCTCCAGAGATTTTAGTGACTCCAAACCCCCACCCCCGTTCTTCCCCATCTACTACAATATTTATCGCGACCGCGCCCACAGGTTTACCATTAGCATTAACCGAGCAGACCGCCATTTGGATAAACTTCACCTGCAGCTTGTCATAGTGTATCCCCCATATTTATTACTCGCTTTGCACCGAACGAATATTCATAGGTGCCCCTCAACCAATGGGCCCCGCTTCTCAGCCCAAACTGTTATGACACGTTTTGGTGTTTTCATTGTTTTCACTATTCCGGCAAGCGCCCTGTTTGCGTTATATGCCTCAGTACGAATCTCAAATAAGAGCCTCCTCAAGAGCTTTGGTCGCGGCTATACGATCATGTTTCAGTTTATCGGAAACTTCGGTTATTTTTCCATCTAGTTCGGTAAGTGCCGCTTCTCTGCTGAGAGAGTCCTCTAAGCGCAACGCATCATAAGCCTCCGTAATGGTCGCCTGGTGGCCTTCTAAGGCTTTATCAATACCCGACCGGGTCTCTTTTTGAAATTCGGTTATTTTTCCATCTAGTTCAGCAACCGCCGCCTCTCTGATGAGAGAGTCCTCTGAGCGCAATCACCTCAAAATAAGGCCCTTCCCGCCAAGGGCTGCCTTGTGGTCTCACTTCTCGGGCTTTCTCAACACCGACCGGGTTCCAATCTTTTCTTTTCGAAATTTGGTTATTTTCCCATCTAGTTCAGTAAGTGTCGCTTCCTCTGTTGATAGAGTCCTCTAAGAGCAACACCCTATAAGCTTCTGTAATATCCGCCTGGTGGTCTTCTCGGGATTTCTCAATACCCGTTCGGACTCCATCAAGATCAAACCGGGTCTCTTTTTGAAATTCGGTTATTTTTTCGTATATGTCAGTAAGTGCCGCTTCTCTGTTGATAGAGTCCTCTGAGCGTAACGCCCCATAAGCCTCCGCAATGGCCTCTTTGTGGTCTTCCTCGGACCACCTCAACCCCCCCCCCCAACTCCCAACCCCCTCAACACCACCCAAACCCCAAACCCCCGCCGTCCCACCCCACAACCTCTAACCACCCCCACCCCTCTCACAACCGCCACCTCCCCCGAACCAACCCCCCCAACCCAACCCAACCCACCAACGCCCCAAGCCCCCTCAACCCCCCCACACCCCCCAACCGCAACCAACCTCCGGCCACCCTCAACCGCAACCCCCCCCACACACCCACCCAAAACCCCCCACCCCACCCCAACCAACCAACCCCACCTCAACCCTCCCCGACCCAACCCCACTCAACACATCAACACCCTCAACCCCCCCCCCAAACCGGACCACAACCCACCCAAACCGCAACCCAACCCAACCAACAACCCTCTCCCCAATCCCACCCCCCCACCCTCCCAACCAACAACCCCCCCCCGCCCCCTCCCTGGTCTCTTTCAGAAATTCGACTATTTTACCGTCTAGTTCGGTAAGTGTCGCTTCTTTACTATGAGAGTTCCTAAGCGCAACGCATCATAAGCCTCCGCAATGGCCTCCTCAAGGTTCGACTGGTGTCTTCTCGGACTTTATCAATACCCGACCGGGTCTCTTTTCGAAATTTGGTTATTTTTTTATACTAGTTCAGTAAGTGCCGCTTCTCTGATGAGAGAGTCTTCTGAGCGCAACACCTCATAAGCCTTCGTAAGGTCCGCCTGGTGGGTTCTCGTGCTTTCTCAATACCCGACGTGGCCTCTTTTCGAAAATCGATTATTTTCCCGTCTAATTCAGCAAGTGTAGCTTCTTTGCTGAGAGAGTCTTCTAAGCGCAACGCATCATAAACCTCTGTAATGTCAAACTGGCGGTCTTCTCGGGCTTTATCAATCCCCAACCGGGCCTCTTTTCTAAATTTGGTTATTTTTTTACCTAGTTCGTTTAGTTCCGTATGCGTTTCTTCACGACTTTGTGTATTCACAGCCAGGGAATATTCTCTAAGTTGTGATAGTAGACTTTTGTGAATCTCGTCCGTGGCCCTCGATATAGTTCTATTGATCAAGGCCTTTGTTTTTTGGGTAGTTAAAAAGTCGCCCTCTGTCGGGATGAATCCCCTTCTGCCGGTTCCAAATTATTTGAATTTGTCACCCAATCGGAAGAACTACCTGGTCCGTATATACTCATAATGTTGATAATATATATTACGAACATGCGTTTAATTCTAAATAATTTTCTTAAAATTAATTTTCAATTAATTTGAAATTTCTGGAGGACGACCGAAATCGGGTAATCGTTCTTCAACTCTCTCCCTTTATCATCAAGAATAGAAATCTTCAACTCGTGGATGTGTCCCGATTCCAAAACTTTCATCTCGGGGTGTGGGAAGTCTAAGGTCACAGTCTCGCCATAGAAACAGTCGCTGGCGGGCACAGTTTTCAGTAATGTGCTGGGGGATCCGTTTACCGTGTTGTACGATGTGTTCACCCGATCAAGGTGCACCCCGAGAGTTTTCGTGAAGGCGAAGTTTACTGGGGTATCGCCGCGGTGATAACCCGCGGGGAAGACAAAGTCCAACGGGTACATTCGCCCTTCATCCTCGTTGTAAGGGGGTGCAAATTTAAATCCTAACATTGAGGCCAACCCCGGAGTGATCTTTATTTTTTTATCAACGGACAATGTCGCAATTCCCGCGGCTTTTGAGACTGTGAGTGACATTATCAGGCATATTCCTTGCGATTAAAGATTGGACATCTCTGAAACCCCAAAGGCCAGGACGTAATACGACAGCTCTTTCCCGAATGCGTCTCTCTACTTCTGCAGGACTATCGGCGGTCTCTAGATCTAGACCATCTTCGGAATAGATAAACTGTAACCGTTCTATTCCTTTGATATCCTTGTATATTTCAATGTTTTTCCACCCAACCGTGAAGGTGATTGATCTAAGGCCTACCCGGCGTTTTCCGCAGCAGTTGTCTATTAATTTTTGAAGTTCACAACTCCCTTTTTGAACATTAGTTATAGTAGCAAACATAATAATATCTTTCAATGGATACCAAAGCATTTAGCTTTAACTCTAATGTATAGTACGCGGTCGGAGGTAAATACACACAAAAAGGACGTTGTTAACCCCTTGTACACCCAACCGTAACGGTTAGACCGGACAGCGGCTTTGCCACCAATTTCCCTAATATCTTTGAACAATATAGGCTGCCCAAGATTACTACGATGGAGGCGGTAAACGGGTGGAAAGCAACACCGATGCAGTTTTGCAGAACCAAATAAATTTCGCTGTATGGTGCGCAACAGCCGGGTGTGGAGTTTCATATAAAGACCATCTGACATCCAAGAATGTCATGCTCCGAAGTGTCTACAACTTTCACGTGTATTATACTATTAGAGGATTCTCAAAGAACTAGGTATTTCACTACCTCAAGTCGGGACGCCTGGGATCCCATTTCCAACGCATACGACCGTATGGCCTTTGAAAGACTGTGTAACGAATTTAACGTTTCAAAAGACGCGGACTGGAGACAGAAAGCATTTCCTACCAGCACCGGCCTCGGGGACGTTCTCATTCACGGCCAGTCCGGGAATTGGACACAGACTGATTTTAGAAACGATCACTCCGGTGACCACATCGTCAGTCGGAACGCCGGGAATTTTGACCCCGCGACTATGACTTTCGGGCGGGAGGAAGTGTCTGGAGGTCGGCACTGTGGCGTGTTTTCTTGTAAAATGTTACCTCCGAAACGGGCTCACGTCGATTACATACAGCAGGCTGCTGAGGTTCAGAACGCGTGGGGTACATTTATGTTAGATACAGGTCTAGGGTTCAGGCAGGCCGGGGTTACTCGCGTCAACGACTCCATTCCGGTACGTACGTCTGGGCCATCCTCGGCAGCGCAAAAAAAGAAGCAAACTCGCAGTTCAATACTGGGCACGGGGGAACAGCGTTTGATGCACAAAAACAATTCTTGGCACTTGTAGAGGACGCCATCTCAGCTAGGGTGGACCTGGAGAAGGCGATCCAGAATTATCAAAACGTTTTGCAGAATGCCAGCACCCCAGTAGACTATGTATTTGGAATAGGTCTTTATATGGCGCCGAGCAATATGATACTACGAGACGACCCGGTTGACGGTTACAATAATCAGATCGTAATCGCCACCGCCAATCAAAAAATCGGCCACAACGGTAACGTGAACACGGATATCATCAAGCGCACCCCCAACATGATCGGGTTCAATAGTGGAACCGATTTCATAAAACACAAAATGGATACACCTCCCCCAATTCGTAAATTGGATACACAATCGAACCCAGTACCCACAATTCGTAAATTGGATGCACCATCGAGTTCCATCAACAATGTTGAAACACCAATCATCAACAATGTTGGAAGCACAACACACGAGGAGGAGAAATTAGGGCTCGTCGTCGCCCTCGTGGCGATCGGATTACTTACGCTTTGGTTGTAGGAACTCTCTGGCGAAGAATAGTAGGAGACCGGCGATTGTCACGATTAAAGCCCAGGTATTTTTGGCTAGCCATCCGGTCGTTTTTGATAATATAGATAGCAAGTAAGAAACGATACTTCCGATCAGTCCAGGTAGTGCGGCAGCCGCCTTTCCAGCTAATTTAGCTAGAAGCCTGGCGAGGGCTTTTAGTTGTTTTTTTATCCACTCCTTGGCTCCACCGGATTGAGCGGGTGCTGGTGCTGGAGCGGGTGGTGGCGCCGCACCACCAGTGAAAGCTAGAACTATGGTCGATATAGTCATGCCGATAGCAACGAGGATGCTTGCTATCGTGACGCCCTGCTCTCTGAACAGAGTGCGAAGACGCTCACCGAGTGTCGTCTCCTCGTGCAGGACCCTCGAGATTGATTCACGGATCCGACTTATTTGTGTGCGGAGAGCCTCACGGTTAGCCGAGGCGGCCTCCAAGCGAGCTTCTCTTTCATCCCGCAAAGACCGCAGTCGTTCGGCGATCCGCTCGGTAGATTCTCTATCGTCACCGGCTTCCTCCAGTTTTCTTTCTTCTAGCGCGATATGTTCATCCCAGCGCCGTGAGTTTGGAGAGGTTAAGGACCAGTTCGCCCCGGACCGTTTGTAGAGCCTTATCGAGTCCACGGAGTTCGCGAAGAGGTAACGGTGGGTCATCGTTGATTATTTTTCCCAATTGCGATTGGACGCTGAACGTGGTCTCCATCGTGTTAATAACGTCGGTGGCTATTTGAGGGACCTCGCTGAGCTCGACCGTTTCTATAGCGGTGGCCGTCTTCGCTATAGTTTCGTCGGTAGACTGTAGGGCCTCTACAGCGCGGGCCGGTATAATTGTTTTACCCCTCTTCCAATCCGTGAATCCTAGTTCGTCCCTTATGAATCGGCCACCGCCCGGGTTTACGGCAATGGTGCCCAGTGCTAGGGGTTTACCGGTCCTCGTGTTGACTATTGGAGATTTGATGCTGCTCTTAGTCGCAATCTACCGTTCATATCAAATTTGAACTTGGAGTAGTCGCGACCGACAGAGGGGACCAAACCTTTTTCTGCTGCCAAAGTGTTGTAGTAGTCGTTTACAGCTCCCTCAAGTAATTCCTGACTTTGACTAGTGGTAGCTCCACCCAATTGTGATTGGATTGGAACTGGAGTCTCTATGGTGGGTGTCTCGAGGTAATCCTCGAAATTATCATCATCACCATCGAGGTAATTGTCTCTGCCGATTTCATCCATTTCAACATCGTAATCAGCCATATTTATAATTTTCTTAAAATTAATTATGTATTAAAGACAAAACCATACGGGTTTAATAGTTTCAATAAAATTAATTATGTCTTCGAGTCAATACGGTCGCAAACTCAATCCATACCGCAGACTGCGTGAGCCCCTCGGGGCAAAAGGCGTGAGACAGAGTGTCGTTATTACGAACAACCCATCGACGATCGACCAGAACCAGCAGCTCTTAGTCCGCTTCCCCAACCTCGGAGCTAACGACGTCATTGTGCCGGGTACTGTTCGCCTAGCTTTCACTATTTCGCTAACGCTCGACGGACGCGGACCGTAAACCGTCGTTCAGAACCTGGGTCGCGCCATCGTCAAGAAGACCATGATAAAGATTTTCTGGTAATGAGGTGATGTCGATCGACGACAGCGACGTCTACCATTGCTATCAGGACCTGTGGAAGACGTCACACGAGCGTGAAAACGCTGTCTATCAAGGTATTGACACCAGCAAAAATAAGAACGTAACCAAACTTAGAATCGGGGCTGCTAACAAGGCAGATAACAACGCTAGTGACAACGCGGTCGCGGGCGCTTACGGCAACCGCTTCTACATCCCGCTCGACTTTGAGTTGCTGGAGAGTCACATGCCCTACTATCAGAGCACTTTGGCTGACTGCCTCGAATACGAACTAACGTTCAACGACTACGGCCGAGTTATCATAGCCAGCGACATGTTATCGACGTATACGATCGATAATGTTTCGCTGGAGTAACGACATGGTCACGATGCCCGAACTCGCGCGATTGATCAGAACCCAGTACGCCGGGCGCGTTGCCATACTTTACGACCGAGTTCTTCGCCATCGTAAGATGACGAAAGACAAAGGCGACACATTGTGGAATATTAACGTCAACGTACCCGCCCGCTCGATGAAAGGTATACTGATGCTGTTCGAGGAGGCTCGGGTAGCGCTCGGTGTTAGAAAAACCGACAGATTCTATAACCCCAAAATCACGAAGGTAGAGGTGACGATCGAGGGAGTCCCCAATCAACTCTACAGCGCGGGTCTTCGCGCGCACCAGCAGTGGGACGAAGTAAGAAAGCAGTTTGCTGCCGGCTCTAGGCGCTCTCCGGAGGTTGCAGCAGTTGCCCAAAGACCTACATCTCTCGGCCGTCTCCCTCGCAGAGTTCCTGAATACCAAATACGCGTTATGGCTAGACATGCGAGCCAGCGACGATGACCAAATACACGGCAGCGGACGCCAAGTTGAGAACGCTAGCGAGGGTGTGACGATCCAGATAACCAAAGAGGCGGACGGAGCCGGGCCATTGAACGTGTACTTATATATAATTACAGACGCACAACTCAACATCGAAGATGGTCGATACGTATCAGCGATCTACTGATTTAATAAAAAAATCATCTAACGATTTATTAATACATAATTCTAAAGAATTAATTAAGAAAATTAACAATCAATACCAATTCACGATTGGAGATGCCCACTCTGCCATAATATGTGGGCAGACAGGATGTGGAAAAACGGTTTTCATCCTCGACTTGCTCGAGGAGTCCTACCGCGATGCCTTTCGTCACATTGTGATCCTGTGTCCCACTGTGCGGCACAACGATACTTATCAGCGGCGCCCGTGGATATGAACCGATCCTGAGGTATACGTTATTGACCCGGGTGATAGGCTTCACGATTGGTTGCGTGGTTTATACCAAAGATTCCAGGGTGAGCCCACCCTATATGTCATTGACGATTGCTCGGCCAAGGCGGCGATGACCAAAAAGAAGGACATGCTCTCCGAGCTCGCATTTTCTGGCCGCCATGCGAGGCAAAGCGTATGGATATCCACTCAAAAATACAACGCCGTCCTCAAGGATCTGCGCGAGCAAACGAAATGGGTCGCCCTCTTTCACTGCAAGGACCGAGACTCATTCGATGACTGTCTTCGAGAGAATGACGTTATCCCAACGCGCGAGGAGCGCCTGGAGGTTCGATAGATGCTTTCCGAAACTAAGCACGCCAAGCTTCTGCTAAAGACTGATCAACCAACTGCTTATAAAGTTATCAATTAATTAATAATTTTGAAAAAATTAGGAAAATTACAAAGTAATAAGCTATTGCAATGCTTAACAATGCTTAGCAATTGCTGAACAATGCGTAGCAATTGCTGAACAATGCTGAACAAATACTGAACAAATACTGAACAATGGTTAACAATGTTAACAATTTTCTGCTCCGCTGCGAGCTTTGTTGCGAGCATAATGGTGATCATAAGTATCGGGTGGTGCGCTTGGCAATATGTTAAAGTGATGAGACTTGTTAGAATAGTTAAATTACTAATTTTGAAAAAAATTAACTGCGACGAACTTCTCGATCAGCTAATGGAAGAAACTGTCGCTCCGACTGAAACTGTAGGAACACCTGTCAGCACGGCTGCCGATACGGTCCCGAATGAAAATGAAAATGCGGCGCGACGCGAGCGTCTAGCTGCGCTGGTTGCTGGGGGACAATCGGAGCATTATCTAGGTAGGCGTCTCTCAGTTTGTCAGGTGGATAAGATGTCAGATGCGGAGATCGATAAAATGTATGCGCGATACGAATCCAAATTGGGAGCAGAGATGACAAAAACTCTTGGATCGGCGGCTATTCATTTGTACGCTACCGCCGTTAGTAGACTTCTCCCTATACCAAACACCGAAGGGTTGATTCACGATCTAGAGACTGACCCTTTTATAGGACACACTCTTAGAACGGCATGCTTGCTCAATTTATCACAAGTTTGGAATGTACTTAGCTCCACTAACAACCGCGTTGACCACGGGGAAACACTGTCAATTTGGACATATATGCCCACGAACTATAAGCCCTGAAAATGATGACACAAGACACACCCACGAGAGTGACGGAGTTGAACCAGATTGCTCCAACACAATCGAACCAGATTGTTACTCCGCCACTGGATGACATACCGCATATAAAAAATCCCAAAAGACAGGCAGCTGGGCGGGCGGCGGCAGCCACCCGAAAAGTTAAACAAGATAAAATACTCGCCGAGCTTCGAGAGGCTAAACTCCAATCGAGATTGGGGTTGCAATCGGGGACGGAGACAACAAAACATCTGAAGACAGAGCAATCGGGTTCAACAACACCCCAAATTCACGAATTAGAAGCACACCCAAATTCTTTGAATTTGTCACCCAATACCAACTCCCGTTGGAGTTGGACTGAACCCCAATTCACGAATTGGAGTTGGTTTGTTGGTGGTAGTCTGGTAGTTGTTGGTGCCCTGTGCTGTGTAAATACCCGAAAAAACAAAACCAGCCAGTGTTCAGAAGAAACACCAATCATCAACAATGTTGAATTTGGATGCGCCCCATTTAAACATTGATCGCGACCCCTTTTATATGCAATAATTATAACAATTGCTGAACAAGATGGTAAAATAGTTAGTGAATGCGCTTTATCACGCCGTGGTGATATCGGGTTTCAGTATCGGGTATGCTCGACTATCAAAGATGGCCCTAGGAGGAACCGCTCCCAAATTGGACTTTACTGTGAGAGGACGTAGGGCTCGCGACCTTAGATGTAGCGGCCGCTTAGTTTGGACGCGAAATTATCTAGTTAAAGCTGGAATTCTACCAGTTAATATATGGAAATAAATGGCTTCAATCGCAGTAATAGTAGGTGGTGCGCTTGTAAACGCATTGGCGTTCAGCGGTAGCAACTTTATATTCTCTAAAATGAAAAGCTCGAACGTGGATGAGGAGCGTAAGCGTCATGATTTAGCTGTAGAACAACTCAATAGTGCAAAGGAAGCGTGGTCGAAAAAACGAACCGCCCATCTGGACTGGGTCAACGAAGAGCTTCGCCGAGAAAATCACGTCGCGCAAACTTTTCAGAACGTTGAAGAAGCCAACCGCGAGTACGCGCTGGCATATCCGCACAAACGTCTCGATCCAATGGATCCCGAGCCCCAACTTTCAGATTTCTATGTACCGTCAGAGGCCCAAAAGGACCGCGAGATCGCGTTCATCGTCGTGGGAATGGGTGTGGTCTCGTCGGCTATTATATTCAATCGAGATTTTAAATTAATTAATTAAAACAATATTTTTTATAAATATATATATATATAGAACGATGTTAGTTGACGAACTTTATGACGCTATGATCGATGTAGGCTACACTGCCCAAAAACATCGTTTACCTGGTACAAAGAGTATGATTCGTCTGGCCGGAGATTGTCTCGAGACGTGGCGCGAGGACGAAAAAGAGGCCACCCTTTTCGCAAAGCGGATGTTAGATTCCTCCATCAACTCCCAATCGAGATTGGATGAATTAGATTCCCCTCTCCTGTTCCAACCCAAACGCGATTGGGGCTGCAGCGAAACTTCCAACAAAGGTTTATTATTAACGACGCAGTTACCGGGCGAACTGGCGAGGGCATGTTGGAGATTGTCCGATATATTAGAATACTTCGCATACGATGAACACGCGCAAACTTTATACCAAACTAACGCGCAAGCTGTCGAATACATACTATAGCCCACGCGGCTACTGGAAGGGACTCGCGGCCATCAAGAACCTCGCGGCGGCGACCAAGGTTTCAGAAAACGCTGTCAAGGAATGGCTCAAGAAGCAGGCCATCTGGCAGATCTATTTACCCGCGCCTCACAATATTCCGCGCCCGAAATTCGACGTGCCGGTGCCGAACCAAGTTCACCAAGCGGACCTCCTGTTTCTACCTCACGATCGCGTCGGTCGCAAGACGTACAAGTACGCACTGACAATCGTTGACGTAGCGAGTCGTTATAAGGGGGCTGAGCCGTTGGCCACTAAAGAGTCTAAGGAAGTGGCTGAGGCTCTTTCCCGAATATATAAGAGGAGTCCTCTCAAATGGCCGAATCTTCTCCAGGTCGATCCCGGCCGCGAGTTCATGGGCGCGGTCTCTCATCTATTGTCTAAGCATAAAGTTTCTATCAGACGCGGCCGCGTCAACATCCACCGGGACCAGGGGATCGTGGAACGCTTCAATCGAACCCTGGCTGAGAGACTGTTCGGACACCAATACGCTAAAGAACTAGTAGACCCTCATTGGCGATCGACCGAGTGGGTGGCCAGACTGCCCGCTTGGTCTCCGCACTGAACGGAGAGGTGACCAGATTGATATGTAAGAAGCCTGTAGATGCTATCAAGTTTAAAAGGGTGACGAGCAAGCCCTCTGCCGTCTCGCGCGGGCGACCCGTTGGTTTAGAGGAGCAGCGGCTTCCATCAGATATTGACGTCCGGTACCTCTATCAACCGGGAGAGCTTGAAGGTGGCAGCCGCCGCGCGACTGATCCAGTGTGGTCTCTCAATGTATATCATCTAGATCGATCTATTACCAAACCCGATGAGCCCGTGCTCTACTATTTGGATGATGGGCAATCTCGAGGGTTTGTTCGCGAAGAACTTCTTATAGTACCTTCTGACACCCAGCTACCCCCGGATCGTTAGAGATGTTCTGTATGTATTCCGTCTGGTAACACGCGTCTTTTATCGTAGTATGCCGAGAGTCCTAATTTTTGTTGACAGTACGTTTTCATAACGCCGTCTTTCATTTTAAATCCTCTATTTTGTGCTACATCTATAATGTGTTTTCCATCTTCTGTAGTTTCACTTAGTACTCGTTTATATCTATCCCAATTTAAATTGTTAGTTCTCTTGGACATTCCTTTCGCAGAGTTTTTATTTAATTTTAATTTGTTCCAAATTATCTTTAGTGAAATTAATTTTTTCTACGAAATAACACTTACTAGATAACGCTATCGCCCTATCCCCGCTAAATTCCATTTTGAAAAGTCGGGCTCTCTTTCGCTCCATTTATCCCCAAGCCAACCATTTATTTTTTTCTTTTTCAAACTCGTCTAGTAAGTTAGGTCTAATCAATTCCTCTATCGTTTTTCCACTAACTCCTATATACATACTATCTGTATCCATCTGTATTAATTCAAAGTCTTCTCTTTTTACGTATTTATCTAGAAATTCGTAGTAAAATTCCAACATTCTCAATTTAGCTAGTTGATAAACCGCTATTCCACAATGGAATGGTCTCTTTACCGCACACCTGGGTTTTCTTGAAGATATTTCGTACGCATCTCGTATCTCTTCCAAATCGTCAAAGAATGCAGATCTTAATGCTTTGTCAACACAGGTTTCGTTTTGTGTATATGTCGTATTTAAATGTCTCTCCGTTGCCTCTATCATTTTTCCACAACACGAGTTTCCTAATAATTTCATTATGTCGGCTAATGGTTTATTATTTGGTTCTGCATCGCCTGTTCGTCTTGCGGCTGTAACTTCTTTTGCGAACCATTCGAATGGTTTTCCGCTAATATAATCTATAACACGATGAACTCCAGTTATTTCTAGGCCGTGTTTTAAATACCATTTCAACAGTGGCGCGTACAGCAATACTTTAAGGTGGCTGGTCATAGATCCCACCAATTTTTTTCCATCTCCTCTTGTTCGGCCAGTATCGTTTAAATATTTTAACATGTGTGTGGGAACTTCATCAACCTCTACTTCTTTGTTTATAAATATTGGGGACATTTCAGAAAACTTATGTTTTAAGTTGTGTGGAACTTCTATATCCACCTCCGCAAACCCAAACCAGTCTCCAGATAAAACTCTTTTACAATTTTTTTTAATAAATTTAGGGTTATGTGGGGTATCTATATGGTGTATAGTTTCTCTCCCACACGGCATCTCTTTATTTAACGTAGATAAATATAACTCGTTTGCATCGTACCCCAAAACAGCCTTGCAAGGTTTGTTAATTTCATTTGATCCAAATGAGGAATTAGATCTAATATTTGAAACACCAGCTTCTGCATATCGTGTAAATACTATTGATGGACCGCCAACTAGAGCGTCCTTCATCATTTCGTATGTTTCTTCTTTTGGTGCATATAGAGCATCCTCCGGTATAATCGTCTTTGAAGATTTTTGTTCTTTAATGGTTCCTCTCAATAAATATTGTATAGCTACTCCAGGTAGTGTTACCGCATCTTTGAAAATATCCACACCTCTGTGTTTATAAAAAATTCACGTACATTTTTTCCACGCTTCTAGGAACGGTGCTACATCTAAATCGTTATAATATTTCAACCAATCTCTGAAAGTTTTCATATTATTTTCTTCGAAAATTCTACGACATTTACTTAATTCTGTTTCATCTATTAACATTTTCCCAGATAGTTTGGAATACCAATTCTCTATATCCGGTAGTCCTGGGTAATCCAGTTTGTCTGAGTATCGAACCACTCATAAGGAAAGAAAGATTTCTGTCCTTTGCATTCGTAGGCTTTTATCCACTATCGTAACTTACACCAGGTCCTAGATAAAGTATTACATCAAGAAATCTAAATTCTGGAGTAAATAGAAATATTGTTGCGTTTGCACGTTTTCCGACCATTACTTTCTTTGTTGTTGATGCCAGTTCGCCTACTAGGTATTTCTTTATTAAGTTTATATCGTACTTACTGCTGTTAAAACCTATAACCGGTACTTGCTCTATCCACTGTTCGATCTTGGCGATTTGGTTTTTACGTAAATGTTCTGTATTAAACCTATATCTTGACCACACTTCTTCTCTTATAGCTTTTCCCCTGACTTTCAAATCTTCTACGAATTTTTCTATAAGTTTTGCGGGATCTTTATCACAAATATGAGTTACTGTTCCTGATAAATTATCTCCTATACTAACGCTTACCGGAACGTGCTCAGCTTCGTACTCTAAACTATTACCGGTAGTTTCAACTTCTGACTGGAGATACGCCTCAAAATCGTATACTATCTGATATGGATAAAGAGTAGTGTCGCAACCGATCTTTATGTCTTTACCCGTTCTTTGAAATTCGCATTCCCACATAACTACTAGGTTGAATTCTTTACTTTTTCTAATAAATGTATCTCTTCTCATAGTGGATGCGCGTTCTTCTTTTCTATGCTTTGCATGAATCTCACACCCGTGCCAGTAACAGCCGTGATATTGATATACGGTATTGGTTTCTGGACAGTATCCATCTACTGGAGCTCCTAAAATCCATCTTTCACCCCCGTGTCCACACTGTTCGTGGTGAATGTGAATTCCCTCGCGCTTTTCCACAGAGTACATCCAATCGATCGCCCATAACTGTTAGAACTTTTTGGGTAGAAACGCTTTCTCGAACGACGAACGCGGGCGCTCTAAATATAATTACCATCACATATTACTTTTGTCTCACCTCTCATACATGTTGGTCCGTGTCTCTTCATATTACTCGCTTTCGTGAATTTCTGCTTGCAATTATCGCAGGCGTAAATTTTAGATAGGTTTTTAAGGTTTTTTATCAGAAATGCGTGATTATTAAACAGTCCTATTGTCATTGGTTTATTACCTATTTTCATTATAGTGCGCTGGTACCTTTTTCAACCACCATACATTACATTCGGTGGGTTGATATACTTCTATACCGATTTTAAAAAACTCTTCAACCTTTTTCAGATCTGAAAAGGAATTGGTGAAAAAAACCACATTACTACCGAAATATTGCTTACTAAGTTCTTCCGCTTTTTCTGTACATCTGTCGGGTCTTTTATCTGTCATATGCATAGCTAGACACCTGAACAGACAAAGATCGTCATTATACTTATCTAAAGAATACATACCTTTTCTATTCCTCAACCATTCTGGAAGTTCTCCTCCTGCTGCTTCTTTGGATTGTAGTCCCAAATCTATTCCCCTACTACCCTGTATTAGCTTTACAAAAACCTCTACCCATCTTACAAACTTCCACTTTGTATTTGGTCTGTCTATTTTATCGGACATTATTCGTGTTTGCTCCTTATCTGACAGCCATTTTTTAACGGTTTTCATTGATGATAGTGGTTCGCTACCACCGAGATTTTTGTGAAATATTATAGTTTTAGGTTTTCCATTTTTAGTTTCCTCCATATGTTCTAGCTTGTAAGAATATGAATATCTCAAATAAAAATTGGTTGTTAGATACGGAGCCAGTTTATCGGACATGCGTTCAGACTCGTTAATGTTAATGTTTTTACGAAAGGATAATGTAACTACCGTCTTCCATTTTCTACCTTTTCCAATGTTTCAATCGTTTATGTGAGCCCCCAATATTTCTTCACCTTTTTCCACTATCGCGCGAACTATAGATCTTTTATTTGGTATTTGGTCACCTGTGTGTCTAATTTGAGACAAATTATTTTTGCTTGAAGGTAATTCTTTAGAATTAATTACACTAGCCCTTAGCTCCGCAATACTTTCTTTTTGAATTCTGTTACCAACTTCCTCCGCTAGTGAGAGGTCTTTAAATGCCCCTCTTTTATAGGCGCGGGTAAACCGCTTCATAAACGCCTCATTCTTTGTGGCATTTATCAGCTTTGTCAACCCCCTAACTCTCAACCGTGTACTATAAGTAATCCCTAGCGATTCGGCTTCTCTCTCAAACTTTCTATTTCTGGCGTTATCATATTTTCTGTAATATACTTTTGTATAACCTATGAAATTTATCTGTTCAATTAGTCTTGAAAACATTATGTTTTTTTCACGACCAATTGAATATAAACATATACATATACATATATAATGGAGTGTGAGACTTGTTGTAAGACGTTTACGCGTAAAGACTATCTTACGAAGGCATCTAGCGAGACGTAGAAAAATTCCTTGTGTCCCCCCGCAATTTCAATGCCCCAGATGCCCTTGTAAATTCGTTAGTGCCCAAACTCTTTGTAGACATAAGCAACTACGCTGTCAGGTGGCTACAGGTGAACGTGGTAGACTAGAGCTGGTAGAATTAGTTGCTGATCTGCGAAATAAATTAGCTATATTGGAGGAGAAAAATGGGGTGTTGGAATATAAACTATCTCATTGAAATTAATTTTGTAAAATAATTATTTTCTCATAAATTTCCTCGTGGGGGTATTATAGGGGGTTGCAAATTTATGAATTTGCTGTCGGGAGATAATTTCCTCGTTAACCAATTTTTGATTTTTCGGGGGTGGTGGGAGTAGTATATGGGGGTGGAAATGATGCCACCGTAGGTGGTATCATTTTGACTCCCTATATACTACTAGTTGTCCTATTTATAGCCGTACGCTTTACGGCTCAGATATTTTAATGTTGGATATGCGTGGCAGAATTGTACAGTTGTTTTCATAGTGGTTCAGATAGTTGTCTTTTTTTCCCCTCGTTTTCCTTCAAGGAAATACGTAGTAACTTTGTCGATTATTTTTATACAAATGGGCATATTGCATTTATGATTTGTATAATATATTATATGGACGACTTGTGAAATGACATTTGAAACTTAATAACTATACGACCGGTATTTTCAGATAACACATAACAAAATCAGTATTATGTAATCATAATGCTAATATTTCTTTTAAACTTTATTTATATATTTATATAACAATTACAAACAAACGCGATAACAATTGTAGTCGGCGTAGATGGAGGCGTCTGCATGTTTCTTAATTTGGGTTGAAACCGGAATACTCACAGAAAACAAACTAATCGTGTCTGGCGACCACCATCAGACATACATGTACTTACAACTTTAAGATCGACCCCTGGGCACATGTGTGCGCTCTTTACTAATTATGCTATACGGTCCCGTTCAGCAGAGATTAGAGCGGGGTCGGGTATTTTCGGCCGTCTAAGACTGAACCGTACACGCTGTACAAACCCAGTTCCGGTTTTTGGGATTTATTTATTGATTACACTGCATTAGGCATTTTGATAAGTAACGCTAACTTTCATTTCATCTAAATATGTAGACACATCCGGGTAAATCTGCATTCATGTATTCATGACTTAATTATGTCTAGACGTAGATCTACATAGTGAATGATTATATTTATGAAAAGGTCTTGGTTTACAGATGTAATTCTATGGAAAACGAATTGGCAATACTTTCTGCACTGTTTGTCGCGTGGGTGGCAGGTGGGAGTATGTGATGGGTAATTTAACGATCGGGGTTCATCCTTACCGGAATCCCGACTGGAGACCTGGTTTGGCCCTCACATACGTCTTTGGCATTTTGTATGTGACAGTTGAATCTGGTTATACCCCTTGTAAGAGTAATCCTACCGGTATTACTTTTAAACAGGGGAAGGGGCCAAGTGACCTTGGTGCGGTATGGACCTGGCACCAGGTCAGGTTATTCTAATTTCAGGGCTGAATATGTTGTATCTCGATGTAAATATTCCGTTCTGATTTTGGGATTCCCCCCCAATGCAGAGGGTTAAAACGGGATCTAACCTGTTTGCCCGGCCTTACATGACCTTAGCTGTTGATAGGCCGTTAAACGCCAATAAACAAACAAACGAAACTGTTTGTCGCAAATTTAAAACTCGCGGGGAAATGAACATGAACAATATAAGATATCAACTTAGGTTTAAACGTGTTTACTGATGGGGGCATCATGTTGACACTGGGCCAAACATGTTTTATTATTTAGCATATAGTGTGTTGGTATTGTGTCACATGCATATTTAGTGCGAACATAATTGTAAGCACCGGGGCCCGTTTCACTGAACTTCGTACGACTAAAATGTTCGTAAGTGGAAATATATGATCGTCTGGAAATTTCAATTGATTGATTTACATTTATTGAGCATAGGCTGCTCAATAAATGTAAATCCAATAATTGTTTACAGGAAAATGTTGTTAATGTGGAAATCTTCATTTTGTACTTACGAACATTTTAGTCGTACGAAGTTTAGTGAAACGGGCCCCAGGGACGTAGCCTACTGATTTGTATCTGTATATGCAACCACTTGCATGTACCTTCTAATGTCACGTCATTTTTAGCTACTTTAAAAAAATATTACATTACATCAGCCGTACGATTGCCGTTTGATAACTGTTAAACATTATTTTAATTGACCACTTGTAAATATGGTTATATGAATGTATGGCATATATTTTATTAGTATTTGTGCAACCAGTGCAGACCCTGATCAGGCTGCGCAGATACGGGGCGCCATGCAGGACAGGTTAATTATGTGTACAAAATTGAGTTTTGTAACACTAAAAATCACAAAATTCAATTCTGTGTCACAAAATTCAATTCTGTGTCACAAAATTCAATTCTGTCAATTCTGTGTCACAAAATTCAATTTTGTAAGACAGAATTGAGTTTTGTGAAGAAAATTCAGTTTTGTGGGACAGAATTCATTTTTGTCCACAAAAATTAGTTTGCGTAGGATAGTCTATGTCATCTCTACGTTGATTGGTTGAGATCGGTCTTAGTCCATTTTACTAGATGGTGGAGTACACTTGCAGGTTTAAATATTTCAATGCGAAAATATAACCCAATATATCAATATAATACTTCTTTATGGACAGTTATTTTGGTTTTATTATGATTACAAATGAGTGGTCACACCATATAAGCATATATACTTTGAAGGAGAAATAAGAAAAATATTCAGAATTTTCCCTCAATTATGTAAACAGGGTCAAACATAAAGTAGCCGTGACATAGCTAGACCTGAGAGCATGCCCATATATAGAGAATACCAGGCTAGTGTATTTTGATATCAAGTTTATCAGGCAAGGCTAGGAAACGCGTAGGAATTCCGAGGCTTGCCGAGGAATTCCTACCGTTTCCGAGCCGAGCCTGATAAACTTGATATTAAAATACACTAGTCTGGTATTCTATTTATCAGGTAACGTTTTATGCTCGAAAATGACATTAGATGACGTCGTATTCTAACAGTAGATCTAACCTTGTGAAACAAATGGTATTGGATCTGTGTCTACTAGTTGCGAAGTTACGTGTTCGCAACTATGTGTCTACATGCATTATTTACAGTATACACCATCTTAGTATCCATGGTATCTACACAAATACTACAAATGGTTTCCTCAAATGGCCCAATACACACATTCTGTTTATAAACACAGACAGCAGTCAGAACACAGGTCACAGCGCGTGTATTATTGATTTAACTGGGGCAGATGTACCTTGCGATACACAATACATGACGTCAGTACTCGCGGGAGATCTACATGTACATGAATTATGTGTACAATTATACGCAAATGAGTTTAAATACGAATGAGTTTGTCAACGTTTGACTGTTTGGAGATAGTTGAAGCAAAATGGCAGAATGAGAAATGAATCATCGGCAGAATGAGAAATGAATCAACGACATTGAATGTGTAGATCGGCGACCGTGACCCATTTCTCCACTGCAGTTTCTGACCAATGGTAGTCCTTACTTACATGCGTGTGCAGAATTGACAGAATTGAATTTTGTGACACAGAATTGAATTCTGTGGCACAGAAATTGAATTTTGTGACACAGAATTGAATTTTGTGGCACAAAATTGAATTTTGTGACACAGAATTGAATTCTGTGCCACAAAAGTGAATTTTGTGACACAGAATTTAATTTTGTGGAACAAAAATGAATTTTGTTGACAAAATTGAGCCATGTCCCACTTGGCGCCCCGTAGCAGATGCACAGGTCTCCAACATTTACAAATTTAAGAAGTCCTACTTTAGATCGTTGTTAATTTACTTACTACTAAACACTGGATGTCTGCGTGCTTTATTGTTTTTTTTATCAAAGGGACGTTCTAGTCGGAGGCGTGTAAATACTATAAAGCAAATACCAGGAGCGGATCCAAACATATCTTTACTCGCCAAATTTTAGGGGGGCGCGCAATGTTGTGGTCGGTACACATTTAGTGTGTAAATCACTGACTTTACTATATACATGTAGTGTGCTTACACGAATTCAAAATACATGTACGTACGCCACGGTGCTTTTTAGCATGCCTTGGTTGCCTTGGCCACTCATTTCTTTGTTTACAAAGGCGTTGAATGTACTTTTTCTGAAACGCAACACAATTAAATTGCAAATTTCGTTTTCAAATTAATTATTCCCGATGAGAGAATACAGTGTATACATATACATGCACCAGTACTATTATGCTTACTGCAGGTATTTTTATCAGAACATTTTATAACAATTATGCAATCACGTATGTCACATCGACACATTTTCCCGACATTGACAGGTTTATGTATATATATTTGTTTTCAAATGGTAAACCCATTATCAAAAATTCAAACCGACACACATTTAAAAATACACAGTAATGGATAATTTTGCATTGAATGTTCTGTTGGCCACTTTTGATTTTAACAACTATACATTCCACTTACTAAATAAATACGCATGCTGTCGCGCGGGCATCAGTCACGCAAATAAAAACATATGAAGGAGTCTACAAAGTACGGTTGATAAATGTGTACATTTATAAAATTTGAATAAACTTATATAAACAAGAATTCCGCGGAATCAAATGTCTCGCCTTGTTCCGCCTTGACCTTGACCCTGGGGCATTGACCTTGACCCTGGGGCCCCGAGAATAGTCCTATATTCATCTACATATCATAGTAAAGGTATGTATAAAGATTGATGACTGTAGCTGATAAGGTGTTGAAGTAATGACCGTAACACGACAACTTAACATTGAATGATGACGACGCCGCCGCCAACGACGACTCCGGAAAAGCAAAACCTTAGTCTCGCTTTCAGCTTTCGCGGACGAGACAAAAATCAGTACCGGCAGTAAATTCATAGACAGGATCGAGACGGGTAGCCCACACAATAACTTTTTTAAGCGGACACACCTAACAATATCTGCCCTCTTGGTGTGGGGGCAGTGGCGCGGCGGTGGGCAGCCGAGGGAGTGGGGGTCACGCAGGATTTCCCCATAGATCTCCTACCTGTTAGTACGAGGTACATGTACACAAGACCGTCCGTCAGTCATATTGGCTACACAGGAAAACGTTCCTCCCGCTTTCTAAGATGTAAATTTAATTCCGAGAGTCGGGTATGGACAGTCGATTTTTAATCTGTTTAAAACTCCCCGGGGGTGTCCGACTACCCTCTAGACACCATCGGGCGCTGAAGTCATTGATATGTGCAGCCATAGGCCTATCCAAATTCTAACCAAATTCAGGTTATTCATTTCCTTGGTGAGTGACGTAATGTCTAGCTCAATAAATGACGTCACAATTAACTGTTAACGTAAATAACGTCAATTAGATTCGGAACAAAATTATCAAATAATTACAATGTATCTTTCTGACGGTACATGTATATGCATAATCTGTGATAGCTGGCGATAGTAGCAAATTGCGAAGTCACATGTCGGCTAATTATATATTTAACTATTGATAGTGGTGCGTTTGGTTTGTTCACTACATGTACATATCATAGTTTTATTATGTTCAATGTTTGATAGTATATATACTAACACTTGTAGATACATTTAGTGCAGCTTATCAGCAAATACAGTTTACAGGAAGCACAGTCAATGAGTCTATGAACACGCATTTCTACTGTAGGCTGTTGTGTTGCATTGTACAAACGTCAGCGTTTCAATAACGTCATTTTATCGATGACGTTACTTTTTTTTCCTTGCGTGATTGACATGGTGCTACAAAAAGTGAGATAAAACAAAAACTATGAAACATTATTTGCATTTTATTTCAGCATATTGTTTTTGAAAGGTGTCCGCATCAAAAAATGTAAAAAAGTGCAAATTGAAATTTTTGTCATTAAGGCTGGTTTTCACAGAGCGCGGCCCATATATTAAATAGTACAATGTACATGTTTGTGTCATCTCTCGACACAACCAGACTTACATCAATTCTGGCACACGTATATCATGTAGAACCAGACCAAACTGCGCTGATTCGCAAATTGATATGGGTCTTCCCTCTTTTTCACGGTTAACCCGATTTTGTCAGGTGATGGTTCACGCACACGTGCAGCATAGCGTGTATTGGCATTGTGTCTCTCAACATCGTGACAAAACTGTACTTATGTTTTCCTTCGTAGCGTTTAGTTGATCTAGAATAGACATAACATGGAGAAAACAAAAATAATCTGACATTTATCAAACACGCTGTCTGATATCACATGAAACTCGACATAACAAGTTTCCTGTGAAATCATTAAACCCGTCCAACAAATATCACATAAAATTATCACTCATGTAAGATCCTCTGTAAATAGTATACTAGAACATTGATAAACATTCGTACAGCCAATGTATAATTTGCTATAATTCCAGCACAAAAATATTTACACAATTCCCTAACATTTGATTGGTCCGTAGCAAGTCTCTGTCCGAAATTTATATCCCAGTAAACTCCCACGCCGAACTACTTTCCGTAACCGTCAGGCGAAGTTAAAATAATTCTTAAGAAAACGGAAAATAAACACATTTTCTTGATGAATTTTTTTCAAATGCTGGAATTATAAGGAATGAATGGCCTTTTTGTGGAATTTATTGGGGATATAAACTTGGAAAAGTCGCGGGAATACTGGACGAGGCCTTCCGGCCTTCGTCCAGTATTCCCGCGACTTTCCCAAGTTTATACCCCGATAAATTCCACAAAAAGGCCATTCATTCCTATAATAACCAATAGGATACAAATAAACAATTGGCAATAAAAAATTACAATTTTTTTTTTTCGAAAATTGTAATTTTTTATCGCCAATTGTTTATTTTTTATCGCCAATTGCGAAAGTGGCTTTTCCAAGTTTATACCCCGATAAATTCCACAAAAAGGCCATTCATTCCTATAATATATTACAATATGTTGTCAGTCTACTTTACAGTAATCACGGGTCACGACAAGTATGATAATGTCTACCGGTGTAGCACACTATGCAGGTATGGCACGGAATAAAACTTCACGAGTGGAAGTGTACCTCCGTTATTTAGAGGGACTTTCCCGCGGTGCGGGATATATACCGCCATATTTTCATGCAATCAAATCAAACTTGGATTTATTGTAAACAGTTTCCATGAGTACAGCGAACAGTGTTTATATTTATAACATACCAAGGTCTATAAATACATTAAATATACCTACTAAAAGTATCAATAGATGAAGAAAAAAAGTTAAACTTTTTTTTCTTCAACTGATTGTTTTCCCACTTATTGATACTTTTAGGTATATTTATAGACCTTGGTCTGTTACTTCACCCTGTGGATCTAACCCCAATAAGCTACATATTACCAGATTTAATCATTAATTGTTCGACAGGAAATGGAAAATCAATACTCGGATGGGACATACATAGTCACATTTGACTGAACTATAAGAACTGTAAATGTTATTGTTCACATATTGGACTTTTAAGGAACTAAATGCTGCGGTCGCTAGCGCTCCCTCGCATTTAATTCCTTAAAAGTCCAATATTAGAACAATAACAATAATATACATACTGCCCATTAGTGGCATCGATTGCTATGTTAATGTGTTTCTCCTCAACGTAAGACAGTAAGATGACAGTGCTCCAGATAAGGAAATCGTAATTGAGTATTTTCACTCCCATCATTTCTGAAGCAATTGGGTATTTCAAAATTTGAATTGGGTAAAATAAAATCACACTACAGTTTACACATCCACAGGCAGCATTTATTGAATAGTTTGCTTTGAAATGAAAACATATCTTGGCATTTCATTAGAATTCTCTCCTTGGAGACAAATCTAATGAAATACCAAGATGTGTTTTCATGGAAAATAATAAACATATGCTTTTTCTATGGTCTGTTTATTGTTTTCTGCAGCATGATACAGGTACCACAAAATTGTTATTGCTTTTTGATACTCGCTACTTCGGATTTTAACTGGGTTTTTCGGCAATTTTAATTGGGTATTTAAGCAAATACGCAGCTTATCTGGAGCTCTGAACTGTGATGAATGCATTTATGAAGCTTAGCTGAATATACTACATGCTGTGGATACTTTACCTAATATGTAGTATACGAGGGTCGGTCATTATAGGAATGAATGGCCTTTTTGTGGAATTTATCGGGGTATAAACTTGGAAAAGTCGCGGGAATACTGGACGAAGGCCGGAAGGCCTCGTCCAGTATTCCTGCGACTTTTCTAAGTTTATATCCCCGATAAATTCCATAAAAAGGCCATTCATTCCTTATAATTCCAGCATTTGAAATAAATTAATCAAGAAAATGTGTTTATTTTCCGTTTTCTTAAGAATTATTTTAACTGCGCCTCACGGTTACGGAAAATAGTTCGGC